>JAKOOJ010000005.1:2076720-2120262 GCA_022577455.1 Arizona elegans | reverse complement strand
CTTTTCTTTCTCTTTATCTGTCTGTCTATTTATCTATCTATCTATCCATCCATCCTCATCCTCTATCATCAATCATCTATCTCTATCATTATGTATCATGTTTCTATCCATCCATTCCTTCATTTATCATATCTATCTACCTTTCTGTCAGCCTGTCAGCCTATCATCAATCAGTCAATCTTATCTATCTATCATTATGTATCATCTATCCATCCATCCATCCATCCATCCATCCATTCATTTATTATATCTATCTCTCTCTGTCTGGCATATATCCATCCATCCATCCATCTATCTATCAATCAATATCTCTATCTCTCTATCATTATTTATCTAGCTATAATTTATCTATATCTATCACCGATCAGTCCCTATCTATCTATCTATCATCTGTCATCTAACTACCGTGTTTCCCCCGAAAATAAGACCCAGTCTTATATTTTTTTGAACCCTGAAATAAGCGCTTGGCCTTATTGCCATGCGCTCAAAAGCCCAATTGGGCTTATTATCAGGGGAGGTCTTATTTTGGGGAAAACAGGTTATCTCTCTCTATATCTATCTATCTATCTATCTATCTATCTATCTATCTATCTATCTATCTATCATCTATCGTTTCCTTCCTCCTCCCTTCTTCCTTCCTTCCCTCTTTTCTCCTCCCTCCCTCCCTCCCTCCCTTGCATCTATCTATCTACCGTGTTTCCCCAAAAATAAGACCCAGTCTTATATTTTATTGAATCCCGAAAGAAGCGCTTGGCCTTATTGCCATGCGCTCAAAAGCCCGATTGGGCTTATTATCAGGGGAGGTCTTATTTTGGGGGAAACAGTCTCTCTCTCTCTCTCTCTCTCTCTCTCTCTCTCTCTCTCTCTCTCTCTCTCTCCTCTCTCTCTCTCTCTCTTCCCCCCCCCCTCTCCCTACCCACCTACCTATTAAACTTGTCTGCTGCAAAGGCGGGTCTGGGCGGCTTACAGACATTGATTAAAATACACTATAAAATGTTAAAACAGTAAATAAAGATCTGGAATTTATAAAAATGCTATTTTAAAAAACTAAGCAGGGGTGGAGACAGAGGGAGCAGGTGGGGTGTTCTCTATTCCATCAGCTACCCCCAAAGTGCCGCACTCCCATTGGAGCCCCTGTCTAATTGGCACAGTCCTGTCTCCAAGGCAAGACTGCATCCTGGTGCCACCTCCGTGGGTGCCACCTCCACGGATGCTGAGACTTGAAACTTCAGTGAGTTCAGTGGGTTTGCAGGCTCTGTGTGTGCAATGGTATGTAAAATATTGTGTATCGCACCCAGCTTCTTTCTTTCTTTCTTTCTTTCTTTCTTTCTTTCTTTCTTTCTTTCTTTCTTTCTTTCTTTCTTTCCTTCCTTCCTTCCTTCCTTCCTTCCTTCCTTCCTTCCTTCTTTCCTTCCTTCCTTCTTTTTTCTTCCTTCTTTCCTTCCTTCCTTCCTTCCTTCCTTTCTTTCCTTCTTTTTTTCTCCCTTCTTTCCTTCCTTCCTTCCCTTCCTTCCTTCTTTCTTTCTTTCTCTTTCTTTCTTTCCCTCTCTCTTCCCTCCCTCCTTTCTTTCTGTCTTTCTTTCTCTCTCTCTCTCTCTCTCTCCCTCCCTCCCTCCCCTCCCTCCCTCCCTCCCTTCTTCAAACAATCTGGGGATCTTCTCTTCTCCCCGAAAAATTAAAAGCTATTATTCAAGTTGGTTCGAGGCGTCTGCTGGTTCCTCTTTCAGCCTGGAGTGGTGGAAGGACTTTTAAAAGATTAATTGTTAGCAACTCTTAAGAGTTAATTTCTCTTCTGCCCTTTCCTCTTTAAATATAGAACGCGATATCGCTTTGTTTTCTGCTGGCTTCCTAGCTCAGGACGGCTGATAGACGTAAGGCATTGTTTCGGCTTAATGTTCCTCCTTAAATTAGGAAGAAAGACTTTTTCAAGAAAGGTCTTTGTTCAGCAGTTTTGGTGCCAGTTTTACAACGTACATCGAACACAGAATAATAGAGTTGGAAGGGACCCCAGAGGTCTTCTAGTCCAACCCGCTGCTCGAGCAGGAGACGCTAGACCCGTGATGGCGAACCTATGGCACGCATGCCACAGGTGCATGGGGAGCCATATTGGTGGGCACGCGAGCTCAGCTCTGGTGCGCATGTCGGCCAGCTGATTTTCGGGCCTTCTGGGTCCCATCGGAAGTCGGCAAACAGGCTGTTTCTGGCCTCCGGAAGGCCTCAGGGTGTGTGTGGGGAAGGCTGTTTTTGCCCTCCCCAGGCTCCTAGAAAGGCTCTGGTGCCTGGGGAGAGCAAAAAACGGGCCTACCAGGCCCACCGAGCCATTGTTTTGGGGGGAGTGAGGGGGATCACACACGCAGGGTGCATAGAATTATGGGTATGGGCAGGCGTGCATACGACCCCCCCCCCACACGCTCCCCCCCCCGCTTTTGGCTTTGTTACCTTATAATTATTTCAATATTTATTTATGTTTTTATGCTGTACTCCATCCAGAGTTGTTTGGCACGAGATGGGTGGCAAATTTCATAATAAATAAAAAAAATAAACAAACAAAGGTTAACCTGTGACTAAAATGGAGGCCAAAACTTCTGTTGCTAAATGGTTGGTAAGTTGGTAAGCGAGTTTTGCCCCATTTTAAGACCTTCCGCGCCACCGTTGTTAAGTGAACCTCTGTAGTCGTTAAGTGAGTCACCTGGTTGTTAAGGGAATCCGGCTGCCCCATTGACAAAAGGGGATCACGTGACCCTGGGACACTGCAACGGTCGTACGTATGAGTCAATTGCCAAGCGTCTGAATTTTGATCATGTGATCAAAAGGATGAGGACGCTTCCGTGGTCAGTAAGTGTGGGAAAAAAGTCATAAATCGCTTTTTTCAGTGCTGTTGTGTGATTTTGAATGGTTGCTAAACGAACTGTTGTAAGTCGAGGACGACCTGTAATGTTTCTCTGCATTGTTGCAAGGATGACCAACAGAAAAATGCATTCAAAGCAGCGTCGGTCTCCAAGGCTTCCCTCGGCCGCCTTTCAAAGGCTCCAGAAATTCAAGAACTTAAGTGTGTGTGTGTATGGTTTTTATATATATACCAATATATATATATATAATAGGATAGGATAGGATATTTTTATATATTTTCTTTTGAGGGCGGGCATCAGAATTTCATTTTTTAATTTGTGCCAGTGTGTTCACAGGAAAAAGTGATATTAAAGATTATCGTATATCCCATCGTATATCCTATCCTACATTCTACCCTACCCTATCCCATCCATCCCATCCCATCCCATCCCATCCTATCCTATCCTATCCTATCCTAATCTTATCTCTTCTCTTCTCTTCTTCTCTTCTCTTCTCTTCTCTTCTCTTCTCTTCTTCTCTTCTCTTCTCTTCTCTTCTCTCCTCTCCTCTCCTCTCCTCTCCTCTCCTCTCCTCTCCTCTATTCTATTCTCCTTCCTTCTTCCTAGCCTCCTCCTCCTCTTCCACCATTCTCTTCTCTTCTCTTCTCTTCTCTTCTCTTCTCTTCTCTTCTCTTCTCTTCTCTTCTCTCCTCTCCTCTCCTCTCCTCTCCTCTCCTCTCCTCTCCTCTCCTCCCCTCCCCTCCCCTCCCCTCCCCTCCCCTCCTATATCTTATATCTACTTTACATCCTATCTCTTATTTCTTATGTTATCTCGTCTCATCTCGTCTCATCATCTGTTGCAACAGCCGATGCTTTTATTTCTATCGGTGGTCGTCCAATTTCCCGAACCGTCCCGAGGTCCCTTGTTAGAGGAAACTTTTGTGATTTTCCCCCTTCCCCAAAACCTACGTTTAGATTGGATCTGAATGGTGCCTACATCCAAAAGCCAACAGGGGAAGAATAGAGCGGCTGCATCTTAGCTGTCTGGTTTTTTCGTCTGAATTCTCGAGCTGACATTGTTGCTGTGTTGTGCAAGACCCACACATGAAAATTTATTTATTTATTTTATTTTATTTTATTAGATTTCTATACCGCCCTACTCCCGAAGGACTCAGGGCGGTGCACAGCCAAACAATAAAAATACATACATACAAAATTTAAAATAGAATAAAATCAAATTAAATAATTATGGCCCCGACAAATTGAAAAGAAAAGAAAAGAATCCTGTGAGCTCCTTGAGGGAAAAAAAAAATAAATCCAGGCCTTTGAGAAAGACAAAATAAAATTCTCCACCGACTCCCCAAAATTGTTAAGTGACTTCTCCGGAAAACTTTTCTATTCTATTCTTTTAAACAAGCAAACTCGGTTCTTTGTCTGCATCGCAAACCGTGTTTGTTCCAGCAGAAAAAGCTGTATGTGTGGGAAGGAGAGAAAACTTTGAATTAAGAATCTACACGCCTGGCGGGCACCTCAGAGATCAACTTGACCAACCCCCCAAACTCCTAAGAACACCCACGCCTTTTAAATAAAGAATATTTCATTCCAGCTTCGATTCTCAACGAAATAACGCAGACTCAGAACCTGGCGAGGGAAATTATATAAATTGCATCTGCAGGAGGGCAGTTGTGAAGTGCATTTTGTCCCGTTTCATCACCTTTCTTGCCGCAGCTGTTAAGGGAATCGGTGCTGTTGGTAAAGGTAGTGGCGTGTTGACGTTTTAAGTGGAATCTAGCATCCCCCTTGACTTTGCTTGGTGGAAAAGGAGGAGGAAGAAGAGGAGGAGGAGGAGGAAAAGAAAGAAGGGGAAGAGGAAGAAGAGGAGGAGGAGGTCCTTGGTGCTCTCTGAACTTGGTGGTTTCCTTGCAGATATTTCATTACCCAACTAGGTGACATCATCAGTGATAGAAGGGAGTGGTATTTGTGGGAGGAGGAGAAAGAGGAGGAGGAGGAAGAAGAAGAACAGGAGGAGGAAGGAGGAAGGAGAAGAAGGAGGAGAGGAGGAGGAGGAGGAAGGACAACAGGAGGAGAAGGAGGAAGGAGGAGGAGGAGGAGGAGGAGGAGAAGAAGAAGAAGAAGAAGAAGAAGAACGACAACAGGAGGAGGAGGAGGAAGGAGGAGGAAGGAGAAGGAGGAAGAGGAGGAGGAAGGACAACAGGAGGAGGAGGATGAAGAAGGAGGAGGAGGAGAAGAAGAACAGGAGGAGGAGAGAGAAGGAGGAGGAGAAGAGGAGGAGGAGGAGGGAGAAGAAGAAAAGAAGAAGAAGAAGAAGAAAAGAAGAAGGAGGAGGAGGAGGTCATTCTTGAATGTGCGGTCTCCAGGGGAGGACAAACAGAGAAGAGTCCATATCTGGGACTTTGGAAGAGCAGAGTTTGGCAAACTCCATAGTCCTATCTCCAGCGGTTACCAAAACTGAAGAAGAGAACTGTTCATGTCGGAGAGGAAACGCTACCGAAGGAGACACAGCAGGTGCACGTGGAAACAATCTCCCGAAGACGGAAGAAGGAGGGTGGCATGGATGCCTGCAGGGCTCTCTGAAATGCAGAAGATAAAAAGAAAGGGCACCGGATGTAAAAGGAGGGGAAGATAAGAGAGGAAGATTCATGGGATTTGCCAGAAACGGTGGGACAGGAGTGTCCAATTCCTAGAATTGGGGAGAATTGAAGTCCGTAGGTCTTAAAAAGGCCAAGGTTGGACACCCTTCCTGTAGAAGTTAAGTCAGACTGTAAGACTGTAGCCCAGCTGCATCTGAAATAAATGCCCCTAAGAACAAAACTAGGCTTTGTGGAAAGGAGAAGAGGAGGAGGAGGGGGGAGGAGGAGGAAGAGAAAAGAAGGAGGAGGAGGAAAAGGAAGGAGGAGAAAGAAGAGGCAGAAGGAAAAAGAAGGAGGAGGGGAGAAAGAGGAGAAGAGGAGGAGGAAGAGGAGAAGGAAAAGGAAGGAGGAGGAAGGGAAAGAGGAGAAGAAGCAGAAGGAAAAAGAAGGAGGGGAGAAAGGAGAAGAGGAGGAGGAAAAGGAAGGAGGAGGAAGGGAAAGAGGAGAAGAAGCAGAAGGAAAAAGGAGGAGGGGAGGAGGAGGAAGAGAAAGGGGAAAAGGAGGAGAGGAGGAGGAGGATGGAGAAGGAAAAGGAAAAGGGAGGAGGAGAAAGAAGAAGCAGAAGGAAAAAGGAGGAGGGGAGGAGGAGGAGAAAGGAGAGGAGGAAGAGGAAGAGGAGAAGGAAAAGGGAGGAGGAAGAGAAACAGGAGAAGCAGAAGGAAAAAGAAGGAGGAGAGGAGGAGGAGAAGAGGAGGAAGAGAAAGGGGAAAAGGAGGAGAGGAGGAGGAGGATGGAGAAGGAAAAGGAAAAGGGAGGAGGAGGAGGAAGAGAAAGGAGAAGAAGGAGAAGAAAAGGAAGGAGAAGAGGAAGAGAAGGAGAGGGAGAAGGAGGACAGGACCAGAACCAAGGAGTTAAAACTTCAAGGATGGAGGTTCAGGATAGACACCAGGAGGGGCTTCAAAGCTGGACAAGCTGACAGCCAGTGTAACAGTCTGCCACATGAAGTTGCATCTTCTCCTTCCTTGGAGAACATTAGATGGTCATCGGTCCAAGATTCTTCAATGCAGCGTTTCCCAACTTTGGCAATTCCCTGATGCGTGGACTTCAAGTTCACGGAATCTTCAAGTGTGGACTTCAAGTCCCAGAATCCCCCAGGCTCAGAGTCATGGCTGAGAATTCTGGGAGTCGAAGTCCACATGTCTTGGAATTAACTCGGTTGGGAAACAGGCCCTGGTGGATCCTGCATCTGAACAGGGGGTTGGACTAGTTGATCTCTAAGGTCCCTCCCAAGTCCAGGATTCCTGTGTCCTGAGGATCAAACAGGCCTCGGGAGATGAAGCTGTGAATCGGCAAAGAGAGCAGGTGGGTCCTACTACCTGTCCCATCGTCCAGAGCCTTTTCATCCCTGCAGGTTTCTCTTCTTTAAAGCTGCACATTTTCAGAAGCCGAACCAAAAAAACAACAAAAAAAGAAGCGAAAGGATTTGCATAATGACTCCGTAATAAACCGGCAGGGTTCTCCTGCCTTCCCTTCCCTGCAAGTAAATGATTTGTTTTCCCCTTTTCTATCAAAAGCCTTATTACCGACCTGCGCTGAGCAAAACCTCTTCTCATTTCCCTTTGCAGCCCACTTTCCCCAAAGCCTGCAATTAGACATTTTATGAAATAATAGGAGAGATGTGAGGAGGGAGGGGAGGAGGAGAGAGAGAGAGAGGTGAGAGTGAGAGTGAGAAAGACAGACACAGAAAGAGAATGAGGGAGAGAAACAAAAAGAAGAAAGGGAAAGAGGCGGAAAGATACAGAAAAAGAGAAACAGAGAGGGAAAGAGAGAGGAAAAAGGCAGAGAGAAGAGAGGGGGAAAGAGGAAAAAGAAAAAGAAAAAGAAACGGAAAAGAGAGAGAGAGAGAAAGGGAGAAAAGAGCAAAAGAGAGATGGGGAAAGAAAGAGACAGGAAGAGAGGGGAAGAGGAGAGAGAGATTAAAAAGTGAGAGGCAGGGAAAGAGAGAAAGAAAAAAGAGGGAGAGAAAAAGACAGAAAAAAGAAAGAAAAAGAGGGCAAGAGGAGAGAGAGAAAAGGAGCGAGAGAGGAAAAAGAAAGGGAAAAAGAGGGAAAGAGAAAAGAGAAAGAGGGAAAAGGAGAAAGAAAAGAGAGACTGAAAAAAAAGAGAAAAAGGGGAAAGGAGACAGAAAAGAGAGAAAGCAAGAAAAAGAGAGAGGAAGAGGAGAGAGAGAAGGAGCGAGAGAGGTAAAAGAAAGACAGCGGAAAGAGAGGGAAAGAGAAAGAGTGAAAAGGAGAAAGAAAAGAGCGACAGAAAAAGAAAAAGAAAGAGAAAGAAAAAGACAGAAGAAAGAAAGAAAAAGGGGAAGAGGAGAGAGAGAAAGAAAAAAGGAACGAGAGACAAAAAGACAGAAAAAAGAGAGGAGGAAAGAGAAAAGAGGGAAAGAGGGAAAAAGAGAAAGAAAAGAGACAGAAAGAAATAAGAGAAAAGAGAGAAAGAAAAAGAAAGAAAAAGAGGAGAAGAGAGGAAGAAAAGAGCGAGACAGAAAAAGACAGGAAAAAAAGGGGGAAAGAAAAGAGAAAGGGAAAAAGAAAGAAAAGAGAGACAGAAAGAAAGAGAAAAAAGAGAGAGAATGAAAGAGGAAAAAAGGAAGCGAGAGAGGCAGAGGGGAAAAAAATAAAACATTCATCAACATCTTGTCAGTGGCTGACAGATCAACCCCATTTGTACCAAATTGCACAGCCGCACCAGAGCTTAAGCGCTTCCCTCCCCTCCGCTGGGCGCATGGAGCCTTCCTCCCGGACTAGGCGCCACAGAGGCTTTTTTAGGAAGCAGCACATGGTGTACTTTTGCAGATAATTGAGTGTGGAAAGGAATCGAGGCTTATTCGGAAGCAGGTCACATTGGAGAAGGCGCGCCTGGCTCCCTCCGATCGGGGGGGGGGGGGGGAGCCGCTGCAAATTCAGCCGTGCGCCTGTGTGTTTGTGTGTGTGTGTGTGTGTGTACATGCACGGAGAGGGTTGTGCGTCTATATATAATATGCCCAGAGCTTTAAAGCGCATTTAGGATGTAATTTCAGCCTGAACTGGGTTTTTTTTCCCACTTGGCTGCAGAGAAGGAAGTTTGTCGGAAGCTGATATTGGTTAGGAATAATAATAAGAATGAGGAGAAGAGGAAGAGGAAAAGGGGAAGAGAAGGAGAGGAAAAGGAGAAGCGGGGAGGAGGAAGAGAACTGTGGAGTCCTTGGTGCTCTCTGAGGTTGGTAGTTTTCTTGCAGACGTTTCATTGCCAACCTAGGTAACATCATCAGTGCTAGAAGGGAAGGAGTTTGCAGAGAGGAGGAGAAGGAGGACTGTGGGGTCCTTGGTGCTCTCTGAGATTGGTGGTTTTCTTGCAGACGTTTCATTGCCAACCTAGGTAACATCATCAGTGCCCGCATTCAGATATTCCCCTGCATCTTCCCTTATGTCCAAGTGTTGATGGTGCCACAGAAATTCTAGGCGATGTGCTATTATTGTGCCCTTTATATCAGGTCTCTAGGCAGACCCCTATATAATATATCCCATCTGGAAGACAATTCCAGGTAGGGAGAGGCCTCGAAAATAACCTCTCCAGTCGGCCAGTTCCGGGCTACCCGTGGTGCCAGATGCTGCAGCTTTCCTTAAGACAGCACCTTTCCTTTCTCTCAACGTATCTCCTTTGGATTTATTTTGGGAACTCTGTTCTTTCTTATTTTTAGACTCCCATTGCACTTATTGTTTTTCCTCTCATGCACATATATATGTATATATAGAAAAGGAAGGGACGTGGTGGCTCAGCGGCTAAGACGCTGAGCTTGTCAATCGAAAGGTCGGCAGTTCAGCGGTTCGAATCCCTGGTGCCGCGTAACGGGGTGAGCTCCCGTGACTTGTCCCGGTTTCTGCCAACCTAGCAGTTCAAAAGCAGGTAAAAAATGCAAGTAGAAAAATAGGGGCCACCTTTGGTGGGAAGGTAACAGCGTTCCATGCGCCTTCGGCATTGAATCATGCCGGCTACATGACCACGGAGATGTCTTCGGACAGCGCTGGCTCTTCGGCTTTGAAACGGAGATGAGCACCGTCCCCTAGAGTCGGGAACGACTAGCACATAGGTGCAAGGGGAACCTTTAGCTTTACCTTATAGAGAAGGATTTCATGCTCCTTGTGGCCAATGTATTGTTTTTAATTTAATTAAAATAATAATAATAAAATAAGCTGACTTTGTATAAATATACAAAAGGATGAAGGCTATTGCTTAACGCATTGTAAGCTGCCCTGAGTCTCCGGAGAAGGGCGGCATATAAATCAAATTAAAAATTAAAAATAAATAATTTACATTCAAAATACATCCTCCACCACAAGGAAGGGGGCGTCAAGCTATTCTCCAAAGCACCTGAAGGCAGGAGAAGAAGCAATGAATGGAAATTGTAACCAAGGAGAGAAGCAATCTGGAATTAAGGAGAAACTTCCTAACAGTGAGGACAATTAACCGGTGGAGCAACTTGCCACCAGAAGTTGTGGGTGCTTCATCACTGGAGGCTTTTAAAGAAGAGATTGGGCAATTATTTGACCAAGATTGTCTAAGGTCTATCTTGGAACAGGGGGTTGGAGGAGATGACTTCTGATGTGCCTTCCAGCTCTAGGATTCTATGATTTTGGATGGATAGAAGAAAGGAAGGAAGGAAGGAAGGAAGGAAGGAAGGAAGGAAGGAAAGGGAGAAGAAGGAAGGAAGGAAGAAGGAAGGAAGGAATGAGGGAGGGAGGAAAGGAAAAGATAAGGAAGGAGGGAAGGAGGAGAGAGAGGGATTAAGGAAGGAAGGAAAAAAGAAAAGGAAGGAAAGAGAAAGGGAGAAGGAAGGATGGAAAGGGAAGAAAGAAAGAAAGAAAAGATAAGAATGGAAGGAAGGGGATAGGGAGGGTGGAAGGAAGGAAGGAAGGAAAGAAAGGGAGAAGAAGGAAGGAAGGAAGGAATGAGGGAGGGAGGAAAGGAAAAGATAAGGAAGGAGGAAAGGAAGAGAGGGATTAAGGAAGGAAAGAAAAAAGAAAAAGAAAGAGAGAAAGGGAGAAGGAAGGATGGAAAGGGAGGAAAGAAAGAAAAGATAAGGATGGAAGCAAGGGGGTAGGGAGGGTGGAAGGAAGAAAAGAAAAGATAAGAAGAAAGGAAGGAACAATGGGTGGAAAGTCATCAGAGAGAGAAGCAACCTAGAACTAAGGAGAAATTTCCTGACAGTGAGGACAATTAATCAGTGGAACGACTTGCCACCAGAGATTGTGGGTGCTCCATCATTGCAGGCTTTTAAGAAGAGACTGGACAACCATCTGTCTGAAATGATGGAGGGTCTCCTGCTTGAGCAGGAGGTTAGACTAGAAGACCTCCGAGGTCCCTTCCATCTCTGTTATTGTGTTCCTCTCTGGCCTTAGCACCTTAATAAATTTGAAATGCCCTGAACTGGTTTAAAACCTCATTAGATTCCTCCGTTTGTGCTGGGCTTGGTCCAGTCTCCTAAAAGGACTTCCTAATCTAGTCCAGGACCCCAACTGTCTCCCATCCAAGAATTTGTCCACTCGGTCCCTGCTTAGCTTCCAAGTCTCGACCAGCACATCCCTGCAAACTTCTGGAAAATTTGAAGGAGCTGTTTTTTCTTCTTATTCCTCCTGCTTTGGTGACAACCTCTGCAAAAATTATTTTCCCCCTTTTTAGACTTTGGACAGTGACTCACTCCATCCCAGAAATACGATTTGCTGTGTTTTCTTTCCTGGTTTTTTTTTTTTTTTTTTTGTAATTTTTCCTGCGAGCGGTTTGGCTTCCCGTTTCAAGCAACGGGCATTTACAAGCTGAGAGGCTTGTAAAAGTCAAACCCGAGGCTCTAAAAATACAACATTAGCTTTCACCTTTTAGCCGTCAACAAGTTTTCCTCCATCCTGCCTTGCTGGCCTGACGTGCGCTCACGCACGCTCACACCTGCCCGGACACGAGGAGCCAATGTGCAAAGAGCTAAGTTGGAAATCACAGCAGTGGGCAGAGAAGGGTGGGGGTCTCTCCTTCTCGTGGGGTGGAGTAGAAGCAGAAAATGGGGAGGGTGACAGAACAGAATTGGAAGGGACCTCGGAGGTCTTCTAGTCCATCCCCCTGCACAGGCAAAAAACTTCCTATCATTCCAGACAAAGGGTTCTCCGATCTCTTTTGGAAAACCTCCAGTGATGGAGCAGCCACCACTTCTAGTGGCAAGCTGTTCCACTGGCTGATTGTTTCTCACTGTCAGGAAATTCCTCCTTAATTCCAGGTTTTTTTTCTCCTTGATTAGTTTCCATCCGTTGCTTCTTCTCCTGCCTTTAGATGCTTTGGAGAACACCCTGTTTTCCCGAAAATAAGCTGTAGCATGTTTTTACATTTGTTTTTACAGTGGTGAAATCCAATTTTTTTTTTACTAGTTGTTCTGTGGGTGTGGCTTGGTGGGCGTGGCAGGGGAAGGATACTGCAAACCTCCCATTCCCTCCCCATTCCATGGGAAGGATATTGCAAAATCCCCATTCCCTCCCCACTCCAGAGGAAGGATACTGCAAAATTTTTTTTTATTATTTTTAATTTGATTTATATGCCGCCCTTCTCCGGAGACTCAGGGCGGCTTACAATGCGTTAAGCAATAGCCTTCATTCTTTTATATATTTATACAAAGTCAGCTTATTGCCCCCACAAACTGGGTCCTCATTTCACCTACCTTAGAAAGGATGGAAGGCTGAGTCAACCTTGAGCCTTGGCGAGATTCGAACCTGCAGTAATTGCAGGCAGCTGTGTTAATAACAGGGTCCTTAGACCACTGTACTATCAAGGCTCTTATATTGCAAAATCCCCATTCCCTCCCCACTCCAGGGGAAGAATATTGCAAAATCTCCATTCTCTCCCCACTCTTGGGCCAGCCAGAGGTGGTATTTGCCGGTTCTCCAAACTACACAAAATTTCCCCTACCGGTTCGTCAGAACCTGCTGGATTTCACCCCTGATTTGATCCCAATATAAGCCCTAACCCCATAATAAACCCTATTTAAGAGCCTGCGCACCCAGCCGCCCATTCTGTCTGCTTTCTCATTGTGCACCACCCGAGCGGTTTGATGGAACGACCCACGTGGCCCACATTGGCTTTCCTCAGGGCCCCTGGAGACAGACCATCCACGCCCCGACACCTGCCTTGTGGGCAGCAGCAACCGCGGCCATGGGCAACAGGAACCCACGTGGCTGCCAGCCCACTTCTTCTGCTTGTTCGCAGCCACAATGGAGCAGGAGGCAGAGTGGGGGAAGCGTGGGGCGGCTCGACCACCCCTGCCTCGTGGCGGCGGCACCGGTAAGCAAGCAGCAGAGGTGGGCCTCCTGTACATGGGAAAAAAAAATAAGACAGCCCCAGAAAATAAGCCCTAGTGCTTATTTTGGGGCCCCAAAGAAAACAAGACCTGGTCTTATTTTCGGGGAAACATGGACCCCATCTTCTCCTCGGCAACCCCTCAGATAAATTTTTCCCTGGTTCTAGGTTTATTGATTAATCAATCAATCAGAATGCAGCTGGAAGGGACCCTGGAGGTCTTCTAGTCCAACCCCTTGCTCAAGCAGGAGACCGTATATCATCTCAGACAAATGGCCGTCCAATCTCTTCTTTAAAAACCTCCAGTGATGGAGCATACACAACTTCTGGTGGCAAGCAGTTCCACTGATTACATGTTCTCAATGTCAGGAAATTCCTCCTTAGTTCCAGGTTGCTTCTCTCCTAGATTAGTTCCCATCTTCTTGTCCTGCCTTTTTGTGACACAAACATACACACACACGAAATACACCACAAAAACGGTAGTCAAATTGGGTCAGTCACAAGGATGCTTCGACTTACGACCATCATAATATATGATGGAAATTCTGGACTCCATTACAGCCATAAGTCAAGGACTTCCTGTCTTAATAAATATAGGTAGTCCTTGACTTACAACCGCAGTCAGTCCGTTTGTCTGTTTGAAATTACCAACGGCAATGAAAAAAGTGACTCACGGCCACCCAAATTTCCGTTGCTAAGCGAGACAGTCATTAAGTGAGTTTTGCCTCATTTTACAACCTGCCTCGCCACCGTTCTTCAGTGGATAAATTAGTCATGTGATTGTTAAGCGAACCTGGATTCCCCATTTGACGTTAGAAGAGTCACATGACACACACACACACACCCCCCGGGACACTGCAACCGTCATAAGAACATGCCAGTTTCCAAGCATCCAAATTTCGATACGTGACCACGGGAGATGCTGCAACGGTCATAAGTGCGAGAAACAGTCATGGGTCGCTTTTCTCAGTGCTGTTGTAACTCTGAATGGTCACTAAATGAATGTCTATATATCTCGAGGACTCCCTGTATGGATTAATTTTAGCAACCGGGGTCACTTTTTAAAATTTGGTGGGCTTGGAGACCCCAAATCGTTTAAACCAGTGTTTCTCAACCTTGGAAGCTTGAAGATGGGTGGACTTCAACTCCCAGAATCCCCCAGCCAGCGCTGCTGGCTGGGGGAATTCTGGGAGTTGTAGTCCACCCATCTTCAAGCTTCCAAGGTTGAGAAACACTGGTTTAATAGAAGTTCATTTTCTCTAAATGTGGTCTGTGGTTCTCCAGGGAAGGCTGGGCTGCCTCTAACGTTACGCAAGGGAACTGCAGAAATATATCTGTCATTTCTTAGCGAAATAAAAATATAAAGGTGATTAACAATTTAGCATTGATTTTTTTAAAAAAAAAAATTATTATTTTTTGCATTTCCTGTAAATGCGGCTTTGGTGGGAAAGCTGGCATTTTTTTAAAAAAAGGAAATTGTCACCTGCAGATTCTTTTAAGTAGAGAGACTCCCTGGTTCATTTATTTCTCTTATTTTTTTTCCCCTCTTTTCTTTTTAAGAAGGAAGCTTATTCATTTTAGATGTCCTTCCTTTACACAGTTGTTCATATCCTGTCTGGTGTTTTGTTGGTTTGTTTTTTTTTTAGTTCCTTTTTAAACGAAGGGAATTGCTTTTTTAAAAAAAAAACTCTGCAGCCAGCTATGTCTCCAAAACTGGATAGGTCATCTTACGAAAAGATCTTTTCGCATAGGTCAGACCAGAGGTTTTCAGGGGATCAGATAAACAAATATTTTAACGGGTTTTTATATATATATATATATGCCGCCCTTCTCCGGAGACTCAGGGTGGCTTACAATGTGCTAAGCAATAGCCTTCATCCTTTTTGTATATTTATACAAAGTCAGCTTATTGCCCCCACAAACTGGGTCCTCAATTTACCTACCTTAGAAAGGATGGAAGGCTGAGTCGACTTTGAGCCTGGCGAGATTCGAACCTGCAGTAATTGCAGGCAGCTGGTCTTAATAACAGGGTGCTTTAAACCACTATACTACCAAGGCTCCTTGGTGCTTCTGGGAGCTTGATTGTTTTCTTGACCCAACTAGGTAACATCATCAGCGTTAGAAGGGGATGGGGATAGTAGGAAGGAGGAGGAGGAGGAGGAGGAGGAGGAGGAGGAGGAGGAAGATGGGGTTTGTAGGTAGGAGGAGGAGGAAGAGGAGAAGGAGGAAGAGGAGGAGGAAGATGGGGTTTGTAGGAAGGAGGAGGAGGAGGAAGAGGAGGAGGAGGAAGATGGGGTTTGTAGGAAGGAGGAGGAGGAAGAGGAGGAGGAGGAAGATGGGGTTTGTAGGAAGGAGGAGGAGGAGGAGGAGGAGGAGGAGGAAGATGGGGTTTGTAGGAAGGAGGAGGAGGAAGAGGAGGAGGAGGAAGATGGGGTTTGTAGGAAGGAGGAGGAGGAAGAGGAGGAGGAGGAGGAGGAAGATGGGGTTTGTAGGAAGGAGGAGGAGGAAGAGGAGGAGGAGGAAGATGGGGTTTGTAGGAAGGAGGAGGAAGAGGAGGAGGAGGAGGAAGAGGAGAAGGAGGAGGAGGAGGAGGAAGATGGGGTTTGTAGGAAGGAGGAGGAGGAAGAGGAGGAGGAGGAGGAGGAGGAGGAGGAGGAAGATGGGGTTTGTAGGAAGGCGGAGGAGGAAGAGGAGGAGGAAGAGGAGGAGGAGGAGGAGGAGGAGGAAGATGGGGTTTGTAGGAAGGAGGAGGAGGAAGAGGAGGAGGAGGAAGAGGAGGAGGAGGAGGAAGATGGGGTTTGTAGGAAGGAGGAGGAGGAGGAGGAGGAGGAGGAGGAGGAAGATGGGGTTTGTAGGAAGGAGGAGGAGGAAGAGGAGGAGGAGGAGGAGGAGGAAGATGGGGTTTGTAGGAAGGAGGAGGAGGAAGAGGAGGAGGAAGAGGAGGAGGAGGAAGATGGGGTTTGTAGGAAGGAGGAGGAGGAGGAGGAGGAGGAGGAGGAGTTCTGTGGGGTCCTTGGCACTCTCTGAGTTTGGTGGTTTTCTTGTAGATGTTTCATGACCCAACTAGATAACATCATCCTGTCCCCCACTTTTCCTTCTGTCCACCATCCCGTACATCTTCCGTTCCCCCATCTCCTCCTGATAGGTTTTGTCCCTCAGAAAAACCCGAGGAGGAGGCCCAAATAATGCAGGAGGACATAGAAAGCGGGAAGAAGACTCTGAAGTTTCCTTACGGGTGGGACTTCCATCAAAGCGAAGATCAGGCCGTCCGGCGTCTGGAGTTGCGAACTGCAGTCTTGTGGCATGCTTGTGTTCCTCCTTTGGGAACAACCTGGCCCCGTTTGGCATCCTGAGCCGATTGAGGTGAAAGTCACAGAACTGGAGCGGTGCCAGATCTCACATTTCAGCTGATGAAAGGAGGAGGAGATTTTATTAAATCATGAGTAGGCCTGATGGAAGAAGAAACGGAGAATCCAACAAAGCTGGTCCCCCAAAGACGTGTGGAAGATTCTCTGTCCTGCTGGGTCTTTCTTTCATCGAAGAAGGAGAAGATGAATCTTCAGGACGTGCAGAACAGGAGACCAGATGGAGGACACCCAAGGATGAGAAGTCATCCAACTGCAGAAGTTCTAAAAAGGTGACTCATGGGTGATTGGAGATGGACCACTCTGAAGAACAGAAGGAAAAGCCTGGGGATGAGAGGAAGGGAGAAGGTAGAAAAAGTGCAGAGAAGAGCAACCAAGATGATGAGGGGACTGGAGGCTAAGACATACGATGAACGGTTGCAGGAACTGGGCATGGCTGGTCTAGTGAAGAGAAGGACCAGGGGAGACAGGAGAGCATCTTCCAATATTTGAGGGGCTGCCCCAGAGAGGAGGAAGGGAGTCAACCCGTTCTCCAAAGCACCTGAAGGCCAGACAAGGAAGAATGGATGGAAACTGACCAAGGAGAGATTCAACCTGGAAATAAGGAGAAATTTTCTGACAGTGAGAACAATCAACCCATGGAACAGAAGTTGCCTTCAGAAGTTGTGGGAGCTTCATCACTGGAGGCTTTCAAGAAGACAGCCACTTGTCCAAAATGGCATAGGTGTCAACCCTAAAGCTGGCCTGACTGAAGCCACCTTGGACGCTTGGGTCTATTACTTGGAACCCTGACCTTAAGGTCACCTGGGGTTGGGATAGAAGACCTCCAAGGTCCCTCCCAACTCTGCTATTCTGTAATCCCAGACCAATTCATCAGTAGAACAGCTTGCCCTCCAGACGTTGTGGGGTTGGACTAGAAGACCTTCAAGGCCCCTTTCCAGCTCCGTCCGGCTTGATGGAACATCACCACAATGCACCTCACCAGGCCTTGCCAACAGATATTCGGCTAAAACATGCCAAGCGTCGGCAGGAGGGGGGCTTCAGTTGAAATACCCCGGAGGGTTGGCGGAAAAATAACTAGAAGTCATGACCTCAGAGAGGAAAACTCATTGCGTGCTGGAGAAAGACCTGGATTGTCGTTTTAATGGGGTTGATTAAACCATTCAGTAAGAAAAGCAAAAATGAACCCAGAGAGAACATTGAGTTCGTCAAGTTCACGGCCTTCATTGTCGATGCGCTGATGTTTCGGAGGCTGGGAAGCGAAACACGATGAGCTTTCAGTTCTGGGCACTTGCAAAGCAAACCTGATTTAATAGAAGAAGGACCTGGTGGGATGACTGACTCCAACCCACCGGAATAGAATAATGGAACAAGACCATTGGTACAATGACGGAGGCAGGCAGGAGTGGGAGGAAAGCAACGGAGGAGTTGACTTCCCCGTTGGGTTTGACCTCTTGAACAAACCCAAGTCAGGAAGCTTGGCAATGCAACCGGAGGGGTTGCTAGGTTTAGAATAAGTGAGTGAGGGGACAAATTAACCCTCTGCGGAGGTTGGCATCTGTTATTTCCCAAGCCAAGGGGTGGGGGGGGTGGCATAGCTTGCAGAAACGGATCGCAGATACGATAGAAGAGCAAGTTGCCACTCTGAGTCTTCGGAGAAAGGTGGAATATAAATTGAACTAATAAATTGAACTAATAAGTTCGCAGTTCAGGGTGAAACGGTGGGGTCCCTGGTGCTCTCTGAGCTGGATGGATTTCTTGCAGGAGTTTCGTGACCCAACTAGGTGATAGCATCAATGTTAGAAGGAGTGCCGGGGGAGGGGGGGGTTTGCAGGGAGGAGGAGGAGGACTGTGGGGTCCTTGGTGCTCTCTGAGTTGGCGGTTTTCTTGCAGGCATTTCATGACCCAGCTTGGTAACATCATCAGTGCTAGAAGGAAGTGGGCTTTGCAGAGAACTAGGGAACATCATCAGTGCTAGAAAGGATGATAACCAGCCTGACTAGGTGGCTCAGTGGCTGAGATGCTGAGCTTGTCAATCAGAAAGATCGGCAGTTCGGCGGTTCAAATCCCTAGTATAGGTCTCCTGCATGAGCAGGGGGTTGGACTAGATGACCCCCAAGGTCCCTTCCAACTCTGTTACTGTTGTTGTTATTATTATTAAGGAAGTGGGCTTTGCAGAGAACTAGGGAACATCATCAGTGTTAGAAGGGAGAGGGAGGAAGAGGACTGTGGGGGCCTTGGTGCTCTCTGAGTTGGCAGTTTTCTTGCAGGCATTTCAGGACCCAGCTTGGTAACATCATCAGTGCTAGAAGGAAGTGGGCTTTGCAGAGAACTAGGGAACATCATTAATGCTAGAAGGAGGGGGGTTTGCAGGGAGGAGAAGGAGGAGGACTGTGGGGGCCTTGGTGCTCTCTGAGCTTGGTGGCCTTCTTGCAGGCATTTCAGGACCCAACTAAGTAACACCTTCAATGTAGAAGGGAGTGGGCTTTGCAGGAAGGAGAGGGAGGAGAAAGAAGAGGAGGACTGTTGGGGTCCATGGTGCTCTTTGAGTTGGGTGGATTTCTTGCAGGCATTTCATGACCCAACTAGCGAATGTCCTCAGTGTTAGAAGGGAGAGGGGTTTGGAGGGAGAAGGAGGAAGAGGAAGAAGAGGAGGAGGAGGAAGAGGAGGAGGAAAAGAGAGTGGGAGGAGAAAGAGGAAAACTGTGGGGTCCTTGGTGCTCTCTGAGCTTGGTGGCATTGTGGACATTTCATGACCCAACTAGGTAACCATCAATGCTAGAAGGGAGATAGTTTGTAGGGAGGAGAAGGTAAAGGACTCTCTGAGCTTGGTGGCATTCTTGCAGACATTTCACGACCCAACTTGGTAACATCATCAGTGCTTGAAGGAAGTGGGCCTTTGCAGAGAGTTGGAGGAGGAAGCGAGGGATGAGGCCTGGTGATGGAGAAGGAAAAGGAGAACTCGGGTCCCTGGTGCTCTCTTGAGCTTTGTTGTTTTCCCGCAGACATCTCACGACCCTACTAGGTAATACCATCAGTGCTAGAAAGGAACGGAAATTCTCGTATTTGGAGTTGTAAATCGAGGACTACCTAATACAAATGGTGTCCTTTGGCCACCACTTTCATCGTGAATTGAGGAGTTGCCCAAGGGGTCTCCGATTCTTGCAAGCAGTCCCTTCACCTACTGACCGCAGGCCACCAGCTGATATTTTCCCTCCGATCAATTCAGTGGTTGCCGCCACCGTCTGAAATCGCTCACCCACAGGAAATATCTCATTGATGCCTTTCGGAGATTATTTTCCCCTGCTTTTATTTCCTCCCTCTCTCTCTCTCTCTCTCCACCTCGCTTTGGAAAACCATCGGCCTCCTCCGGCCCCCATCGGCACCGTGGGTTGAGTTGCATTGAGCAACATTCATCCTACTCTCCACATCCCACCCACCCACCCCCATCCAAAAGAAAGAAAGAAAACTGCAGGCGAGACACGGCAAGAAAGAGGCACTTAAGGAAGTGATAAACACCTTGCAAAAATATATATATATATATATGGAGAGGCACTCAGGAGCTGCGCGGTAATAAGGCAACGCGCTTATTTTCTTTATTTTCCCCGTCCATTTTGCAAAAAAACCGACAGACTCTCGCCTTTCTTGGAAAGAAAATAACTTCAATTATCTGTTCTCAACCGAAGAAACATGGAAATTATCTTCCTTTCAGAGGGTAGAATTAGCCCATTTCGGAAGGGAGAAGCTGCCAAAAAAAACACAAAAAACCCACACCATCTCAGGCTGATAGGGTCTCTCTCCCCCTTCCCTCGAATTGCTTCCTGATATCGATTGCATTTGACGGATCGTTTTTCCAGAAGCAACAATTGGGGAGGGGGATTCGGGACCCTAGGAGGGAGGGGGGAGGGGGGTGTTTCTGAAAATTGGGTGCCCCTTTTTCTCACTTCATTCCCCAGTCAAAATATTTTTGGGGTATGTTTTAAGAGGGCCAACATACATGATTTTGTCCAATTGGTCAGGATCTCCATCCGATCCTAGAATCTTAAGGCTTGGAAGGGACCTTGGAGGTCTTCTAGTCCAACCCCCTGCCCAAGATCAGAGAATTTTAGGGCCGGAAGGGACCTTGGAGTCTTCTAGTGTTTCAATATTTGAGGGTCTGCCCCAAAAAAGGGGGAGGTCCACCTATTCTCCCAAGCAGGACAAGAAGCAATGGGTGGAAACGCATCAAGGAGAGAAGCAACCTGAAACTAAGGAGGAATTTCCTGATCTTGAGAATGATTAACCAGTGGAACAACTTGCCACCAGAAGTTGTGGGTGCTCCAACATTGGCAGTTTTAAGAAGATTGGGCAGCCATTTGTCTGGAACGGTATTCAGGGTTATGGTTACAACCATTCATTTAGTGACCATTACAAGGCCTTGAAAAAAGTGACTTATGACCGTTTTTCACACCTACGACCGTTGCATCCTCCCCGTGGTCACATGATGAAAATTCAGACACTGACTCAGAGTTATGACAGTTGCAGTGTCCCGGGGGTCACGGGATCCCCTTTTGCAACCTTCTGACAAGTAGTCAATATGGAAGCCAGATCCGCTTAACGACCATGTTACTAAGTTAACAACTGCAGGGATTCCCTTAACGACAGTGGCAAGAAAGGTGGTAAAATGGGGCAAAGCTCACTTAACCACTGTCTCGCTTAGCAACAGAAATTTGGGGTTCACTTGTGGTTGTAAATCAAGGACTACCTGCATGGTTGAGTTCATTAAACAGGTGAAGCTTTGGGTGCTCCATCCCGTCAGCAGCCTGTGCAGATTGTAGCTGATTCCGACAGCGAGGAGGCTGGTGTGGTGCTGTGCCATCAGCCTGTGCAGCTGGCACTCGAGTCGGACAGTGAGGAGGCTGGAGAAGATGTGGGGCCAGAGGCCAGGATTCAGCCAGGGCCTTCAGAAGCTCCCATAGGTGAAGAGGAAGAAGAGGAGGAGCCTTTTCTCAATGCACGGGCGTGCAGAGCTGCCAAAAGGCAGTAGTGGCTCCTCAGGAGGTCTCCTTGAGAGTAAGGCTTGGGGCTAATTGGCCACTCCCTTAGCCTATTTAAGGAGGAATGCCATCTGAAGCAATTTGCAGGGAACAACTTCATTCACATTCCTTCGTGTCTTGTCTTGCTTATCTTATCGGCTTCCTGCAAATTGCTTCTGGGCATTCTGCCAACCACAGTAAGCTTTCAGTTATTATTCTTTGAATTCTTGGCGGCTGTTAATGCAGTTAATTAACATCCGTTGTTGTAAAAAACTGGTTTATTTAGTAAACTAAGGTTTGAACGGACTGTGTGTGTGTGCTGCGTTCTTTGGGGTCCGTAGCTGGGGCAGAGCACCCTGGAGGTTTTCAAGAAGAGACTGGACAACAATGGCGTAGAGCTTCCTGCTTGAGCCGAGGGTTGGACTAGAAGACCTCTGAGGCCCCTTCCAGCTCTGTTATTCTGCCCTTCTCTTTCCGGCTGCCCAGCTCTGCCAAATCTCTCCTCGTTCTGCCAAGAAGTCTAGGAAGATTGAGAAGGTTCAGAGGAACAGCACTTGGGCCACATCCCAAGGTCCATTCAAGGAGGAAATGGCTTGCCAGATTGTTCTCATTCAGCTCAACCAAGCTACTTAAGGAAATCAACTCCTCCGTGGATGATGGCGGAGG
The DNA here is from genome assembly GCA_022577455.1 of Arizona elegans. Lineage (NCBI taxonomy): Eukaryota > Metazoa > Chordata > Lepidosauria > Squamata > Colubridae > Arizona > Arizona elegans. Next base: position 2,098,429 of record JAKOOJ010000005.1, on the reverse strand, counting down.
CAGCTCTCTGCAGACTCCCCGAGACGTGACGTTGAACAGTTCAAAATGGTCTTTTGGGCGAGGAGAGCTCCCCACTCGGCTTCTTCTCTGGCTGGCCACCCTATTGTCACTTATGGGAAGGATAGCAATTATAAAGTTGAATATATTACCCAGATTATTATTTCTATTTCAGACACAATACCGATAAAAATCGAAAAGACTTACTTTCAATATCTAAATACAATAACAAGGAAATGTATACGGCAAGCCAAAAAAAAAGCAAGAATAAGTTTTTAAAATGCTTCAGGATAGGAGAGGATTATACGAGGAGGATTCGGACTCCCGAATTGGGAATTATATTATCAATCAGCAGCACTGAAAGAATGGATTGAATTAAGAAATATAAGACTATTTACATTGGAAGGACATGATTTACAACTGGGTTGGCATGCTTTTTTATGGTATGGTAGAAGTAAGATACACACGTACTTTCAAAGACGTTATATAAGAAATGCATTATTATTGCTATGGGAAAAAGTTAGAGACAAATATTATGTGAAAATACCAATATGGTTATCAACAATGGAATCGTTAATTCATCCAAATGTTTTTAATCTTGGAAATATTGTTAGATATAAAGATTTGTTAACAGACAAGGTGTTCTGTCCCTATACCCCACATGCACCACCACAGACGGCCTGGAGTTAATAAGCCACACGACAAAGTCTTTGAAGATAAAGCTGGCAGTAACCCAGTGGCTAGCTGCCAATTCAGACTTTACTTGCACAAAACAAAGATTAGACTGCAAGCATTCCGATAAAGCAGGCAGAGTTTCAGCAATACAAGGATTAGTCCAAATGCAGTCCGACAAGGCAGGCAGAAGTCCAGTAACGCAAAGATCATGGAATATTTCTAGTTTTTGCTCGTCACAAACTGAACCGGCCACCACACCCACATTTATACCCTGTGGGGTGTGGTCCAGTGACTCAGCTAATCTCTGGCACACCTTCCCCTCTGCTGCGCACGCTTCTCCCTGCGCCGCTGTCGAGGATCCAGCCAGCACTTATCTCCTTCGTCGCTGTCCATCTGTGGCTGCGGGGTCGTGCTTGGCTCTGAGCCTATCATTTGGCCTTCGGTGTCCTCCGGAGGCATTGCCAGAGAGGAGGGTCCTGGAGAGGGAGGCCTTGCCAACTCCTCTCCCTCACTCTCAGAGTCTGCATCTGTTGATAGCCCAGGCTCAGGCAACGCAGCCACAGCACAAGGTGGAGTTGAAAGGGAAATATGAACTGGAAGAACAGGGAATTAAAATGGATTTGGTATATGTATGTGCAGATACAAACAAGATAAGCTACCATGGTTTGTTTGGATCACACGTCCCACCACAACACAGCGCAGTCAAGAGAAGAGCAACTAAGGTGCTCGGGTGGACTTCAGCTCCCAGAATTGAAATAAAGCCTTAGTAAGGCCACACACCTGGAATATTGCAACCAATTTTGGTCACTATACTACAAAAAAGAGGTTGAGACTTTGGAAAAAGTGCAGAGAAGAGCAACTAAGACAATCAAAACATACGAAGAACGGTTGCAGGATTTGGGTTTGGCCAGTCTAGAGAAAAGGAGGACCAGGGGAGATGTGATAGCATCTTCCAGTATTTGAGGGGCTGCCCCAAAAAAGAGGGGGTCAACTTATTTTCGAAAGCACCAGAAGGCAGGAGAAGAAACAACGGATGGAAATTAATTAAGGAGAGTAGCAACCTGGAACTAAGGAGAAACTTCCTAACAGTGAGAACAACTTCGGGAGCCAGTGGAACTACTTGCCTCCAGAAGTTGTGGAGGCTTCATCACTGGAGGTTTTTAAGAAGAGACTGGACAGCTACTTGTTTCAAATTTTATAGGGTCTCCTGCTTGAGCAGAGGGTTGGACTAGAAGACCTCCGAGGTCTCTTCCAAGCCTAGGATTCTATGATAATGGAAGGAAGGGAGGGAGGGAGGAAGGAAGGAAAGAAAGAAGGAAGGAAGGAAGGAAGGACAATGGATGGAAACTAATCAAGGAGAGAAGCAACCTGGAATTAAAGAGGAACTTCCTAACTTAACTTCCTAACAGTGAGAGTAATTAACCAGTGGAACAACTTGCCACCAGAAGTTGCAAATGCTCCATCACTGGAGGTTTTTAAGAAGAGATTGGACAGCCACTTGTCTGAAACGGTATAGGGTCTCCTGTTTGAGCAGGGGGCTGGACTAGAAGACCTCCAAGCTCTATTCTAGCTGTTGTGTCTTCTCAGGACATCTTGGTGTCCATCTCCAATGGGGCAAACTGGAGGCCAAATTTTTTGCCAGGCCAAAATTTCAGTTGCAAACTCTGGGTATAGTTGGGTTAAATATCGGAGAGGGGTTTCTTGGGGAGACAGGTTGGAATAAGGAGAAATTTTGGAAGATAAACATGTCAGATGAATTTACACGTGTGTAAAAGGGGGAAGAAGGTCTTTGATTGTTTAATCACGGACACTCTCTTGACCTTGTTCATGCTGTCTGTCCCTTGTTCAAACCTCTTTCTCTGGCTTTGATTGAGTTCTTTTGTGCAGAACGGAAAAGAAAAAGAAAAATTACTGTCGGGCCGCTCGTAATTTTGCTGGCAAATCTCAGCGCTGTTTTGTGATTCAGAATATTTTTCCGCGCCAGATGATTCGCTTTAGGAATAATGACTTGGAGAAGAAAACGAGGCAACAAAGAGAGAGAGTGAAAAAGAGAGATCTTTTCAAGATGTAACTTAATAGTGACTTTCCCTCTTTGAAACTTTATTTATTTACATCTTCAACTCAGATGTAAACGAATAGAAATTCAGCAGGGAAGTGATTTCTGATATTCACAGGGTTCCTTTGCTATGTTATCGTGGCGACCTCAAACCCTTTCCTGACCCTTCAGACTGAACAGCCCAAACATCTGAAACAGAATCGAAGAAAATAAAATAAATAGAGTTGGAAGGGACCTTGGAGGTCTTCTAGTCCAACCCCCTGATCAAGCAGGAGACCCTATACCCATTTCAGACAAATGGTTATCCAACCTCTTCTTAAAAACTTCCAGTGATGGGAGCGCCCACAAATTCTTGTGACAAGTCGTTCCACTTATTAATTGTTCTCACTGTTAGGAAGTCTCTCCTTAGTTCTGTGCACCCGGTGCTCGTGTCGGACAGCGAGGAGGCCGAAGAGGATGTGGTGCCAGAGGCAGAGACTCCGCCAGGGCCTTCAGAACCTCCAGAGGCTCCTTCAAGTGGAGAGAGCGAAGTGGAGGAGCCTCTTCTCAATGCTCGAGCACGCAGGGCTGCCAAAAGGCAGGAGTGGCTACTCAGGAGGAGGAGGTCTCCTCGAGAGTAAGGCTTGAGGATAATTGGCCACTCCCTTAGCTTATTTAAGTCCCACAGCAGTTAGTAATTTCTTGCTGGAAACAACGTGTAATTATTACAGAGCATTTTGGAGAGTGAGTGTCTTATCGTATCTTGTTTTCTGGGCTGGTTGCCAACCTTTGCCGGACTTTAGGGGAGGACAAATCCCGTAGAATCACAGGGCCGAAAGGGACCTCCGAGGTCTTCTAGTCCAACCCCCAGCAGTCTTCGTGCCATCCCAAACGCCATGGTTGTGTGTCTTTTCTTGAAAACCTTTTCAAGGCACCAAATGATTTAATTATAACTAATCAAGGGGAAACAAAGAAACAACACAATCTCGCCTTAAGGGAAGGAAGGAAGGAAGGAAGGAAGGAAGGAAGGAAGGAAGGAAGGAAGGAAAAATTGAAGAAGGAAGGAATGAGAAGGGAAGGAAGGAAGAGAAAAATTGAAGAAAGGAATGAGAAAGGAAGGGAGGAAGGAATGAGAAGGAAAGAACGAAGGAACAAAGGAAGGAAGTTAGGGAGGAAGGAAGGAAAGAATGAAAAGAGAAGGAAAGAATGAAGGAAGAAAGGGAGGGAGGGAGGGAGGAAGGAAGGAAGGAAAAATTGAGGAAGGAAGGAAAGGGAAAGAACAAAGGAAGGAAGGAAGTTAGGGAGGGAGGGAGGGAGGAATGAGAAGAGAAGGAAAGAATGAAGGAACAAAGGAAGAAAGTAAGGGAGGGAGGGAGGGCAGAAGGAAGGAAGGAATGAGAAGGAAAGAATGAAGGAAAAAAGAAGGAAGGAAGTTAGGGAGAGAGGGAGGAAGGAAGGAAAAATTGAGGAGGAAGGAATGAGAAGGAAAGAACGAAGGAAAAAAGAAGGAAGGAAGTTAGGGAGAGAGGGAGGAAGGAAGGAAAAATTGAGGAGGAAGGAATGGGAAGGAAAGAACAAAGGAAGGAAGGAAGTTAGGGAGGAAGGAAGGAATGAGAAGAGAAGGAAAGAATGAAGGAAGAAAGGGAGGGCGGAAGGAAGGAAAAATTGAAGAAGGAAGGAATGAGAAGGAAAGAAACGAAGGAAGGAAGTTACGGAGGGAGGAAGGAAGGAAGGAAGGAAAAATTGAGGAAGGAAGGAAAGAGAGAAAGAACAAAGGAAGGAAGGAAGTTACGGAGGGAGGGAGGAAGGAAGGAATGAGAAGAGAAGGAAAGAATGAAGGAAGAAAGGGAGGGAGGAAGGAAGGAAGGAAAAATTGAAGGAAGGAATGAGAAGAAAAGAAACGAAGGAAGGAAGTTAGGGAGGGAGGGAGGAAGGAAGATTTTATATAGTTGGGGGCTGGAAAGGCAAAGAGATTTTGGACGCTTGGCACCACAGTTCCCATCGGGCTCAGCCAGCAGCGTTTGCTGCGAGCCACGGAGCCAGGGCAAGGCATTGCAGCCTGCCAGTTTAGTGGGCAGCATGCCATCCAAAGCGCTCTGGGGGAGTTTTGGGGGCAGGAAGCCCCATTGACCAATTTCGGTGCTTTTTGGTGTGTGATGCAATTTGCAACGGCTTTAATTCTTAAGGGCCAGGTTGCGTTGTTTGTTTGTTTCCCCTTGATTAATTCTAATTAGTTCGCTTCCTCCGCCTACGTGAAGCCCTTAGAAACAGAGGAAAGGAGAAGGAAAGGAGCTTAGGAGGAGCCAGCCCAACCCATTTTTCAACAGATTAGCGGAGTTGGAAGGGACCTCGTAGGTCATCTAGTCCAACCCTCCGCCCAAGCAGGAGACCCTATACCGTTTCAGACAAATGGCATTCCAGTCTCTTCTTGAAAGCTTCCCGTGATGGAGCCCCCACAACTTCTGGTGGCAAGTTGTTCCACTGGTGAATTCTTCTCACTCTCAGGAAATTCCTCCTTAGTTTTAGGTTGCTTCTCTCTCCTTGATATGTTTCCATCCGTTGTTTCTTGCCCTGCCTTCAGATGACACACACACAACACACCACAAAAATGGTAGTAAAATTGTGTCGGTCACAAGGATGCTTCGACTTATGTCCGTCATAATATGCGATGAAAACTCTGGACACCATTACAGCCATAAGTCAAGGACGTCCTGTATAATAAATGCAGGTAGTCCTTGACTTAAAACTGTTCGTTTAGTGACCGTCTGGAGTTATAACCATTTCTGGCAGATGACAGCCCAGTCTCTTCTTGGAAGCTTCCAGTGATGAAGCTCCCACAACTTCCATGTCAGCATTCTGATGCTGCCATAAAAAGGAGGAGACGAGGCTTGACTTTTCACCTACTTATTTTCTCTGTAGATAATATCCCCTAGGAGATGGGATGGGAGGGGGACATTCCTGTGGGTTGAGGTCAGAAGCTGGGGAGACTGACTTGGAAGATGGCCAATGAGAAGATGAGAATTGGGGAACGAAAAGGGAAGGGTTTGGGGGTCAGAGGGTTAGTATCGGCTATGACGAAGTTGGGGCCAGATCTGTCGTACTCAATAAATGGAATATTTCAGCAAAGATTAATTGTTTGGGAGTGCAATTTATTTGAGATGACATCGAAACCTGACATTCCGAAGGCAACTTCTGTTCCATTGAATATAGAATAATAGCAGTGTTGGAAGGGACCTTGTAGGTCATCTAGTCCAACCCCCTGCCCAAGCAGGAGACCCTACACCATTTCTGACCGATGGCAGCCCAGTCTCTTCTTGAAAGCCTCCAGGGATGAAGCTCCCACAGCTTCCGAAGGCAACTTCTCTTCCATCGATTGATTGTTCCCACTGTCAGAAAATTCCTCCTTATTTCCAGGTTGAATCTCTCCTTGGTCAGTTTCCATCCATTATTCCTGGTCTGGCCTTCGGGTGCTTTGGAAAACAGCTTGACCCCCTTCCTCCTCTCTGTGGCAGCCCCTCAAATATTGGAAGATGCTCTCCTGTCTCCCCTGGTCCTTCTCTCCACTAGACCAGCCATGTCTAGTGGTTCACTCAGATATCTTCCTTCCTTCCTTCCTTCCTTCCTTCCTTCCTTCCTTCCTTCCTTCCTTCCTTCCTTCTCTCTTTCTTTTCTTTCTTTTCTTTCTTTTTCTTTCTTTCTAGCGCTTTGGAAAATAGCTTGACCCCCCTCCTCTCTGTGGCAGCCCCTCAACCCTTCTCTTCCCTAGACTAGCCATGCCCAGTTCCTGCAACCGTTCATCGTATGTTTTAGCCTCCAGTCCCCTCATCATCCTGGTTGCTCTTCTCTGCACTCTTTCTAGAGTCTCAACCACTTTTTTATAATGTGGTGACCAAAACTGGATGCAGGATTCTAGTTGTGGCCTTACCACGGGTTTATAGAGTGGTCTTAGTACCTCCCTTGATCTTGATTGTATCCCTCTGTTAATGCAATTTAGGATTGCATTGGCTTTTTTGGCTGCCGTTGCACACGGCTGGCTCCTATTTAATTTGTGTCCCTGACTTAACAACCATTCCTTCAGTGACCGCTTGATGTTATGTTGCACTGAAAAAAAAAGTGACTTAGGACCATTTTTCACACTTATGACCGTTGCAGCGTCTGCATAGTCATGTGATCCAAATTCAGACGCTTGGCAACGGGCTCGTATTTATGACGGTGGCAGTGTCCTGGGGTCACGGGATCAGTTTTTGCAAAAGCAGAGTCAACAGGGAAACCGGATTTAATTAATTGAACCTAATTTAATTAATTAATTAATTGCCCAAAAATTCTGTTGTTAAGCGAGACAGTGGTTAAGTGAGCCTTCTCCCATTTTACAACCTTTTCTCGCCACCGTCACTAAGTGAATCTCTGCACTTGTTCATTTATCAACCCGGTTGTTAAGTGAAACTGGCTTCCCCATTTGCTTATCAGAAGGTCGCAAAAAGGGGATCATGTGACCCCGGGACACTGCATCCGTCATAAATGTGAGTCAGTTGAAGCCAAGCGTCTGAATTTTGAATCGAGTGATCACGGGGACCGCTGCAACGGTCGTAAGTGTGAAAAATGTCACAAGAGACTCATTGCCATTGTAACTTCGAATGGTCACTAAACGAATGGTTGTAAGTGGAGGACTCCCTGTCCTGGGTTGAATTGATTCATTGATTTATTCAAATTTATTTGTCATCCAGTGGCCTCTTTTTCACGGAGAAGAAAGAACAGTGTGTATATGTATCCTTGATGCTCCCTGAGCTTAGTTGCTTTCTTGCAGACGTTTCATGACCCAACTAGGGAACAACATCAGTGCAAGAAGGGAGGGAGGATTTTTCAAAGAGGAGGAGGAGGAGGAGGAGAACTGTGGGGTCCTTGGGGCTTTCTGGTTTGTTTCCTTGCAGGCGTTTCATGACCCAACTAGGGAACATCATCATTTCTACCCTATGACTATCATTAAGTGTTGTACCTTATGATTCTTTCTTTTTTTTTTTTTTTGCAAAAAGTTTTTTTTATTTTTTTTTCCCCAAACATACAAATTACATCCTTTCGGAACAGAGCTTTGATCCGATCATCACTTTGTTCAGTTTTTAACAAAATCTTTAACAAAATTTTATTCTATTCTATTTTGCCAGAACACTTATTTCTTAATCTTAGATCACATACTCAACGAAGACCATCTTAAAAGAATTAACACATATTTACTTAATCAAAACAATTACCCTCCTATTAACCCACCTTAATTCTTAATTCAATTAATAACTCATAATACAACAGTTCTTACCCTAAATCCTCACTATTGACAATAGAGTTCAAACGTATTTATATTTCATTATGCTCGTTAAATTACCTTATGATTCTTGATGAACGTATCTTTTATTTTATGTACACTGAGAGCGTAGGCACCAAAGACAAATTCCTTGTGTGTCCAATCACACTTGGCCATTAAAGAATTCTCTTCTCTTCTCTTCTCTTCTCTTCTCTACTCTACTCTACTCTATTATACTATTCTATATTCTCTTCTATTCACTTCTGTATTCTCTTCTCTTCTCTTTTATATTCTATTCTATTCTACTCTACTCTACTCTACTATTCTATTCTCTTCTGTATTCTCTTCTCTTCTCTTTTATATTCTATTCTCTTCTCTTCTATCAATGCTAGAAGGGAGCAGGGTTTACGGAAAGGAGGAGGAGGAGGAGGAGGAGGAGGAGGAGGAGGAGGAGGAGGAGGAGGAGGAGGAAGAAGAAGAAGAAAACTGTGAGGTCCTTGGTGCTCACTGAGCTTGGTGATTTTCTTGCAGACGTTTAATTACCCAACTAGGGAACATCATCACGCTAGAAGGGAGGAGGATTTTCAGAGGGAAGAAAGATGATGAGGAGGAGGGGAACTGTGGGGTCCTTGGGGCTTTCTGAACTTGGTTTGTTTTCTTGCAGACGTTTCATGACCCAACTAGGGAACATCATCAGTGCTAGAAAGTTCAGTGCTAACTCCCACTCCTTTGTAGCACTGATGATGTTCCCTAGTTGGGTCATGAAACGTCTGCTAGAAAAAGAACCCAGCTCAGAGAGCCCCAATGGCACCTCATTTCAACCCTGAGCTACAAATATTCTCCTTTATGAGAAAGTAGAAGCTGGGAGAAACTTTCCGTAGACACGGAAGGGAAAAGTGAGCGATTTGCATCAGCCGAACGAACCTTTCCTCTAATTGCAAAACTCGGATCAAGGTTGAGGAAGGATGAAGCGTTCGTTTCTCCAGATATTCTTGGAGGCGGCAAAACCTCCATCCCTAAATTGCTTTCGGCCCCCCCGTGCCCAAGGTTTTTAGCCGCCCCTGCTAAAAAAAAAAGTCACATTATGGAAATTAAACCTAGATTGATTCAGGTGTCCTTCCAAATGGGCACCGTTCGGACTCTGCCGAGCATGAGGGGTGGGTGGGAGGGGGGCTCAGGATTGGGGAGAGGGAGGGAGGGGAGGGAGGCAACCTGCACACGAGGCATTTTCGGAAAAATAAATGTTAAGATGGCCCTTAAGAAAGGGAGGGATGAGAATTAGAAGGGACTCTGGTGGAACCCTTCGTATTGGCACCAGTGCAGAAAAGCTGTTTGATAGAAGAAGATGGATGGATGGATGGATGGATGGATGGATGGATGGATGGATGGATGAATATAGGATAGATAGACAGTTGAGAGAGATGATGGATGGATGGATAGACATACAGACAGATAGATGAGAGAGATAATAGATATGGATGGATAGACATACAGACAGAGAGATGAGAGATATGGATGGATGGATGGATGGATGGATATAGGATAGATGGATGAGAGAGATTATAGACATATGGATGGATAGACTAGACTAGACTAGACTAGACTAGAATAGAATAGAGTAGGAATTACTTATTTTATTTCCTTGTTTCTTGGCTTGGTTATTCAATTTATATGTCCCTCCATCTCACTAATCAAAGCATAAGGGAGGCATAGGTCCTTTGCAAAGAGAGAAGGCAATGGAGAAACATTGGGAACGCAACGGGTATAAACTGCATTTAGATATAATTCTTCTTCTGTTTTCTTATACCACGCCCTTGCTTTATTTATCATACTATTTTTTAATTCCCCCTCTGTGTCTTTCAAACTATTGTAGGTATGCCAGTATGCGTGTCTGCATGAGTTTAAAAATACATTCACATGGGATGCGTTATATATATATATATATATATTTTAATAGCCTTTATTAAGGTGCTTTAAATGTCAATATGGAGCCAACACGGGGAGGACTGAGCTTCAAAACATGATGGGGAAAACATTACGCTAAAGCAGTGGTCTCCAAACTTGGCCTCTTTAAGACCAGTGGACTTCAACTCCCAGAATTCCCTAGCTGGTGCTGGGAATTAAAGTCCACAAGTCTTAAAAGTGGCCAGGTTAGGAGACCCCTGAGCTAAAGCCACGTTGTCCACTCGGAAAAGCTGTACGCAAACCTCCCCAGATGAGGAAAAGGCGTGTTGAAAATAGGAAGCTACATTTTTCAAAATTTAGAAGTTGCCGGACCTCTTGGGGTCAACCAGATATGAATCCCAACTAAATGAGTTAATTCTATTTTTGTCGTGACCTAGGCTTACTGAGTCATTACAAGACACAATTAGTCCCAAACAAACCTATTTTATTGTAACAGCTGAGAATTACGTTCATTCCCAGCTGAATCCCAATTAGTTGCAAAATATGTCCTTCGGAAGAAGTCCTTCGGGATAATCACCAACCTTTATCTTCTTTGACACCCTGCCAAAGGCCTTACTTGGCAAAGCCCCACGAAGTTCAGACACAAACAAGAGATGCCGACTGGAAACAGAGTTAGCAACGTTGCTTTCCTGCAAAAGGCCAAAGTGCCTTTGTTTCTCTTTTAAGCCTTATGGGAGGGGCCAATCATCTCCTGGCCTTACTCCTGAGTCGTCCCTTTTGCTTTAGCTGATCTTCCCTTCTGGCAGCTCTGTGCATGCGTGCACTAGGAACAGGCTCCTCCTGTTCCTCTGCCTCTCTGCTGTCCGACTCTGGGGGCTCTGGAGTCCGCATATCACTCCCAGATGGCCTTGGCGCCATCTCTGCCTCCGATGCAGAGCCCCTGTCCGGGCCTTCCCTAGACTCCAGGACTGGCTCATGTTCCTCCCCAGCCTCCTCACTCTCCGACTCTGCTGCCAGCTCTGCAGGCTGCTGGCGGACCACAACAATTTTGTTGCAAAGCTACCTTGACAGAATTGTGTAGATTTGAAAGTCCAAATCTCCCGCCGTCTCTTATACAGCTTGAGAAACTAGGGAGCGTCCCTTCTGAGCCTCTTTCTCTGCCCTTTTATGCAACTCTGGACTATGCTGTCTCTTATCTGAATGTTCCCTAAAGCTACATTAACACAAGACTTACATGTTGTAAGTCTGAAAAGTACAAATCCCCCACCGTCTCCTTTGGGGGTCTGAGAAACTAGGGAGGGTCCCTTCTGAGCCTCTTTCTCTGTCTGTTATGCAGCTGAGGGCTATGCAGACTCTTATCTGCTGTTCTCTTGGCAGCGTCTCTTAACTCCAGTCTCCCAAGGTCATTCGCACACACCGCCATACCCACTCACCAGGTTTAAAATTCACCAGCCAGGATGTTAAATCACCAATTCAGGTTGGAACTGTTCGGCAAGAGAATTGCCTGGGATCCTAATTTCTTTTTCAACAGACCTGAATAAGTACTAGTATAGACCATCTTGGAAATCTCCTAAATCCCTTACTTACTTACTTACTTACTTATTTATTTATTTATTTATTTATTTATTTATTTATTTATTTATTTATTTATTTATTTATTTATTTATTTATTTATTTATTTATTTATCTCCAGACTGAAAATGCTGCTCCGAGTCCGGGATCTGCATTTAGACCAGAGGATGAATTAGAACACTTGACCAAAAAGATGCTGTATGACATGGATAATCCACCTTCAGAAGAATACTTTGGTGAGTTTGATGATTGCCCTTACATTTTTGTGACTGAAAAAAGTGACTTATGACCGGTGCTCGCACTTAACGACCATTGCAGCATTCCCTCCCCCCCCCCAGTCACGTGATTTGGGAACTTTGCAACTGGCATGTATTTTTGATCGTTGCAGCATCCTGAGGGTCACCTAATCACCAGTCGTGACCTTCTCAGCAGGCTTTAACAGTAGCAGAGTTGGAAGGGGCCTTAGAGGTCATCTAGTCTAACCCCCTGCACACGCAGGAGACCTATACTAGGGATTCAAACTACCGAACTGCCGACTTTTCTGATTGACAAGCTCAGCGTCTTAGCCACTGAGCCACCTGGCCAAGCAAAGTCAGTTGGGGAGGGAGCCGGATTCGCTTAACGACCGCATGATTCATTAACAACTCCAGTATTTCATTTAACAACCGAGGATTTCACTTAACAACTGCAGTGATTCACTTAACAACCAGGACAAAAAAGGCATAAATTTTGGGATCGGCTCACCTAACAACCACTTTGCTGAGCCACAGAAATTCTGGTGTCAATTGTGGTCGTAAATCGAGGACTACCTGTATCAAAAAAAAACAACAACAACTGGGAGATCTGTTGTTCAAAGGGGAAAACAAGTATTTTAAGAAATCTGTACGTTTGGTTCTTCTCTGATCCTTGTCTTTAGAAATCTGAGACAATTATGGAATACCAGTGGCAGGGAGTTTCCCAGGCATTTTGTTTTAACACGGGGGGAAAAGTTAATTTTCAGAGCCAAAGGGTTTGGCTGGTGGCTGTCTTACGTGCTTGGCCTTTACTGTAGGGTCTCCAAACTTTAAGATTTGTGGACTTCAACTCCCAGAATTCCTCAACCAGCCATGCCAAGTTTTTTTTCCCCCTCCTACCCCTAAAGCGGAGAGATTGCAGAGGAAGGGATTAGAAAAGAGTAAACGATGCTGGCTGGGGAATTCTAAGAGTTGCTCTTCAGACTGGCCAAGATGTGCCCATCCCATGCCAGAAAATGAAAACCAAGAACCCAAAAACCTACCTTGACCGCAATTGAGGTTGGGCAATTTCTGCAGAGAAACTCAATGTCATAGAAACATTCTTCTCCGCCCAGGTTTGTGCATTTGCGCATTAGGTCAACTGCACTGGGACGCATTTTTAAAAATCTGTTGAGAGCTGCGATTTTTTGAATGGAAGGACCTAATTAACTGAGCTGGAGAGCTTCAGGCCATTATCATAATTCATGAGTATAACTTGGTCCAAATTATTACATCTGAAAAGGCAAGCAGGATTGGAAAAGGTCATTGGCTCGCTCTGGCTTTTTTCTGTCTTTCTTCCTTTTTATTTCCAGCCCCCTCACCTGCCTCTTTTTCAGATAGGCCTCAATTTATGATGACAGTTGTGACCAAGAGAGAGAGGGAGACGGAGAGAGAGTGTGTGTGTTGGATGGGTGGATGGATGGAAGGACAGACAAATAGATAAAGGTAGGTAGGTAGGTGGGTAAATAGAGATAGATAGATAGATAGATAGATAGATAGATAGATAGATAGATAGATAGATAGATAGATAGATGATAGAGAGAGAGAGAGGGAGAGATGACAGAGAGAGATAAATAGATAGCTAGAGAGAAAGAGAGAGAGAGAGATATGATAGAGAGAGAGATAAATAGATAGCTAGAGAGAGAGAGAGAGATGGACAGAGAGAGAGTGTTGGATGGGTGGGTGGATGGAAGGATGGACAGATAGATAAAGGTAGGTAGGTGGGTAAATAGAGATAGATAGATAGATAGATAGATAGATAGATAGATAGATAGATAGATAGATAGATAGATAGATAGATGATAGATAGATAGATGATAGAGAGAGGGAGAGGGAGAGATGACAGAGAGAGATAAATAGATAGCTAGAGAGAAAGAGAGAGAGAGAGATGATAGAGAGAGAGAGATAAATAGATAGCTAGAGAGAGAGAGAGATGGACAGAGAGAGAGTGTTGGATGGGTGGGTGGATGGAAGGATGGGCAGATAGATAAAGGTAGGTAGGTGGGTAAATAGAGATAGATAGATAGATAGATAGATAGATAGATAGATAGATAGATGATAGATAGATAGATAGATGATAGAGAGAGAGAGAGGGAGAGATGACAGAGAGAGATAAATAGATAGCTAGAGAGAAAGAGAGAGAGATGATAGAGAGAGAGAGATAAATAGATAGCTAGAGAGAAAGAGAGAGAGAGATATGATAGAGAGAGAGAGTTAAATAGATAGCTAGAGAGAGAGATATGGACAGAGAGAGTGTTGGATGGGTGGGTGGATGGAAGGACGGACAGATAAAGGTAGGTAGGTAGAAAGGTAGGTAGGTAGAGATAGATAGATAGATAGATAGATAGATAGATAGATAGATAGATAGATAGATAGATAGATATGGACAGAGAGAGAGTGTTGGATGGGTGGATGGATGGAAGGATGGACAGATAGATAAAGGTAGGTAGGAGGGTAAATAGAGATGATAGATAGATAGATAGATAGATAGATGATAGAGAGAGAGAGGGGGAGAGATGACAGAGAGAGATAAATAGATAGCTAGAGAGAAAGAGAGAGAGAGAGATATGATAGAGAGAGAGAGATAAATAGATAGCTAGAGAGAGAGAGAGAGATGGACAGAGAGAGAGTGTTGGATGGGTGGATGGATGGAAGGATGGACAGATAGATAAAGGTAGGTAGGAGGGTAAATAGAGATGATAGATAGATAGATAGATAGATAGATAGATAGATAGATAGATAGATAGATAGATATGGATGGATGGATGGATTGGCAGAGAGAGAGAGAGAGAGAATCAAACTTCAAATATCTGTTGCTAAGCATTGCTAAGCACCCAAATTTGGATCGCCAGACTGTTGGGATGCTGCTATGGTCATAAATGCGAGGAGTGGTTGTAAGTCACTTTCTTCAGTGCTGTTGCGACTTCCAACGGGCGCTAAACAGATGGTTGTAAGGCGAGGACTTCCTACATTCAGCGTGGCTGAAGGTTGCTCGTGTTCAGGGCCAGACCAATTAAACCCCTAAGTAACTGCATTCACAAAACCAAGTTAATCATGGTTTGTTGTTAATGGGCCTTTTTGGAGAGCTTCTATTTTGTGGTTTGAAAAACCAAAAACCTGTTCAGGAAGGCAGAGGTAGTCCTCGGCTTACAACATTCATTTAGCGACCGTTTCAAGTTATAATGGCATTGAAGAAAATTGATTGACGACCAGACCTCACACTTATGACTGTTGTAGCATCCTCACATGATCAAAATTCAGGCATTTGGCAATCAGCATGCACAGGCAGTCCTCAACTTACAACAGTTCATTTAGTGACCATTCAAAATTACGATGACACTGAAAAAAGTGACTTAGACCATGTTTCACACTTACGACCATTGCAGCCTCCCCATGGTCAGGTGACCAAATTCAGAGGCTTGGCAACGGACTCGTAGTTATGACAGTCGCAGTGCCCCGGGGTCACGTGATTCCCCTTTTGCGACCATCTGATCAGCAAAGCCAATGGAGAAGCCAGATTCACTTAACGACCGGGTTACTAAATTAACACCTGAAGTGATTCACTTAACAACTCTGGCAAGAAAGGTCGTAAAACGGGGCAAAATTCACTTAACAAATGTCTTGCTTAGGAACAGAAACGCTGTGGTCCATTGTGGTCGTAAATTGAGGACTACCTGTATTTACAACTCATGCAGCGTCCAGAGTTCACCATTTATGACCTGTCCAGCCAGCTTTTGACAGGCAAAATCAAAAGAGGGAAATCGGATTCACTTAACAACCATGGGATTCACCTAACAAATGCAATCATTCACTTAACAACTGTGGCCAGAAAGGTCATAAACTGAGACAAAACTCACTTAACACCTGGATCGCTTAACAATGGAAATTTTGAGCCCAGGGACAATGTTAACCGTCATAAATATGAGCCGAACGTCCTAATTCTGACGGCGATGCGGTTCACTTAACGAGTTTCACTTAACAACCATGGCCAAAAAAAGGTGGCGGGAGTGGAAACGACTCGCTGAACAACTGACTTGCTTAATAACGGAAAATCCAGGTGGCGGTCGTAAGTCGAGGACTAGCCGTATCCAAGAACTGGGAGATCTGATGTTCAATGGGATGCTGTGAGGGGGCGGGGGAAGAGATTTATTTATTTTAATTTTTTTTTTTTTTTGAAAAAGGTATTTCTCCTTCCTTTTTTTCTCTGATCTGGGTTGCAAAAAATTTCTGGGTGACTTTGAGCCATCCAGTTTTCTGGCTGCTTGTGTCATACGCACAGGGTTTGTGTTATCAGCACAAATTCTCACACACACACACACACACACACAGGAAGGGGTGGGGGAAGCAGCGAACATATCAAGGAGTCTTCCCCCACCCCGAACTTTGAAAGAGAGAACAGATTGTTAATATATTTAATATATATTTTCTTGGCGTGCAAAGCGCACTCAGGAATAGTGTCAGGCTATATAACATGTGCGACGGACAAACACAAAATACGCAGGCAGTATATTTAGTGACTCGTCTGAAGTTACAACGGCACCGAAAAACCCCGACTTAGGACCGTTTCTTTCACACTTAATGACCGTTGCAGTATCTCTCTGGTCACGTCATCAAAATTCGGACATTTAGCCACTGACTCGTAGTTATGACAGTCGTCGTGTCCCCGGGTCACATAATCCCCCTCTTGCATCCTTCTGACATGCAGTAGGGAAGCCGGATTCGCTTAACAACTGTGTCCGTAACTTAACAGTGGTTGCGATTCATTTAACAACAGTGGCAAGAAAAGGACGTAAAACGGGCATGGCTCACTTAAAAACTGACTTGCTTCGCAACATAAATTCTGGGCTCAGTGGTCATTGTACGCAGAGGACTCTCTGTACATGGTAGTAGAGATAGTCTTCAACTTACGGCCATCCCTTATATTGGCACTAAGAAAAGGTGACTTATTACTAGTCCTCGCATTTATGACTGTCGTAGAATCCCTATGGCCACATGATCAAAATCCCGGTGCAGTTGCAAACCAGCATGTACTCACAAGGGTTGCAACATCCCTGGGTCATGGGATCATCATTAGCCACGGAGTCACTGGGAAATGCCGGATTCGCTTAATGACATAATGACTCTGTGTCTCATTTAACAACTGTCTTCCCCAACAATGGAAATTCTGCTTGCAATTGTGCTTGTAAATTGAAGACTACCTGTAGTTAAGGAAGGAAGGAAGGAAAGAAGGAAGGAAGGAAATGATGGAGGGAAAGAGGGAGGGAGGGAGGTGGGATTGAGGAAGAAAGGAAGGAGAGAATATGGAGGAAGGGAGGAAGGAAGGAAGGAAAAGTGGGAGTGAGGGAGTGAGGAAGGAAGGCGGGAGGGAGAGAAGGAAGGAATGATGGAGGGAGAATGAATTGAGGCTGGCAAGGAAGGAAGAAGGGAGGGAGGAAGGGAGGGAGGAAGAAAGAAAGGAGAGAATATGAAGGAAGAAAGGAAATGTTGGAGGGGGAATGGAGCGAGGCAGGCAAGGAAGGAAGAAGGGAAGGGAGGAAGGAAGGAAGAAAGGAAGGAGAGAATATGAAGGAAGGGAGAAAGGAAGGAAGGAAAAGTGGAATTGAGGGAGTGAGGAAGGAAGGCAGGAGGGAGATAAGGAAGGAAGGAAGGAAATGATTGAGGGAGAATGGAGCGAGGGAGGCAAGGAAGGAAGGAGGGAAACAGGGAAGGGAGGAATGAAGAAAGGAAGGAGAGAATAGGAAGGAAGGAAAATGGGAGGGAGGGAGGAAGAACGGCAGGAGGAAATTATCCATGAAGGAGGGAAGGAAGGAAATGATGGTGGGAGCATGGAGCGAGGGAGGAAGGAAGGAAGGAAGATGAGAATATATGGAGGGAGGGAGGGAGGGAGGGAAGGAAAAGCGCATGAGAGATACAGGATGAACGGAAGAGGTCTGAATAAAGGTGATCTCAAAACGTGCAGCTGGAAAATATCTGCCCAGCAGTGAGCCTGCAAGATGGTTTATTGGGACCTTAGTTTATGGGGAGGGGGGCATATTCATCACTCCTCCCCCCACCCCTCGCATTTCAAATTCAACAAACGTTTTGATTTTGGCTCTTGGTTGGGAAAGGAAAAATTAATCACTAAAGCTCCTTAAAGCCAGAACATTTGGTGCAGATTTCACAGGCTTTTATTAGTGTCCCTGTGACTCATAAAATGCATCCAGACTAAAGTTTTTACTTACACTATTTATTTATTCATCAAGTTTATATGGACACCCGTCTCATGAGAAAAGGACATTGGGCCACGTTATACAAGATTCTAAAACGATTAACCCGTAAAACGGTCGCTATTTTTTTTTTTAAATGGTAATTTTAAAAATAATTTATGTACATTATAAATAAAAGTCCTCGACGTACGACCACAATTCAGCCCACAATTCCCATTGCTAAATGAGACGGCCATTAAGTGAGTTTTTGCCCCCTTTTTATGACCTTTCTTGCCGCGGTCGTTAAGCCAATCGCTGCTGCAGTTAACTTAGTCCCACGGTCGTTAACGGGCATCCCCATCGACTTTGCTTACCTGAAGGTCGCCAAAGTTGCACGACCTCTCCCGGGGACATGGCAACCGTCATAAATACGAGTCAGTGGCCAAGCGTCCGAATTTTGATCGCGTGGCCACGGGGATGCTGCCACAGTCGTAAGTGCGAGGACTGGTCGTAAGCCCCTTCTTTCAGCGCCACTGTAATAGTCACTAAACGAATGGTCGTTAAGTCGAGGACTCCCTGTTTCCAAGCTCCTTTTTGGACGTTTTTCACCGTGTAATGAAATATTCAGTTGGCCCTTGCCGTCCGGATGTGACCAATATACAATCTCCTGGACAATATTTTTGGCAGTCCGTCTTGAAGACAACGTCCAAAAAACACAACTCGGAGATAGAGCTGATTTCTTTCCAAACCACAATCTTCCTAAATGAATTGGGACGACATTTTGAGCTTCCGTTTCTCTTCGAGATGCCATAAAACAATCGGACACTCGCCGGGGAAAGGTTCCAGTGGGTAGAATTTGTGTCGTAGCTTCAACACAACACGCGTTTCAAAGCGAGGATTGAAGTTCAAGGGTGAGGTCGTTAACCTGGGAGCTCTTCCCAGGTTGAGGGGCTTCTGGGTCGGGTGGGTCCTGCTGCCCCCCCCCAAAATGGCTGAGAGCTGTGGTCTAGGACAATGATGGCTAACCTTTTTGCCATCATGTGCCAAAAGCATGGGGTTTCGTGTGCGTGCCCATACCCATAATTCCATGCGCCCCCACCCCCGTGCAAGCGTGCACGACCCCCTGCATTCCCCCCGCTTTTGGCAGGCCCAGTAGGCCCATTTTTCGCCCTCCGCAGGCTCCAGAAGCTTTCTTGGCGCCTGGGGAGGGCGAAAACAGTCTTCCCCACCTCCCCAGAGGCCCTCCGGAGGCCGGAAACAGCCTGTTTCCCGACTTCTGGTGGGACCAGAAATTAGCTGGCTGGCACGCACATGAGCACTGGAGCTGAGGTAGGTCAATGCTCACATGCCCACAGATACGGCTCGGCGTGCCACCTGTGGCACATGTGCCAAAGGTTCGCCATCACGGGCCTAGGACATGTCTTTTTTTTTTTTCTCCTACCTCTTAAAGCAGAGAGATTGCAGAGGAAGGGATTACAAGAGAGTAAGCTTTGCTGGCTGAGGAACTCTGGGAGTTGAAGCAAATAGCCAAGTTGAGAGAGCACCAATCACCTCACAGTCCTCCTCCTCCTCTTCCCTGTACACCCCACTCCCTTCTAAGACTGATGAAGTTATCTAGTCAGGTAATGAAATGTCTACAAGAAAACCACCAAGTTCAGAGAGCACCAAGGATCCCATAAAGTCCTCCCCTTCCTCCTCCTCCCTTCTTCTCTGCCACCATTTCTTCTTCCCCCTTTCCTTCTCCTTCACTTCTTCCTCCTCCTCCAACACCATCACCATCCCTCCTCCTCTTCCTCCTCCTCCTCCTCCCTGCAAACCCCACTCCCTTCCAGCACTGATAATGTTACCTAGTCAGGTAATGAAATGTCTACAAGAAAACCTTGAGCTACACGTATTTGCTTCTATTAGACCCGTGATGGCGAATCTATGGCACATGTGCCACAGGTGGCACGTGGAGCCATATCTGTGGGCACGCACGCCGTTGCCCCAGATCAGCTCCAGCACGCATTCCCCTCCCAGGAGTCTCCATGCGGCCCGTTTTGGATGCCAGGTAAGTACAGGGCTTGCAAAGAGGTTCTGGGAGGGCGTTTCCGGCCTCTGGAAGGCCTCCGGGAGATGGGGGAGGCTGTTTTAACCCTCCCCAGGCTCCAAGAAAGCCTCTGGAGCCTGGGGAGGGTGAAAAACAGGCCTTCCGGGGCCACCACTAACCTTTTTGCCATTGCATGCCAAAAGCATGGGGAGCGTGCTCATGCACTGGGGTGTGGAGTGTCAGGTTTCGATGTCGTCTCAAATAAAATAAATTGCATTTCCAAACAAATAGTCTTTGAAGAAATCTTTCATTTTATTAAGCACGACAACCTGTCCCCGATTGTGTCGAAGCCAACACTGACTTCCTGACCCCAAACCTTCCCTTTCCGTTCCCCAATTCTCTGCATCTCATTGGCCCTCTTCCAAATCACTCTCCCCATATCTACTACTTCAGCTCCCAGGAATGTCCCCCCTCCCATCTCATCTCCTAGGGGATATTATCTTCAGGGAGGTGAAATGTCAAGCGTCCTCTTGCCAGCTGCCCCCTCTTCTCCTCCTTATGTCAGCACTAGAGTAAATGCAGGTTGAAGTGATGACATGGGGTGTCATTGAATTATGGGTGAGGGCACGCCCGCACACGACCCCCTTGCGCTCCCCACGCTGTTGGCACGCGACAGCAAAAAGGTTAGCCATCCCTGTATTCGACCCCACATTTTTGTGCTGCTGACAAAACGTCTTACCACCAAGCTCAGAGAAAGCACCAAGGGCCCCGCAGAGCTGAATTCTGCACCACGTCCTAGGCCGCAGAGGAACAAACCCAACCAGGGTTAGCCCTCAACACACTTAACACGTTGTGTGAACGTGGACTCTAGACTCGGGAAAGGGTGTCGTGGAAGCCAAAGGTACGATCAGATATTTTTTGATTGACTTAAATCCGTCTCTTTGTCCCTCCCAGGTCGTTGTGCCCGTTGTGGAGAGAACGTGGTAGGAGAAGGAACTGGTTGCACCGCGATGGACCAGGTCTTCCACGTCAACTGTTTCACCTGCATGATTTGCCATAACAAGCTCCGGGGACAACCCTTCTACGCCGTGGAGAAGAAGGCCTATTGTGAGCCTTGCTACATCGTGAGTAACCCTCCTCCTTCTCCACGTCAAGCATGGTGGGTGGGCCTCAGATGCGCTTCAGGTGTCTCCAACTTCAGCTCATCCTTCCAAAGCTCAGCCACGAAATTGCGTTGGGTGAGGAAGATCAAATTCCACGCTGGAAGGTCCAGCTAAATTTATTTATTGCTAATCGTGCCTGGCGACAGGATTAACAGAATACAGGGGACCCTTAATCCAAAGGTGTTTTTTTTTCCCAAGAGGCAACTGGACTTCCTGGGTTTTTCTTTGAAGACGTTTCGCTTCTCATCCAAGAAGCTTCCTCGGCTCTGACTGGAGGGTGGGGAAGGGAAGTCTAGTCAGAGCCGAAGAAGCTTCTTGGATGAGAAGCGAAACGTCTTCAAAGAAAAACTCGGAAAGTCCAGTTGCCTCTTGGAAAAAAAAAACACCTTTGGGATAACCAGGACCTGGATGACTGGGATGAAGGGAGGGTGGGATGGTTGGATGGATGGATGGAGGGAAAGATGGATGGAGGGATGAAAGGATGAATGGAGGGAATGAAGAATGGATGGATGGATATAGGATAGATAGACAGATAGATGAGAGAGATGATAGACATATGGATAGGATAGGATAGGATAGAATA
>JAKOOJ010000005.1:1916720-2071720 GCA_022577455.1 Arizona elegans | reverse complement strand
ACCTTGAGCCTGGTGAGATTTGAACTCGCAGTAATTGCAGGCAGCTGGCAGCTAAGCCCTACTTTAACAGCAGTTTAGTCTGCTGCGCCACCAAGGCTCCTTGGAGATCACAGAATTCTCCTAAAAAAATAGAAAGAAGAACATCTGCCATTCGGCTCCGTGACTTGATATTCTTCACTTTCTTTGGGCTCGGCAGACAAACGGATTCATTTAGAGAATTGACACCAATGAACAGAATAATAATTCTTTTAATCAGTTTGTGACTTCTTAACTTTCGGGCCAAATTTATATATATTTTTAGCTGTTTGTATTCTATGTTCTTATCTTGGCTGTACACCGCCCTGAGTCCTCAGGGAGAAGTGCGGTATATAAATTGGAAATTAATTAAATTAAATTAAATTAAATTAAATTAAATTAAATAATGAAATGAAATGAAATGAAATGAAATTAAACAGAGTTGGAAGGGACTTTGGAGGTCTTCTAGTCCAACCTTTTGCCCAAGCAGGAGACCTTATACCATTCCAGACAAGTGACTGTCCAGTCTCTTCTTAAAAACCTCCAGTGGTGAAGCACCTACAACTTCTGGAGGCAAGCAGTTCCATGGGTTGATTGTTCTCACTGTCAGGAAGTTTCTCCTTAATTCCAGGTTGCTTCTCTCCTTGATGAGTTTCCATCCATTGTTTCTTATTCTTCATTCCGGTGCTTTGGAGAATAGCTTGACTCCCTCTTCTTTGGGGCAGCCCCTGAGTTATTGGAAGACTGCTATCATGTCTCCCTTAGTCCTTCTTTTCATTAAACTAGACATACCCAGTTCCTGCATCCGTTCTTCCTATGTTTTAGCCTCCAGTCCCCTCATCGTCTTTGTTGCTCTTCTCTGCACTCTTTCTAGAGTCTCCGCATCTTTTTTACATCGTGGCAACCAAAACTGAATGCAGTATTCCAAGTATGGCCTTACCAAGGCCTTATAAAGTGGTATTAACACTTTTAACGTGATCTTGATTCTCTCCCTCTGTTGATGCAGCCCAGAATTGTGTTGGCTTTTTTGGCAGCTGCAACACACGGCTGGCTCAGATTTAATCCACTAGGACTCCAAGGTCCCTCTCCCAGTTACTACGATTGAGCAAAGTTCCACCTGTCCTCTACCATACCTGGGTGTTTGGTTTTCCTTGCCTAAATGTAGAAAGCCTTACTTTTGTCAAAATTTCATTTTCTTAGAGAGGGGCCCGGTGTTGAAGTCTATCGAGATCCCTCCGTATCTTGAGCCCACCTTCTGGGGCGTTGGGCAGCTTTTGTTCTGCATTGCAAAATGCAATCAAGTGAGCAGGAATCTCCCAATTCTTCAAATCTGACCTAGCTGTTTTCTAGAAATTAAATGTTGGATGAGCAGAAATAGCTTTTTTTTTTTTACTTACTGGTGCAGAAAATCAGCTCTTCGATTCCCAACCACAAGATAGCTGCTGTGTTTTTGGGGAGGTTTCTCCCCTCCTCTGGTAAAAGATTAAAAAGGACCAAAATAGCAATTCAGAGAGAGAAAATAAATAAATAAACGAGATGCAAAAGAATACACACGGACGCACACATACACAAAATGCACCCAGACACTCCCGTTTTTAAAATCCCTTATTTTTGTTTTTATCCCCAAACCAAACTGGAGGGTAATTTACCGAAAGAGATTGTCAGCACAATGCAGCTCAACAATTTGAATGTTAACAGCTTGTGGAGGGATCATTAAAGACGATTATGTTCGTTTTTCTCTCCTGCCATCCCCCCCCCCATGAAGGGCCTGAAGAATCCTTAACGACTTACCTGCAAAACAAGAAATATGAAATTCATTAAGAATACGGCGCGTTTTAAAGACATGGCACAGCCACTGCAGGATGTGTTTCTGTTGGCTCCATTTGCAGGGGGTCCTCGACTTATGACCACCATTGAGCCCCAACGTTTCTGTGGCTCAGCGAGGCGGTCAATTTTGTCCCATTTTACAACCTTTCTTAGGCCACCGTCGTTAAGCGAACCGAAGTCGTTCTTCCATTCAGTCGCATGGTTGTTCAGCGAATCCGGCTTTCCCCCCTTGACACAGAAGGTAACAAAAGGGGGAATCGCGGGACGCCGGGACAGTGCAACCGTCATAAATACAAGTCAACTGCCAGGCCATCCAGGGGGAGTGCTGCAAACGGTCATAAGTGTGAAAACAGCGATGAGTCACTTTTTTCACTGTCGTTGTAACTTTGGTTGCTAAGCGAACGGTCGTAGGTCGAGGTCTATCTGTACCCATATTAGTGTCCTACATCATTGTGTTGAGGGCTCTTGAATTAGAGCCAGCCAGCTCGGTGTCTGCCAAAATCATGCCGGTGAATTCAGCTCCATGATGGAAATGGGGGGGGGGGGTCATCTCTTGGTGTCCATACTTTGAATTTTGGGAAGGGGCTGATCACTGCAGCTTTTCAACAAACCCGGGTTTGGGAGAGCTTATCTTTTATTTTCTGTTAAGAAAAACCATGGTTCGCATGTACTATCTTGTGGAACAAATCCACTTTTGGGGTGTGTCATGCCCCCGTCATAGCCTGAATCTGCAGATGGGGAGGAGCAGGGTCAGTTAGGCCTTTCAGGATTGGGACAGCTTGTAGGCAGGGAGGATGGGGGGCAGGATGACCAAGAGATTCTAAGCAGTGAACATGAGAGACAGAGCTCAGGCAATGAGGAAGGACCATCCCCTCCCGATCCTCAAACACGGAGAGTGGAGAGAAGGCAAGAACAGCGCAGACTGACCCGACTACTTGGGAGGAGAGTGCCCCGCTCCTCTTCACAAGGCACACCTGGGGAATGAGACTTAAGGAGACGCTGTGGGGAGGGGGATTTGTCGGGAACAAACGCTGAATTCCTGGAGTGCTGAATGCCGACATTTGAGCTTTCCTGGAATCCTTGCATTTTTTTTTTTCTGGCTTCCTGGACTCCTCGACTTGCCCTGCTGGATTTCTTGCTTTGCAGCCTTGATGCTCACAGCGTTGGGCTGGACTATTTGCAACCAGAGGCTGCTTGAGGTGTGTGCCTGTGTGCGTGTCATCACTTTGCTCTGGGACTTGCCAGAAACGAGGGAGCGTTTGGGGGCAATTTGGAGCAAGAAAGGGGCAGTTTGAACTGCCTGCCTCTGTGCCGTGCCCAGGGTCATCGCAGGGTGCAGACAGTAGGACCACCAAGGAATCCTAATGTTAAGGACTTCAGCTCCCAGAATCCCCCAGTCCATGCATGTCGACTGGGGCATTCTGGGAGTTGAAGTCCACACCGCCTGAAGTCTCCAAGGTTGAGCAACCCTGGCTTAGATATCCCTGTTTGCAGAGGCGAATATTTTGGGCTTGTCAGGAAGAAGCCGTGTTTACCATGCCAAGCAGGTTTTAAAAACTGTTCCTGCTGGTTGCTTGTTTGCTGTTCTCAGTCCTTAATCTCATTAAATGTGAGTAAATGGAGGCAGGATGTTTGCATAAATTCCCATTTACAGAAATCAGTGCAAAGGTGGGTAGTAAAAGGATGGTCGGCCGGGTGGGAAGCCAAATGGAGCTGCAGAAGGGAAAAATATTAAGGTTCACCATTGCCAGCTTCCTTCCTTCTTTCTTTCTTTCTCTTTCCTTCTCTTTCTCTCTTTCTTTTCTTTTTCTTTTTGACTCTCTTCCTTTTCTTTTTTTTCTTTTTCCCTTCCACTCTCTTTCTATCTTCCTTTCTCTTCCTTTCTTCTCTCTCTCTCTCTCTCTCTATTTTGGCCTTTCTTTCTGCCTTTCTGTTTCTCTTTTTTCCTTCCTCTCTTTTTTCTTCTCTTTTCTTTCTTTCTTTCCTTCTTTTTCTCTTTCTCTTTCTTTCTTCCTCTTCTTCTTTCTTTCTTTTCTTCTTTCTTCCTCTTCTCTTTCTTTCTTCCGTTTACTTTCTTTCTCTGTCTTCCTTTCTCGCTTTCTTTCTCTTTCTCTCTTCCTCTCTTTCTTTTCTCTCTCTCTTCCTTTTCTTTCTTATTCTTTCTTTCTCTTTCTCTTTCTCTCTACCGTTCCTTTTCTTTCTCCCTTTCTTTTTCTTTCCCCCCTCTCTATTTCTGTCTTTCTTTCTGCCTTTTTTCTCTTTTTTCCTTCCTCTCCTTCCTTCTTTCTGTTTTTCTCTTCCTTTCTCACCCTCTCTATTTCTTTCTTTCTTTCTGCCTTTCTTTTTCTCTTTTTTCCTTCCTCGCCTTCTTCCTCTCTTTTTTCCTTCCTTCCTTCCTCCTATCTTTCTCTTTCTTTCTTTTTCTCTCTCTTTCATTCTCTCTCACTTTCTTTCTTTCTCTGTCTTCCTCTTCCTCTCTCTCTCTCACCCAGTAATCATATAACCTTACAATACCGTCCCTCCGTCCCTCCTCAAAATGGACTCTGAATATCCCCTCCCCCAACTCTGTTCTTTTACGGTGCGATTCCACCGTTAATAACCTTCCCTCTCCATTCACTCTGAGCATTTCATCGCCACCTGGAATAAAAATTTAATCAGGTGGAATTATCCTCCTTCTAACGTTCTCTTAACCTTTGTGTTTCAGATCTCCCCCGTTATCACTTAAAACTTTTAAATCCTCCTTTGATCGGTGACTTTTTCCCATTTTCCACTGAGTCGAGGCCGGAGCCTGGTGTGCTGAGGTCACCGGCAATTTTTAAGAAGTCTTAATTCCCGCGTGCACCCTTGTTCCAACTGTGTTTCCTTTATGCCCCGTTAATTACTTTAATGGCAACATGCAGCTTTAAAAGACACCTTTATTAATCCCCCTAAATCTTCCTTTTTATTGTTATTTAAACTCCTTCTCCCCATCCATTATGGAGCCGTGTTTAAAGCCTGCGCCCCGTCTCCGAGAATAGATGGCTGGCATAAATTTAGCAGCCAGCCAACTGACAATTTGGCTTTGCAGATGAGGGGAGGGAGTAGGAGGGCCATGCATGGAGTATCCTAGGTGCAAGAAGTCACATTTTCTTCTCTCCCAATGAGTTTGGTCTTCCCAATTGCAAAGGGGATCCGGGCAAGGAAGCTGGGGCGAGGAACATGGGAAGTCAGCACCCTGCTCCAAACCAGAATTTCTCCCTCTTATCCAGCGTTTATCAAGCTTTGTAACTTTAACTCAGGTGGACTTCAACTCCCAGAACTGAAATAAAACCTTAGTAAGGCCACACCTAGAATATTGCAACCAATTTTGGTCACCATACTACAAAAAAGAGGTTGAGACTTTGGAAAAGTGCAGAGAAGAGCAACTAAGACAATCAAAGGCCTGGAGACTAAAACATACGAAGAATGGCTGCAGGATTTGGGTTTGTCCAGTCTAGAGAAAAGAAGGATTAAGGGTGTCATGATAGCAAGATTCCAGTATTTGAGGGGCTACCACAAAGAAGAGGGAGTCAAGCTATTCTCCAAAGCACCAGAAGGCAGGATAAGAAACAATGGTTGGAAACTAATCAAGGAGAGAAGCAACCTGGAACTAAGGAGAAACTTCCTGACAGTGAGGACAATTAACCAGTGGAACAACTTGCCACCAGAAATCATGGGCATTCCATCACTGGAGGTTTTTAAGAAGAGTCCTCTGAGTCTAGAAAGTCACCTAACTGAAATGGTCTAGGACTAAGTTCTCCTGCTGGAGGAGGGGGCTGGACTCCAAGGTCCCTTCCAGATCATTCATTCATTCTATATATTAGATATTCAGTAATTCCCCAGACAGCAATACTGGCTGGGAATTCTGGGAGTTGGTCTCCACATCATCAAGTTGCCAAGATTGAGAGACACTGCTGTGACCCAAAGAATGTAGATAGTTGAAAATATTCTCAGCCTTCCCAACCACTATGCCCCAGTTGGGTTCCTGAGCATGTGAAGAGAGCTTTTTTGCAGCAGTTTCTATGCATTCAGTGCAATGCCATTTTGGGATAGAAAAGGAGCAGGAGGACGAAGAGGAGGAAGAGGAAGAGGAGCTGGAAGTGGAGGAGGAGAAGAAGAGGAAGAAGAAGAAGAAAAGAAGAGGAGGAGGAGGAGGAAGAAGAAGAAGAAAGTGAGGTCTTGCAGACATTTCATGACCCAACTAAGGAACATCATCAGTGCTACTGAGTGTGGCTTGCTTCCTGTTTATATACAGAAGCTGCAAGCTGGTTTATTTGCTTGCAGATGTTTCATTATACAACTCAACACTTCTAGCACTGATGATGTTACCTTGTTGGGCAACGAGACGTCTGCAAGAAAACAACTACGCTCAGAGAGCCCCAAAGATTCACTGTTATGAATATTTCAAATATTCCCCAAGAAGAACAGAGAAGTGCTATTTTCCTTCCTTCCTTCCTTCCTCCCTCCCTCCCTTTCTTCTCCACCTTTCTTTTTTCCTTTGCTGACTTAACAAATGTTTCACTTAGCAAAAGAAATTTGGGGCTCCATTGCAGTCGTAAATTAAGGACTTACCCATATCTGTGCCGGATTAACCCGGAGTTCTGCTTTGTATGTAACCCAGCATCTAAAGGTCTTTGGCAGTTTGCAGAATTGAGTGGCCCGTTTCAAAGACTGTCGGAAAGGCTTGTAAAAAGACATCCAGAAAAGGGCAGAGAGCTCATGAAAGAATGGAGGCTTTTCGGCTCAGAAAAGAAACTCGATTCAGATTTTGCAATATTTAATCTGTTCAGGGCCCTTTTCGCCCCACCAGATAATTATCAGCCGAATGGACTCCATCTTTGGCTAATTAGACCTCTCACTTTTTTTTTCTCTTTCACGGCCTCATTTATTCTTTCTGTGCAAAGTGGAAATGAAAGCTAGCTAATCATCTCCATAAAGGCAGTCCCCAACGTACGACCGCTATTGAACCCAAAATGTACTTTGCTAAGTGAGTCAATTGTTAAAAGTTAGCTTTGTCCCATTTTACGACTTTTCTCGCCACAGTTGCTAAGTGAATCACTGCAGTTGTGAAGTTAGTCACACGGGTCGTTAAGGGAATCCATCTTCCCCGTTGACTTGGCTTGTCGGGAGGTCGCAAGAGGGGATCCTGGGACCCCCGCGACCGTCATAAATATGAACCAGTTGCCAGGCCTGTAGCTCACAAAAATGGGGTCACATGACCCCAGGACACTGCAACCGTCATAAGTACATGCCAGTTGCCAAGCCTCTGAATTTGGATCACGTGAGACCAATGGGGATGTTGCAGCGGTCGTAAGTGTGAAAAAGGTTCCTTTTTTTTTTCAGTGCTCTTGTAACTTCAAACGAACTTTTGTAAATTGAGGGCTATCCATACATCCTCACGCCTGCCATTTTGACTTTTTTGACTGTATCCCAGTCTCGGCTCCTGCGACTTTACAAATTCTTCATTTGCTGCGTTGATTCCACGAACTGAGAGCTCTGATGTTTTGGCTTTGCAAGCAGGATCTGTCCTCAATTGGAGAAAAGAGGTGGGAAGCCTTGGGTGCTAGCTTTCTCAGTGCAGATATTAAGAGATTAACAGAGTTGGAAGGGACCTCGGAGGTCATCTAGTCCAACCCCCTGCCCAAGCAGGAAATCCCGCACCATTTCTGACCAATGGCAGTCCAGTCTCTTCTTGGAAGCCTCCAGGGATGAAGCTTCCACAATTTCCGAAGGCAACTTCTGTTCCATGGCTTGATTGTTCTGTCAGAAAATTCCTCCTTATTTCCAGGTTGAATCTCTCCTTGCTCTGTTTCCATCCATTATTCCTTGCTTGGCCTTTGGAGAATAGCTTGACCCCCTTCCTCCTCTCTGGGGCAGCCCCTCAAATATTGGAAGATGCTCTCCTGTCTCCCCTGGTTCTTCTCTTCACTAGACCAGCCATGTCTTCTGTCCATCCATGGCTCACTCAGATGTCTTTCTTTCTTTCTTTCTTTCTTTCTTTCTTTCTTTCTTTCTTTCTTTCTTTCTTTCTTTCTTTCTCTTTCTTTCTTTCTCTCTCTCTTTTTCTTTTTTTCCCTTCCTTCCCTCCCTCCCTCCCTCCCTCCCTCCTTCCTTCCTTCCTTCCTTCCTTCCTTCCTTCCTTCCTTCCTTCTTTCTTTCTTTCTTGTGCTTTGGAAAATAGTAGGTTGACCCCCTCCTCTCTGGGGCAGCCCCTCAAATATTGGAAGATGCTCTCCTGTCTCCCCTGGTCCTTCTCTTCACTAGACCAGCCATGTCTTCTGTCCATCCATGGCTCACTCAGATGTCTTTCTTTCTCTCTTTCTTTCTTTCTTTCTTTCTTTCTTTCTTTCTTTCTTTCCTTCCTTCCTTCCTTCCTTCCTTCCTTCTTTTTCTTTCTTTCTTTCCTTCCTTCCTTCCTTTCCTTCTTCTCTCTCTCTCTCTCTCTCTCTCTCTCTCTCTCTCTCTCTCTCTTTCTTTTTCTTTCTTTTGCTTTGGAGAATAGCTTGACCCCCTTCCTCCTCTCTGGGGCAGCCCCTCAAATATTGGAAGATGCTCTCCTGTCTCCCCTGGTCCTTCTCTTCACTAGACCAGCCATGTCTTCTGTCCATCCATGGCTCACTCAGATGTCTTTCTTTCTTTCTTTCTTTCTTTCTTCTTTCTTTCTTTCTTTCTTTCTTTCTTTCTTTCTTTCTTTCTCTTTCTTTCTTTCTTTCTCTCTCTCTTTTTCTTTTTTTCCCTTCCTTCCCTCCCTCCCTCCCTCCCTCCCTCCTTCCTTCCTTCCTTCCTTCCTTCCTTCTTTCTTTCTTTCTTTCTTGTGCTTTGGAAAATAGTAGGTTGACCCCCTCCTCTCTGGGGCAGCCCCTCAAATATTGGAAGATGCTCTCCTGCCTCCCCTGGTCCTTCTCTTCCCTAGACCAGCCATGTCTTCTGTCCATCCATGGCTCACTCAGATGTCTTTCTTTCTTTCTTTCTTTCTTTCTTTCTTTCTTTCTTTCTTTCTTTCTTTCTTTCTTTCTTTCTCTTTCTCTTTCTTTCTTTCTTTCTTTCTCTCTCTCTTTTTCTTTTTTCCCTTCCTTCCCTCCCTCCCTCCCTCCCTCCCTCCCTCCCTCCTTCCTTCCTTCCTTCCTTCTTTCTTTCTTTCTTGTGCTTTGGAAAATAGTAGGTTGACCCCCTCCTCTCTGTGGCAGCCCCTCAAATATTGGAAGATGCTCTCCTGCCTCCCCTGGTCCTTCTCTTCACTAGACCAGCCATGCCCAGTTCCTGCAACCGTTCATCGTATGTTTTAGCCTCCAGTCCCCTCATCATCCTGGTTGCTCTTCTCTGCACTCTTTCCAGAGTCTCCACATCCTTTTTACATCGTGGCGACCAAACCTGGATACAAATAATCCAAGTGTGGCCTTATAAAGGGTTTTACAGAGGGGCGGTTTGGTTTTAGCTGTGCAAAACGCCATTGGATTCCATTTTTCCCGTCTGAAGAAGCAGGAGAGATTTTCCCAGTGAAATTGTGGTGCATGTTGAGCGAGTGGCTTTGTATCCCTGCTGGAGAGGTTGTAATTTACGAGGGGCCGATGGGTGATTTTTATCACCCAGCTAATAATTATCATGAAAGAGCCGGGAGGAGGAGTGACTCCCAGACAGTGTTTTTATGCTCTTTTAATGAACTTAATTAATCGGGTGGCCGCCCTGGGAGAAGGGAGGGGGCATTGGGGGGGGCTTTGACGGCCCTTGGCTCTTCCCGCTCCCCACTACACCCACACCCACACCCACCCACCCCGCCAGACCGTCTGGAAGAGTGGGGGAGGGAATCGTGTTTCTAAAACCCTCCGGGTTCCATACAGGCAGTCCTCGATTTACGACCGCTTTGAACCCGAAATTTATGTTGCTAAGTGAGAAATTGGTTAAGTGAGTTTTCCCCCATTTTATTTTATTTATTTTTATTTTTTAGATTTCTATACCACCCTTCTCCTTTCGGACACAGGGTGGTGAACAGCCAAGATAAAAGACATTTATACACAAAAGTTAAAAATAGATTTAAAATAATTAAATAAATTTGGCCCGTAATTTAAAACTTTTCAATTAAAATCCATATCAAATTTTAAAACCAACCGTTTTACAACTTTTTTTACATTTTTACCTTTTACCTTTTTTACCTTTTTACACTTTACATTTTTTACATTTTACATTTTATTTTTTTACATTTTCACATTTTACATTTTACAACTTTTTACATTTTTTACATTTTCACTTTCTTACATTTTACATTTTTACGTTTTACATTTTTTACATTTTTTACATTTTTTTATATTTTACATTTTTTACATTTTACGACTTTTCTTGCCACGTTGTTAAGTGAATCACTGTGGTCATTAAGTTAGTAACCCGGTCGCTAAGTGAATCTGTCTTCCCCATTGGCTTTGCTTGTCAGAAGGTCACAAAAGGGGATCATGTGACTCCGGGATACTGCAACTGTCATAAATGTGAGTCAGCTGCGAAACGTCTGTAAATCACGTGACCATGAGGATGCTACAACAGTCGTAAGTATGAAAAATGGTTGTAAGTCACTTTTTCAGTGCTGTTATAACCTCAAACTGTCACTAAGCGAACTGTTCTAAGTCGAGGACTACCTGTATGGATGATATTGTCTGTACAGGTGGTCCTTGAATTACAACCGTTGGTTTAGCAACTATTCAAACAAGACTGAAAAAGGTGACTTATGACCACTTTTCATATTTACAACCTTTGCAGCCTAACCCTGTGGTCACATGATCAGAATTAGAATGCTTGGAAACTGGCATGTACTTATGACGGTTTCAGTGCCCCAAGATCACGTGATCCCCTTTTGCAAGCAAAGTCCATGGGGGAAGCCAGGTTCACTTAATAACTGCAATGATACACTTAACAACAGGAAGGTCGTAAAATGGAGCAAAACTCACTTCACAACTGTCTCGCTTAACGACAGAAATGACGGGCTCGATTGTGGTCATAAGTCGAGGACTGCCTGCATTGGGAGCTTCCCTCCTAGATCAGTGGAGTTTGGAAAGATAGGTTTATTAAAGAGAGGTACTCAAACTCCAGCAGTCCTCGATTTATGACCACGTTCGGGAGCAAAATTTCCATTGCTAAGCAGGGTGATTGTTACAGATATTACAGAATAACAGAGTTGGAAGGGACCTGGTAGGTCATCTAGTCCAACCCCCTGTTTTGCAGCCCTTTGGTGTAGAGACGCATCGCGACGGTTTTGCAAAGCCCGTGTAAGCAAACTCGGCCCCCCGAGACCAGAAGGTTCCTTCTCCCCCTCTTTTGCACCAACTGCCCAGAGTTTTTAAAAAAAGATGTAGAAACAAGGAAGTTACATTTTCCTTCTGGCTTCTCCAAGACTCTATGGCTACGTGCAGAAAACACGGAGAAATTGTTCTAAGATATCCATCAGGGGAAGCGGGAATCCCGATTAAATTTGCAGCTTGCTTGCAGGCATTCAGAGTTTTCTGCCAATAAATTTGTCCTTTAATGAGTGTTCATCAGCCGTGCCTTCGCCAGCGTGGATACCCCGAAACGGGACCCAGTAGATCAGATTGGATTTCAGTTCATACCACTGCCCATCACCACAATCCAGATGTAGGATCCTGGGGAAAAAGCTGCAAAGAGGATGCTTTAAGCTTTGAGGGGTCCTGGGTGCTCTCTGAGTTTGGAGTTTTTTTTTCTTGAAGACATTTCATTACCAAACTAGGTAACATCATCAGTGCTGGAAGGGAAGGAGTTTGTAAGGAGGAGGAGGAATAGGATTGTAGGGTCCCTGATGCTCTCTGAGCTTGGTTTTCTTGCAGACATATCATTGTCCAAACTACCGTGTTTCCCCGAAAATAAGACCCTGTCTTATATTTTTTTTTGATCCCTGAAATAAGCGCTTGGCCTTATTGCCATGAGCTCAAAAGCTCGATTGGGCTTATTATTAGGGGATGTCTTATTTTGGGGAAAACAGGGTATCTGCCTGTCTGCCTGTCTGTCTGTCTGTCTATCTATCTATCTATCTATCTATCTATCTATCTATCTATCTATCTATCATTTATCGTTTCCTTCCTCCTCCCTTCTTCCTTCCTTCCCTCTTCTCTCCTCCCTCCCTCCCCCCCCCCCCTTTTTTTTTAAAATTTGATTTATATGCCGCCCTTCTCCGGAGACTCAGGGCGGCTTACAATGCGTTAAGCAATAGCCTTCATCCTTTTGTGTATTTATACAAAGTCAGCTTATTGCCCCCACAAACTGGGTCCTCATTTTACCCACCTTAGAAAGGATGGAAGGCTGAGTCAACCTTGAGCCTGGCGAGATTCGAACTTACAGTAATTGCAGATAGCTGGTGTTAATCACAATGCTATCAGTCTGCTGAGCCACCAGGTCCTTTCACCTATCTATCTACCGTAGGTGCAAGGCTCCCTTGCACCTATCTATCTACCGTGTTTCCCCGAAAATAAGACCCTGTCTTATATTTTTTTTGAACCCTGAAATAAGCGCTTGGCCTTATTGCCATGCGCTCAAAAGCTCGATTGGGCTTATTATTAGGTCTTATTTTGGGGGAAAACAGGATAGGTACTTGAGGGGCTGCCCCAAAGAAGAGGGGGGTCAACTTATTCTCCAAAGCACCTGAGGATGTTGAGGATGCACTGAGGATGTTCCCTAGTTGGGTCATGAAACGTTTGCAAGAAAACAAACCAAGATCAGAGAGCACAAGGACCCCACATTTCAACCCCGAGCTATAAATATATTCCATTATGCAGCATCTTTTGCAAAGCTGGCGTGGGGCAGATCCTGGGAGGAGGGGAACTCTTAACAGTGCGCCTGTCATTTTTTTCCAAAAAGAGAAGCCTAGAGCACGAAAATGACACATCAACCAGCGAAGGCTACTTTCTCAGTGCCACTTTGGCATAAACACCTGTCTCTCAGCGAAACGGATGATTAGTCTTTCACCCAGGGGGGATAAAAAAAAAAAAATAGGACCCTGAAAGGAAAATATTCTGAAATGCGACCAATTTGTTTGCATTTCTCTTCCCTGCCTCCCGTAATTGTATACAGACGGCCTGGCGCTCACAATGCCCAGCCGACGCGGCTCCCGTCTTCAATCCTGTTATTCTAATTCCGTGTTGAATAGCGGAGAAAACAGATTGTGGGTTCGGCCGTGCTACAGAGCGAGTCGCGTCGGCTTCTTGGTAAACATCCCTATTTGCAGTAACTGCTTCTAATCTCCAAAGCACCGGTGGGGAGGAAGAGGAAGGGATGACAGGAAAACAGAGTCGGAAGGGACCTTGGAGGTCTTCTAGTCCATCCCCCTGCTCAGGCAGGAAACCCTATAATACCATTCAATACCAGACAAATGGTTGTCCAATCTCTTCTTAAAAACCTCCAGTGATGGAAGTCTGTAGAGATTCTCAGTCATCCAGGTCATGTTGTCCCAAAAGTGCTTTTTAACTACACAATTTGGGATGAAGCCCCTTTGAATGGTGTGGGAGGAGGAATGGATTTCCAGAGGAGAAAAATTGCAGACTACAGGAACCATTTGCACCACTCAGGTGACCCTGAGGACACAGAGAAAACCTCCAACGACTCTCTGAAAGGATGCAAAGGACCAGCTGTCTGCAAGGAAGATAAATCCTTCCATTCCCCACCATCCAGTCAGAGCTGAAGAAGCTTCTGGGATGAGAAGCGAAATGTCTTCAAAGGGAAAAAACCAGAAAGTCCAGTTGCCGCCTGAAAAAGCACCTTTGGTTATCCCGTGTTGGAGCACCCACAACTTCTTGTGGCAAGTCGTTCCACTGATTAATTGTCCTCACTGTCAGGAAATTTCTCCTTAGTTCTAGGTTGCTTCTCTCCTGGATTAGTTTCCACCCATTGCTTCTTGTCCTGCCTTCAGGTGCTTTGGAGAATAAGTTGACCCCCCTCTTCTTTGGGGCAGCCCCTCAAATATTGGAAGATGCTATCATGGCCCCCCTGGTCTTCACTAGACTAGACCTACCCAATTCCTGCAACCGTTCTTCGTATGTTTTAGCCTCCAGTCCCCAAATCCTCTTTGTTGCTTTTCTCTGCACTATTTTTTTTTATTGTTGAGAGCAGCAAGAACCCCACAGTTCAATCCTAAACTATAAATATTCTCTTCTATGGCTTCTGTTTTTATACATATGCCTGTTCATGTCTCCATCCACATTCATGATTTAAGGAACATGAACCCAACATGTGCAAATCTCACAACTAGATAAAAAGCAATGGAAGCTTTGGTTAAATTTCTTGGCCTCGTAAGATACCAGCCTTCTGGAAAAGTTCAAATGACATGGGATAGGAAGTCCATCTCTCCAGGAAATCCTAGTGGACGACCACTTAAATCGGAGCCAGCTGTGTGTTGCAGCTGCCAAAAAAGCCAACACAGTTCTGGGCTGCATCAACAGAGAGAAAGAATCAAGATCTCATGAAGTGTTAATACCACTTTACAAGGCCTTGGTAAAGCCACACTTGGAATCCTGCATCCAGTTTTGGTCGCCACGATGTTAAAAAAGATGTGGAGACTCTGGAAAGAGTGCAGAGAAGAGCAACAAAGATAATTAGCTCTTTATTGTGAACTAATGAGCCTCGGTGGCGCAGTGGTTAGAGTGCAGTACTGCAGGCTACTTCTGCTGACTGCCGGCTGCCTGCAATTTGGCAGTTCAAATCCCACCAGGCTCAAGGTTGACTCAGCCTTCCGTCCTTCCGAGGTGGGTCAAATGAGGACCCAGATTGTTGGGGGCAAAAGGCTGACTCTGTAAACCGCTTAGAGAGGGCTGTAAAGCACGGTGAAGCAGCATATAAATCTAAGTGCTATTGCTATTAGGGGGCTGGAGGCTAAAACATATGAAGAATGGTTGCAGGAACTGGGTACGTCTAGTTTAATGAAAAGGAGGACTAGGGGAAACATGATAGCAGTGGTCCAAAGAAGAGGGAGTCAAGCTCTTCTCCAAAGCACCTGAGGGCAAGACAGGAAGCAATGGGTGGAAACTAATCAGGGAGAGAAGCAACCTGGAATTAAGGAGGAATTTCCTGACAGACAGAACAATTAACCAGTGGAACAGCTTGCCATCAGAAGTTGTGGATGCTCCATCACTGGAGGTTTTTAAGAAAAGATCGGACAGCTAATTGTCTGAAATGCTCAAGCAGGGTCAGAGGTGGGTTTCAGCAGGTTCTGATCAGTTCTGGAGAACCGGTAGCAGAAATTTTGAGTAGTTTGGAGAACCGGTAGTAAAAATTCTGATTGGCCCCACCCCATCTATTCTTTGCCTCCCAAGTTCCAGCTGATTGGGAGGGAATGGAGATTTTGCAGTATCTTTACCCCGGAGTGGGGTGGGAATGGAGATTTTACAGTATCCTTCCCCTTCCACGCCCACCAAGCCACACCCACAGAACCGGTAGTAAAAAATTTTGAAACCCACCACTGAGCAGGGGGTTGGACTAGAAGACCTCCAAGGTCCCTTCCAACTCTGTTATGCTACATTGTTCTATTCTATGTTAAAAAGACGACATGGAAAATCAGCTCTCTTGTTCGTGTTGGCGTCTCCTCTGTGCACAGGATGTTTTTTACAGCACTTTTGAGAGGCCCGCATATTTTCAGCACAGTTAGAATAGAATATTTTTTTTATTGGCCAGGTGTGATAGGCACACAAGGAATTTGTCTCCTGTGCAGAGGCTCACAGCGTACATATGAGCAACCAGTGATAAATCACGATCATAATCATAAAATACAATAATCATAAATCGTAAGACACAACAAACAGATAGTCAACATAAATCATCCATCAACATACAGTAAATCATGCTAGGATGCTAAATAAAGGCAAGCCATAGAAATCATGAGATACAAACAACGAAGTTATACTCCTAAGAAGCCAAGGAAACAGGGAATAGGAAAGATGAAATGACGAGAAGAATAGTAGGTAATTTAGCTCTGCTACATGGTTTGACTTCCCAGGGCATAAGGCGGTGTTGGGGGAATTAGTTGTTTAGCAGAGTGATAGAAGTTGGGGGAGAATATGTCTTTGTGTCTAGTTGTTTTGGTGTGCAATGCCCTATAGCAGAGGCCTTCAAACTTGGCCGCTTTAAGACTTATGGACTTCAACTCCCAGAATTCTCCAGCCAGCTAGGCTCTATGTCAGAGGCCTTCAAACTTGGCCGCTTTAAGACTTATGGACTTCAACTCCCAGAATTCTCCAGCCAGCTAGGCTCTATGTCAGAGGCCTTCAAACATGGCCGCTTTAAGACTTGTGGACTTCAACTCCCAGAATTCTCCAGCCAGCTAGGCTCTATGTCAGAGGCCTTCAAACGTGGCCGCTTTAAGACTTGTGGACTTCAACTCCCAGAATTCTCCAGCCAGCTATGCTCTATGTCAGAGGCCTTCAAACGTGGCCGCTTTAAGACTTGTGGACTTCAACTCCCAGAATTCTCCAGCCAGCTAGGCTCTATGTCAGAGGCCTTCAAACATGGCCGCTTTAAGACTTGTGGACTTCAACTCCCAGAATTCTCCAGCCAGCTATGCTTTATGTCAGAGGCCTTCAAACATGGCAGCCTTAAGACTTGTGGACTTCAACTCCCAGAATTCTCCAGCCAGCTATGCTCTATGTCAGAGGTCTTCAAACATGGCAGCTTTAAGACTTGTGGACTTCAACTCCCAGAATTCTCCAGCCGGCTATGCTCTTATGTCAGAGGCCTTCAAACATGGCCGCTTTAAGACTTGTGGACTTCAACTCCCAGAATTCTCCAGCCGTCTATGCTCTTATGTCAGAGGCCTTCAAACATGGCAGCCTTAAGACTTGTGGACTTCAACTCCCAGAATTCTCCAGCCGGCTATGCTCTTATGTCAGAGGCTTTCAAACATGGCAGCCTTAAGACTTGTGGACTTCAACTCCCAGAATTCTCCAGCCGGCTATGCTCTTATGTCAGAGGCCTTCAAACATGGCAGCCTTAAGACTTGTGGACTTCAACTCCCAGAATTCTCCAGCCGTCTATGCTCTTATGTCAGAGGCCTTCAAACATGGCAGCCTTAAGACTTGTGGACTTCAACTCCCAGAATTCTCCAGCCGGCTATGCTCTTATGTCAGAGGCCTTCAAACATGGCAGCCTTAAGACTTGTGGACTTCAACTCCCAGAATTCTCCAGCCGGCTATGCTCTATGTCAGAGGCCTTCAAACATGGCCGCTTTAAGACTTGTGGACTTCAACTCCCAGAATTCTCCAGCCAGCTATGCTCTATGTCAGAGGCCTTCAAACATGGCAGCCTTAAGACTTGTGGACTTCAACTCCCAGAATTCTCCAGCCGTCTATGCTCTTATGTCAGAGGCCTTCAAACATGGCAGCCTTAAGACTTGTGGACTTCAACTCCCAGAATTCTCCAGCCGGCTATGCTCTTATGTCAGAGGCCTTCAAACATGGCAGCCTTAAGACTTGTGGACTTCAACTCCCAGAATTCTCCAGCCGGCTATGCTCTATGTCAGAGGCCTTCAAACATGGCCGCTTTAAGACTTGTGGACTTCAACTCCCAGAATTCTCCAGCCAGCTATGCTCTATGTCAGAGGCCTTCAAACATGGCAGCCTTAAGACTTGTGGACTTCAACTCCCAGAATTCTCCAGCCAGCTATGCTCTATGTCAGAGGCCTTCAAACGTGGCCGCTTTAAGACTTGTGGACTTCAACTCCCAGAATTCTCCAGCCAGCTATGCTCTATGTCAGAGGCCTTCAAACGTGGCCGCTTTAAGACTTGTGGACTTCAACTCCCAGAATTCTCCAGCCAGCTAGGCTCTATGTCAGAGGCCTTCAAACGTGGCCGCTTTAAGACTTGTGGACTTCAACTCCCAGAATTCTCCAGCCAGCTATGCTCTATGTCAGAGGCCTTCAAACATGGCCGCTTTAAGACTTGTGGACTTCAACTCCCAGAATTCTTCGCTGGCTGGAGAATTCTGGGAGTTGAAGTCCACAAGTCTTAAAGCGGCCAAGTTTGAAGACCTCTGCCCTATAGTGTCATCTTGAGAAGTTGAAGGAGTTGATGTCCAGGATGTGTGGGTTCTACAGATATTTTCTCACCCCTCTTTCTGGCTCCTGCAGCATGCAGGTCCTCGATGGAAGGAAGGCAAGCTGGTTGCGATTTCTTTTTTCCCCTGCAATTGTTGCATGAGCTCCCATACTACAAAAAAGAGGTTGAGACTTTGGAAAAAGTGCAGAGAAGAGCAGCTGAGATGATCAAAGCCCTGGAGATCATTAAACCATCCGAAGAACGGCTGCAGGATCTGGGTTTGGCTAATCTAGAGAAAAAAAAGGACTAGGGGGGACAGGATAGCAGTGTTGAAATATTTGAGGGGCTGCCCCAAAGAGGAAGGGGAGGGGGGTCAAATTATTCTCCAAAGCCGCTGAAGGCCAGACAAGAAATAACAGATGGAAACTAATCCAGGAGAGAAGCAACCTGGAATTAAGGAGAAACTTCCTAACAGTGAGGATAATTAGCCAGAGGAACAGCTTGCCACCAGAAATCGTGAGCAGGGGGCTGGACTAGAAGACCTCCAAGGACCCTTCCAGCTCTATTCTGTTCTGTTCTATTTTCTATTCTAATTAATTCTTTTTCTCTTCTCTTCCCTTCCCTTCCCTTCCCTCCTCTCCTCTCTCCTCTCCTCTCCTCTCCTCTATTCTATTTTGCATTCTATTCTACTCTACTCTACTCTATTCTTCATTCCAATATTCTATTCTATTCTGTTCTACTCTACTCTACTCTACTCCACTCCACTCCACTCCACTCCACTCCATTCCATTCCATTCCACTCCACTCCACTCTACTCTACTCTACTCTACTCTACTCTACTCTACCCTATCCTATTCTTTATTCCAATATTCTATTCTGTTCTGTTCCGTTCCGTTTCTTTCCTTTCCATTCCATTCCATTCTATTCTATTCTGTTCTGTTCTGTTCTGTTCTATTCTATTCTATTCTTCATTCCAATATTCTATTCTATTCTATTCTATTCTATTCTATTCTATTCTATTCTATTCTATTCTATTCTACTCTACTCTACTCTACTCTACTCTACTCTACTCTATCCTATTCTTCATTCCAATATTCTGTTCTGTTCCGTTCCGTTCCGTTCCGTTCCGTTCCTTTCCTTTCCTTTCCTTTCCATTCCATTCTATTCTATTCTATTCTATTCTGTTCTGCATTCCCCTTCAAATCAGGACGATGGGACGGAGCATCTCCATCTGGCTGCCAAGCCGTAGAGTCTTCTTAAGCCTACTTCATGGTTGGCTGTAAGGAGGCCCAGAGAGCTTTTCAGGCTCCTTGCAAAAACATCAAAAGCGATGTTAAATCCTCCCTGCTGGTGCGTCTCCAAGAAATGTCATTCTGCTCCAGGAATCCGGCATTTCCCCCCCCCCTTGAAAATACTTCTATTTCCCGCCCTCCCCCCCACCCGTCGGTCACCCTATGTGAAGATGGGAGACTACAAAAACAGTGAGTCATCAGGTGCCGAGAGATGGTTTTAAAAGTCATTTGCAAACAGCAACCTTCTCCTCCCTCTCTCCCTCTCTCTCTCTCTTCCCCATCTGTGGCTTTGAGTCATCCTTCCAAAACAGCTCCACCAATTTATCCGACCACAGCAAACTTTTATTAGCGGAGTCTTCTGGGGCAAGTAAAGAATAGCAGCTGAACAGATGTTTAAAAAGAGAGAAAAACACCAGCGCTTGGCTGAATCGCAGAGTTGGAAGGGAGCTCGGAGGTCTTCTAGTCCAACCCCTTGCCCAGGATCACAGAATCACAGGGTTAAAAGGGACCTTGGGGGTCTGAATAAACCAGGGGTCACCAACCTTTCAGATCTCAGGGACCACTAAATTCATAATTTAAAATCCCGTGGACCACTAATATGATCTGCCTACTGACCGGTTAAAAGGGACCTTGGAGGTCTTCTAGTCCAACCCCTACTCGAGCAGGAGACCATTATACCTTTTTGGACAAATGTCCAACCTCTTCTTAAAAGAGTCCTTGTCCTTAACGAAGACAAAGCCAAGCAGAAAAATCTAAATCTTGCACCAAGGGATTTCTTTCTTTGTTTATTTATCCTATAAGCAGTCCTTGATTTACAACTGTTTGTTTAGTGTCTGTTCAAAGTTACAACCACACTCAAAAAAAGCAACTTATCACCGTTTTTTTTTTACACTAAATAACCGTTTAGTGGCCACGTGATCAAAACTCAGATGCTTGACCACTGACTCATATCCCATGATCCTCCTGGGTGACCGTCTGACAAGCAGGAAGCCAGATTCGCTTAATGGCCGTGTGACGCACTTAACAACGGTAGCAATTCCCTTTAGCAAGAAGGTGGTCGAACGAGGCAAAGCCCACTTAACAAATGCCTCGCTTAGCG
Organism: Arizona elegans; assembly: GCA_022577455.1. NCBI lineage: Eukaryota > Metazoa > Chordata > Lepidosauria > Squamata > Colubridae > Arizona > Arizona elegans. The sequence continues at coordinate 2,051,459 of JAKOOJ010000005.1, read as the reverse complement.
ACCTAAATTTGGAGCTCCGTGGTGATCATCTGTTCGAGGATTACCTATCACCACGACCGCAACTTGCCGAAAGCACAATGAATGAATTTGGCCGCCGGTTTCCATGGGGAAAAACAGCGGTTGTCCGTTGAGCCTGCGTGAATCAAAGCTTGTGCTTGTCCTTTGTGACATTTGTGTGGTTTCCCCTGGGATGCACCGGTGTGTGTTGTGTTGTGTGTGTGTGAGGGGTGGGGGGGGGAGGCACACCGGGATGCCAAGATGTCAATCCGTGCGTGTCGTATTCGGTGGCAGCTCAAACAGAGTTGCCAGCTGTGATTTGACATCTTAACTGTTGGAGATGCTGGGCAGGGAAATTACCAGGATGTCTTCTTTTGTCCTCTCTTCGGGTGGGTGTTTCCTAGCCCAGAGAACTAGATTTCCCCCAGTAACAGTAACAGAGTTGGAAGGGACCCTGGAGGTCATCTAGTCCAACCCCCTGCTCACACAGGAGACTTGTATTAAGGATTCAAATTGCTGACCTCTCTGTTGTGGCCGTCAGCGGCCTGTGCAATTAGTAGCTGATTCCGACAGCGAGGAGGCTGGTGTGCCTCCTCGCCAGCAGCCTGTGCAGCTGGCACTCGAGTCGGACAGTGAGGAGGCTGGAGAAGATATGGTGCCAGAGGCCGGGACTCAGCCGGGGCCTTCAGAACCTCCAGAAGCTCCTTTAAGTGAAGAGGAAGAAGAGGAGGAGCCTCTTCTCGATGCACGGGCGCGCAGAGCTGCCAAAAGGCAGGAGAGGCTCCTCAGGAGGAGGTCTCCTTGAGAGTAAGGCTTGGGGCTAATTGGCCACTCCCTTAGCCTATTTAAGGAGGAACACCGACTGAAGCAATTTGTAGGGAACAACTTTAGTTCACTCTCCTTCATGTCTGGATTCTCTGCAAATTGCTTCTGGGCTTTCTGCCAACCTTAGTAAGATTACAATTATTTATTCTTTGGATTCTTTGTTTGAAAAAGACTGATTTAATTTAGGAAACTAAGGTTTGTACAGACTTTGTGTGTGCTGCGTTCTTTGGGGTCCGTAGCTGGGGCAGAACACTTTCTGATCGACAAGTCAGGTATAATATATAATAATAATATCAATATTATAATACTATATAAATTGTCAGGTATAAATGCCCTACCCGTGCCAGGGGCCAGCTATAGCTCAGCAGTGCAAGGGTTAACCCAGACACCCACCTGGCCAGCTCCTCCCATAGGCCCCTCCTTACCTGAATCCCCGCCCACAGGTACAAAAGGTGGGCACACTCCTCCATGTTGCTCAGATCCTAATGTAACCAAGTGATGATGTGATGAACCTGCAAATAAAAGGAGAGATATTTTATTTGAAGTCTCAAGTCTCTTTATTGGGCCTGATCCACCAATCCTTGTAACAAAATGGTAGCAGAGGATGGTTGGTAAGGCCCAGAGATCCCAAGACACAAGACAAGGACCCGTACCTACCTGCAGAATGGCGACACCCCCGAAGCAACGGGAAAGCAACCCATCGGACTCGCCAGGGAAGGCAGGAACCTCAACCCCCCCCCAAAGCCTCCGCGACGGAAGAAAGGGGGGAGATCGAGAAAGGGAAAAGAGCCCACCACGACCAAGAAGAAGAGAAGCTACGACTCGACGTCCTGCAGCTGTTGAAAGAGCGAGCCGGCGACAAGAACCTCCTTGCCGACCTGCGGAGCTTCATAATCGACCGCGAGGTGGCAAGGAGCGAAGAAGGCTCGGACTCCGAACTCGAGGAGCTGGACTCGGTGAGTGGATCGCCCAAAAGGGCACTCCCAACGGCCACCGAGCCCCAAAGCCCCGCTCTAAATTTGAAACGGCGGCCATCTTTGTCCACATGGTCGGACAAGATGGCCGACCCCCAACCAATCAACAACAGAATTCAAAATGGCCGGCGCGCGAAAAATGCCGGACCATGAGCCATGATGAAAGTGACCGGGGAGAGGGGACTGAATCCGACTCCGACCCCTGGTACACCCCCAGCGAGCGGCAAGTGGATAGGGCCATGAAGACCCTTGCTGCCGCCTTCGGCCCAGGCCTCAAAATCACTAAAGAGAAGCCGGAGAGGCCAAAACAAAAGGGAAAACGAGGAGAGGGGCAACGAAGCACCCACCCGAGAGCCACCGACGCCCGCGACAGCTCGCCAGCCCACCTTCGCACCCCAGGGACACCGCGCCTCCGATCGCCCAGGCCACACACCCCGGACCGCATGGATTGGGGCAGCTACTTACAGCCATCGCCGGAGCCCCAGCGCCGCCAGGATCTTCGTTCCGGAGAAGCAGCTGCTGGACGACGCCTTCCGGAGCACACCTGGACCCCCAAGGCCGAAGCCGAGGCCTACCCGACCGACAGAGGCCTCTACAGCGGAGCCGCGATGAACAGGTCCTTCCACAACGACGGCGGAGCTGAAATGGACTTCGCGCATGCGCTCTTCCGCCTAGAGGAAGAAAAAAGAAAAAAATTACAAAGCGGGACTTTTAAACTACCGGCAAGCGTTCCCATGCCTTACTGCTGCTATAGGCACATAAGGAACCATGGACAACAGCCAGCAGTAAGTAATTTTACTAATAGTGCTGGGAACTTACCTGTTGACTTTCCCAAGTTGAGAATGGATGGGGGCAATATCCTAGAGTGGTCACAGCAACTCCAAGTGGTATTCCTAAAGGAGAATATGTCTCATTTTATTAATGATCCCCCAGAGAGACCATGGTCTTTAGAGCTGGATTGCATGCACCACAGGGCATTCTACCTTTTAGTTGCAAGCATATCACCCACTATTTACCACTGTATTGGACATAACCTCACTGTATCAGAAATTATAGGAAAAATGTTTGGGTTATTTTACAGTGAGAGTGTGTCCACCACCACCCAAATCTCCAAAGACTTCTTTTCTGCCAGACTTAAGCCAGGAACACCCATGAGTGAGCACCTTGTGTCCTTAAGCGGTACCAGGGCAGAGCTACACCTCAGGGGAGAGGTTATTTCCGACCAGATTATGAAGAGCGTAATAATTAACTCTTTAGATCACTCATGGAATAACTTCTTGACACACTTAGATACCGTTAGCCTGGGAATGCTATCCGTGGAGAAGCTATCCAATAAGCTGATCGCGGAAGATAATCTGAGAAGGAGCCGCCCCGGCCCTCCCAGAGAACATAAGAGTGAGAAGAGAGTAGTCTTCCAAGAGAGACAACACAACATGCCAGAATGTTATATCTGCGGGTCAAGGGGACACATCAAAAGGGACTGCCCCAAGAACTATAGGGAGAGAGGCAGACCAGAGCACAGGCACAGACAAACGGAAAGGCACACATCGGAAGAAAGGTATAGGCGCAGGGACTCACCCAACCCCAGGGACAGGAGGGGGAACAGAGACAGCTCACGCGACAGCAGGACAGGGTCCTTATACGGGATAGGTGAGCGCACACACATCACATACCAAGACAAAGACACCAGCTCATGGCTCCTGGACTCGGGAGCCTCCAACCACACCACCTACAATCAGAAGCTACTCTCATCATTCAAGAGGGAGGACTTTTCGATCAAAGTCGCAGATCAAAATCAGGTTAGGGTGACAGGCAAAGGGACAGTTACATTGCCAGGCTTGGGAAAAATAGAGGGGGTGCTGCTAGTCCCGGGGATACCCCACAACATCCTAGCCGCAGTAAAACTTAGCAAGGAATCAGGGGCTGAGGTGACCTTTACAAATGGTTATGTCAAAGTTAGCAAGAATGGGGAAGATATAGGGAGAGTAACCGTCAACCAAGGGTTACCATACATAACTTTCCATGAGGATGACGCCCACAGCGTGTGCACCAGTTCAGAGGACACAGAGGGCACCGATCAGGGCAGGACTGAGGGAGAACAGGTAGATGGGAGAGAGGTAGATAGCGATGGCGACACGACACAAGAAACACAACACAACAGACACACCCAAAAGGGGCCCTCAATAGGCAAACCCATGCATGACGACTGTGCTCATCTGCTACACCGGAAGCTAGGGCACGCCAGCTTCCCCGTGGTCCAGAAAATGGCCAATTGTACCGAGGGTGTCAAAATAAAGAACTGCGAAAACTACCTCGAGTGCTCGGTGTGCAAATGTTCAAAATTAAAGGTAAAACCCAGGCCCAAGAAGTCGTTACGCGCCGCCAAACAAATATTCGACCTAGTTCACATGGACCTGGTAGGGCCCCTAAGGCCATCCATAAATTACAAGAAAAGATACTTTCTCACCATAGTAGATGACTTTAGCCGATATGGCTTCGTCTATACTTTAAGGAAAAAGGATGAGGTCTTCCAGAAATTCAAAGAGTTTTACAAAAGAGTAGAAACACAAAACAACACACAGATCAAGCAAATCATGACTGACAGAGGATCTGAGTTTCTATCTAAGGACTTCTCCCATTGGCTCAGATCCAAAGGCGTGATTCACTTTACGTCGTCCCCGTTTTCCGCCTTTCAGAACGGGGTCGCAGAACGGCGCAACTCCACGCTCCAGACGATGGTCAGGTGCGCCTTAGAGGACGCGGGCATTGGCCAGCACTTCTGGTCTGAAGCCCTGGTCTATTCCAACTACACTCTCAACAGAACATGGTCCAGTGTGATAGACAAAACACCATACGAGCTCATGTATAACAAAAAGCCACAGATAGCACACTTACATGTGTTCGGCGTGACCGCTGATGTCCACATACCCAAACAGTTACGCAAAAAAGGGGACAAGGTATCCAGAAGACTGAGGTTTATGGGATACGAGCCAGGAACCAAGGGCTTCAGGTTTGTGGATAGCAATAATAGATTCGTGATATCTAGGACAGCGACTTTCCATGAGCAGGCCAACTGGTCCAGAATACACTTAAACGAGGTACTCACCAAGCGAGAGGATAGTCCAATTGAGCAAGCTCAAGACGAAAGCGAGGCAGTGGATAGATGGGAAGGGGATAGGCCCAGGCCCAACCTCCAAGGCATCAAGGTTGAGGGATGGAAGGAGAATCACCCCAAGATAAGTGTAGACTCACTGACCCAAAGAGAGGCCAGACATCTGCATGACACTGAGCAGACGGTAGACAGACCGGTCAGGTCTACCAGAAACCAATTGCCAAGAAGACTAAATGATTACGTGATGCACGTGCACACGAATCACGTCACACCCAACTCCTACGAAGAGGTATTGAGACTACCCCAGGAAGAGAGGGCAAAGTGGGAGTTAGCCATGGCCAAAGAGCTGGACAGCCTGAGGAAGCTAGAGGTCTACACCCCAACCAAAGTCCCAGAGGGCAAGAACACAATAGGCACCCGATGGATCTTTAAGATCAAAAACTTAGAGGGTGGGCAAAGCCTATACAAAGCAAGATTAGTTGCCCAGGGGTTTGCTCAAAGGTTCCCGGAGGACTACACTGACACCTACTCGCCCACCGTAAGGACAGAGAGTGTAAAAAGCGCCTTGGTCATCGCATCTCTGCTAGGACTGGAGGTGCACCAGTTTGATGTACAGACTGCCTACTTGCACGCCAATCTAGATAAAGAGATATACATCAGAGCGCCTCACAGCAAAGAAACCAACAGGGGGGACACCTGGTTACTCCACAAGAGCCTATACGGACTGAAGCAATCGGGCAAGCGCTGGTACGAATGCTTGGTAGAGGCACTGAAGTCTATGGGGTTCACGGCGACCATAGCTGACAACTGCTTCTTCACCAGGAAGGAGGGGGACTCGCCAGAATACATCCTGGTTTACGTGGATGACATACTATATATCAGCAAGCACGAAGAGAACCGCGACACCTTCGCCAGCAGACTGAGCGAGCACTTCACCCTAAAATACCTCGGAAAGATAAACCGGTACCTGGGGGTGCAAGTCAACCAAACACCAAAAGGTTTCCAGCTGTCACAGAAAGAGAAAATAGAAGAGTTACTCCATAAGTGCAACATGGCAGACGCCAAGGGGTGTGATTCGCCCATGCAGACGGACTTCCTGAGAAACATGCATGATGAATCACCCGGATTTGAAGACAACACGCTGTACAGGTCAGTCATAGGCTCTCTCCTGTATATCGCTAACTGGACAAGACCGGACATTGCTCTATCAGTTAATTTATTGTCCAGACACGTGAGCAAACCCACCACATACCACTGGGACGCGGTGAAAAGGGTGCTAAGATACCTGAAACAAAGTGCCAATGCATGCCTAACCCTAGAGCCTGAAAAATCCAACGAACCCATCCTCTCCTGCTACGCCGATGCTGACTGGGCCGGAGACACCAAAGGCCGGAAGAGCACGTCTGGGTACATATTCTACTTAAATAACAGTCCGGTGCATTGGTATACAGGCAAGCAAATCTTGGTGGCAACCTCGACTACCGAAGCTGAATACATATGCCTCTCCAAGGCCGCCAACAACCTCATCTGGTTCGACGACCTACTGGCCAGCGTGTGGAAAGAACCAGCTTACCCAATAAATGTTTACGAGGATAACAAGGCCGCTATAGAAATATCCATGTCCGACGCTGTAGGGCAAAGGTCAAGGCACATAGATATAAAGTACAAGCATGTGAGACAGCTCTCCAGAATCGGTTTCATAAAGGCCATACACTGCGATACAGAAGAACAGACTGCAGACATACTCACAAAACCTCTGCAGGGCAAACAACACTCACACTTAGTTTCCAAGCTCAACATTCGCCACAGGGTACCAACCAGTCAGTCAGGCCTACAGACACAGGTCAGGCATTTAGAGGGGGATTTGTCAGGTATAAATGCCCTACCCGTGCCAGGGACCAGCTATAGCTCAGCAGTGCAAGGGTTAACCCAGACACCCACCTGGCCAGCTCCTCCCATAGGCCCCTCCTTACCTGAATCCCCGCCCACAGGTACAAAAGGTGGGCACACTCCTCCATGTTGCTCAGATCCTAATGTAACCAAGTGATGATGTGATGAACCTGCAAATAAAAGGAGAGATATTTTATTTGAAGTCTCAAGTCTCTTTATTGGGCCTGATCCACCAATCCTTGTAACATAAATATTATAATATTATAAATAAATAAGGTCTATGGATCTTTTCCTCGGCTCAGGATGCTGGGGTTTGTAGTCCCCCACACCTCTGGAAGAGCACCCGTTGCAGAACTCTCCTTCCTAAAGAAGAGCGTGCAAGCCCTCCTTGACTTATAACCCGTTCCTTTAACGGTTGTCCAAAGTTTCCAGAGCTCCCAAAAGAAGCCGCTTACCCCAGGTCCTCAGACTTACGACCATCGAGGCATCCATCCCCATGTGCAATCCAACAGTTGAGCAGCTACCCCTCAATTTGCAGTCATTTGTTTAGCCACTGTGGGAAAATGAGACTTACTAATAGGTTCTCTTGCCCTTAAGACCGTTTGCAGGCCCTCTAGAGTCACGTGATGAAAATTCGGACACTTGGCAACTGGCATGGACTTATGACAGTTGCAGGATCCTGGAGTCACGTGACGGCCATTGGCGATCTTCGCGGCCGGCTTCCGACGAGCAAAGTCAAGGGCGGATTCACTTAAAGACAGCACGATTTGCTTAACAATTGCAGGGATTGGCTCAGTGGGGAAATGTAAAATTCGTTACTACTGGATGGATGGATGGATGGATCATAGATAAACGATAGAGATGGATGGATGGATAGATAGATAGAATACATGGATGGATGGATGGATGGATGGATGGATGGATCATAGATAAACGATAGAGATGGATGGATAGATAGATGGATGGATGGATGGATAGATAGATAGACAGATAGATAGATAGATAAAATGGATGGATGGATGGATGGATGGATGGATGGATGGATGGATCATAGATAAACGATAGAGATGGATGGATGGATGGATAGATAGAATAGATGGATGGATGGATGGTTGGATCTTAGATAAACAATAGAGATGGATGGATGGATGGATGGATCATAGATAAACGATAGAGATGGATGGATGGATGGATGGATGGATGGATGGATCATAGATAAATGATAGAGATGGATGGGTGGATGGATGGATGGATGGATCATAGATAAACGATAGAGATGGATAGATAGATAGATAGATAGTTAGATAGATATGGATGGATGGATGGATGGATCATAGATAAACGATAGAGATAGATGGATGGATAGATAGAATAGATGGATGGATGGATGGATCATAGATAAACGATAGAGATGGATGGGTGGATGGATGGATCGTAGATAAACGATAGAGATGGATGGATGGATGGGTGGATGGATGGATCGTAGATAAACGATAGAGATGGATGGATAGATAGAATGGATGGATGGATGGATGGATCATAGATAAATGATAAGAGATGGATGGATAGATAGATAGAATAGATGGATGGATGGATGGTTGGATCATAGATAAATGATAGAGATGGATGGATGGATGGATGGATGGATGGATGGATGGATGGATGGATGGATGGTTGGATCATAGATAAACAATAGAGATGGATGGATGGGTGGGTGGATCATAGATAAACGATAGAGATGGATGGATGGATGGATCATAGATAAATGATAGAGATGGATGGGTGGATGGATGGATGGATGGATCATAGATAAACGATAGAGATGGATGGATAGATAGATAGATAGTTAGATAGATGTGGATGGATGGATGGATGGATCATAGATAAACGATAGAGATAGATGGATGGATAGATAGATAGAATAGATGGATGGATGGATGGATGGATCATAGATAAACGATAGAGATGGATGGATGGGTGGATGGATGGATCGTAGATAAACGATAGAGATGGATGGATAGATAGATAGAATGGATGGATGGATAGATGGACATAGATAAACGATAGAGATGGATGGATGGATGGATGGATGGATCATAGATAAACGATAGAGGTGGATGGGTGGATGGATGGATCATAGATAAACGATAGAGATAGAGAGATGGATGGATGGATAGATTAGATAGATAGAATAGATAATATAGATGGATGGGTGAGTGGATTGCTTGATTGATTTCTATACCGCCCATCTCAGCAACCTCTGGGCAGTTCACAATTGAAACACATATTACAATTCAAACCTTAAAAAAACCCAATAAAAACAATAAAAGGTATTAAAACATTTTTTTTAAAAAATCCACGCCTTGTCGCTGACCCCTTCCGACCTTTCCCTCCTTTCCGCAGAGCAGCCTGGAGCAATGCAGCGTCTGTGCCAAGCCCATCATGGAGCGCATCTTGAGGGCCACGGGGAAAGCTTACCACCCTCACTGCTTCACCTGCGTGATTTGCAGCCGGACCCTGGATGGCATCCCGTTCACCGTAGATGCCGGGGGCAACATTCATTGCATTGAGGATTTCCACAGGTGGGACGCGAGGGGCTGGCGGGCGGGAGAAATGAGGAGGTGGGAGGATGGAGTGTACACAGCAGTGGCCAAAATTGTGGGAACCTTTTGGGGAAAGTGTATTTTCTAAAAGTACCTAATAACACCACGTTTTCTTGCAGTAGTACCATCAAATTATATATCCATGGAAAGATAATTTAATCAAGACTGTAATGCAATAACTTTTATGGAGGACTTGCTATTAGAATAGCAGTGACCGTATAAAGAAGAAAAGTGAAGCACGTAGACAAAACGAGAGATACAAAAATGGACACCACGTCAGTTAATCCTTAATCGGGTCACCTTTAGCATGAATTACAGCTTTACAACGTCTTCTCATGGAGTGAACCAAGTCTTTTAGTTCTGCAGCTGTTCTAATGTGAAACCAAGATGGAATGATGGCTTCTGTTAACTGGGTTTTATTGCTGGGTCGCTTCTCACTAACCAGTTTCTTTAGTCGGCTCCATCGATTTTCAATTGGGTTAAGAAGGTCTGGGCTGTTCCCAGGCCATTCATTCCAGCAGTGGAATGGGATTATCTTGACACTCCAAAAAAAAAGTGGTGTTATTAGCCATCAAACCTCAAAAATACACTTTTCCATAAAAGGTTTCCACAATTTTGGCCACTTACTGTATGTTGTGAATTCGCACAACATGGCAAACTGAGGTTAGCAGAACACAAAGCCTGCATTCCTTGTGTAATAACCTTGGATTGTGTTCTGACCCAGCCTTAGCAGAAGCAAGAAACAGATTCCTTGTCACGAAAAAAAAAACTCTTTATTTTCCTCTTGTGAATTAATGGCATTCACCCACTGAAAAGTCCAAGAAAGAGTCCTTCAAGGAGTTAAATGCAGCACCAGACCTTATCCGCTCCTTGAGATCATTGCCACCCAGTCGAAAGGCTGCAAATTAAGTTCTGGCCAGCCGCCTTTGTGGCATGAAACACAATGAGCCAAAATCTCCAGAAATACGAACGGTTGTCTCCTACGACCACCACTCCCCTTTCCTCCCATTTATTCCCCAGCCAGGGAGGGGCCATTCAGCATCCATATATGCTTTGCTTCCCGAGTCGACTCCTTGTCCTCCGTTGTTCTCCTCTCTTAATGGCTCTGTGTATCCGTGCATCTGGAACAGGCCCCAGCTGTTCTTCCTCCTCCTCACTCATCTCAGCCCCCAAAGGCAGCTGCCTCTCCGGAGGCTGGGAAATGTCAGACGGCCCCGGCTCCATCTCTGCTTAAGACGCAGAGCAATTTAGTCGAGCTTTTTTTTTTAATTGTTTGTAAACTCATGAAGAGGGAAACACAGACACACACACACACACACACATCAATTCTCTGAATCATTGGTTCCACTGACGGCTATATTATGTCAGCAGCATTCCCACACTCTACTCAGGGAGATACTCAACCCAAATCACAACGGAATACAGGTAGTTCTCAACTTACGACCACAACGGAGCCCAAATTTTCTGCTGCTAAGCAAGACAGTTGTGAAGGGAGGTTTGCCCCATTTTACGACCTGTCTTTCCACAGTCGTTAAGTGAAATCACCACAGTTGTTAAGTTGATAACATGGTTGTTTATTGAATCTGGCCTCCCCCGTGGACTTTGCTTTTCAGAAGGTCGCAAAAGAGCCTTGGTAGTACAGTGGTCTAAGGCACCCTGTTATTAAGCTGGTTATTAAGACCAGCTGCCTGCAATTACTGCAGGTTCGAATCTCGCCAAGGCTCAAGATTGACTCAGCCTTCCATCCTTTCTAAGGTAGGTTAAATGAGGACCCAGTTTGTGGGGGCAATAAGCTGACTTTGTATAAATATTCAAAAGGATGAAGGCTATTGCTGAGCACATTGTAAGCAACCCTGAGTCTCCGGAGAAGGGCAGCATATAAATCAAAACAAAGCACTTTTTTCAGTGCTGTTTTAACCATGAACCGTCACTAAATGAACTGTTATAAGTCAAGGACTGAATGCATTTAGTAGAGCTGTTTTGAATTATTTCTAAACTGATGAAGAGAAGCCTCCTGCCTCTCTGAATCATTGGTTCCGCTGACCGATATATTATGTCAGCAGCATTCCCAGACTCTACTCAGGGAGATACTCAACTCAAATCACAACGGAGTACAGGTAGTCCTCGACTTACGACCACAACGGAGGTGGCAGTTGGCACCTGGGAAACAGATACCTGGCAGAGATTGTCTATTTTTCCTCTTATGCCAAAGAGCATCAAGACATGGAAATCTTGAGTTTCTTTCTCACCTGTAGCTTATTATTCCTTCCCTACAGGCAGTCCTCGACTTACCAAGTTCATTAAATGACTGCTCCAAGTTACAACCGCACTTTAAAAAGTTACTTATAAGTAAAAAGTATACAAAAGTATAGTAACTTACTAAAAGGTTACTATTTTTCACACTTACGACCGTGGCAGCATCCCCATGGTCATGTAATCAAAATTCGGACACTTGGCAACTGATTCACATTTATGACAGTTGCAGTGTCCTGGGGTGATATAATTCCTTTTTGCGACCTTCGGACAAGCAAAGTCAAGAGGGAACCCAGATTCACTTAACAACCGTTTTCCCAAAGATGCTTTTTCAAGAGGCAGCTGGACTCCTTGTTTTTTCTTTGAAGACATTTCTCTTCTCCTCCTAGAAGCTTCTTCAGCTCTGACTGAATGGTGGGGAATGGAAATCTAGACAGAACAGAAGAAGCTCCTTGGGTGAGAAGCGAAACATCTTCAAAGAAAAACAAAGAAAGCCCAGTTGCCTCTTGAAAAACCTGGATGATGGAGAAACTCCATAGATACTTAACAGCCATGTTACTGGCATCATAATTGCAGTGATTCACTTAACAACTGTGGCAAGAAAGGTCATAAAATGGGACAAAACTCACGGAACAAATGTCTCACTTACCGATAGAAATTTGAGGCTCCTTTGTGGTTGTAAGTCAAGGACTACCTGTGTTCACTCTCACCATCTCTCCTCCCCAGGAAATTTGCCCCCCGATGCTCTGTCTGCAAGGAACCCATCATGCCCGCTCAGGGCCAGGAGGAAACTGTCCGGATCGTGGCCCTGGACCGTGACTTCCACGTCCACTGCTACCGTTGTGAGGTGGGTGCCTTCAGCCCCTCTTCCCCTCCCCCCCCCGGCCATCTCCCCAGGACGAGGTGGAGCGAAGCACGAAATCCGGCCACCCTTTCAACTGCAAAACCTCAAGGTTAAAATATGCCGCCAGCCAAGCTGCAGAGCGTTAAGAGGAGGGGAAGGGATGGGAAGGGAAAGGAGGAAAGGAAAGGGGGAGGGAGGGAGGGGAGGGGAGGAGAGGAGAAGAAAAAATGAAGGAAGGAGAGGGAGGGAGGGAAGGAGGAAGGCAAGGGAGGGAAGAAAGGAAGGACGGAAGGAAGGGAAGAGGGAGGGAGGGAGGGAAGAGGGAGGGAGGAAGGAGGGAAGGAGGAAAGGAAGGAGAGGGAGGGAGGGAAGAAGGAGGGAAGAAGGCAAGGGAGGGAAGAAAGGAAGGATGGAAGGAAGGAAGGGAAGAGGGAGGGAGGAAGGAAGGGAAAAGGGAGGAGGGAAGGAGAGGAGAGAGGGAAGGAGGAAGAAAGGGAGGGAGGAAAGAATGGAAGGAAGGAAAGGAAGGACAGAAGGAAGGGACTAGGAAGGAAGAGAGAGAGGGAAGAAAGAAGAATGGAAGGAAGGAGAGGGAAGGAGGGAGGGAGGGAGGAAAGGAGGGAAGAAGGCAAGGGAGGGAAGAATGGAAGGATGGAAGGAAGGAAGGGAAGAGGGAGGGAGGGAAGAGGGAAGGAGAGAAGAGAGGGAAGGAGGAAGAAAGGGAGGGAGGAAAGAATGGAAGGAAGGAAAGGAAGGAAAGAGGGAGGGTGGGAAGAAAGGAAGGATGGAAGGAAGGGAAGAGGAAGGAAGGAAGAGGGAGAGGGAGGAAAGAAGAATGGAAGGAAGGGGAGGGAGGGAGGGAGGGAAGAAAGAAGGAGGAAAGGAGAGAGAGAAGGGAAGGAAAGGGAGAGGAAGGAAAAATCTATTCATTCCCTTCGCCTCTAGAAATATGCTGGGGGGGTCCCTAGATGGAAATCAGGCTTGGAACCCCAACCAAGTGAAGCCACTTAAGATGCCGGACCCTCCCTGTCCGCTCTCAGGGGCCAGAGCTTTCAGCCCCACCCCTTGGGCAGCCCTCCTTGGGGAAACAGAGTCCCCATGGTAGTGAATCCTCCTAGGCGAAGGAGAAGGTCTTGCCCGGTTCGGTAACCCTCCCGTTCCCTCCCGTCTCTTCCACGCAGGACTGTGGGGGTCTCCTGTCCGAAGGCGACAACCAAGGCTGCTACCCCTTGGACGACCACATCCTCTGCAAAGGCTGCAACTCCGCCCGGATCCAGGCGCTGACCGCCAAGGCCAGCACTGACCTCTGAAGGGAGCGCGGAGGGATCCGGGATCCGGCTTCCCGGGACTCTCCTGCACGCTACTTGCCCCCCTCCCCAACAGATTGCACCATCTTTCTGCACACACCTGGCTGTCTAGGGAAGGTATTTCTGGGCGGGGTCCTGAGGCTCTTTCAGGGGGGCTTCTTAGCCCCTCCCCATGGAAAGGACCCCCTTTCCCAGAGAAAGAGAGAGAGAGAGAGGTGTCCAATTTCCACCTGCTTAGGTTTTGGGGTGTTACCATGCACCCACATTTAAGAGTGGGGGTGTCGGGTGGGTGGGGGGAGTCCCTAGATGGGGGTCACGTCCTCATGCCCCTTTCCACTTGCATGCTTTTAATTGCACATCTGTCCTAACCATAATCAAGGGCTTTTCTGGCACCTCGTTCAATGGATTTAGCAAAATTTCTCCCTTGTCCTATTTCGACTTCATCCTATCTTCCTCTCTCCCCACCCCTCAAATATATATATATATTCCCTGTGCCTTTTAAACCACCATTGCCTAAGGCTTTTTCCTCTTTGGCAAGCCTTCAGCTTGTTTTGCACATTTCTACAGGTAGTCCTCGACTTACGACCCCAGTGGAGCCCAACAGTTCCAGCACTAAGCGAGGCAGTGAAGGGTGCCTCATTTTACAAACTTTTTCTGCCACGGTGATTAAGGGGACCACTGCGGTTCTTAAGTTAGTCACACCGTCGTTAAGTGAATCTGGCTCCCCCCACTGACTTGGCCGGTCAGAAGTTTGCAAAAGGGGATCATGTGATCCCAGGACACTGCAGCCGTCATAAGTACGAGTCAGTGGCCAAACCTCTGAATTCGGATCACATGACCACAAGGATGCTGCAGTGGTCGTGCGAAAATTGGTCATAAGTCACTTTTTTTCAGGGCCGTTGTAACTTCAGACGGTCACTAAACGAACGGTGGTAATTCAAGGATTATCTGTATATCCAAATTCCCTTGATATCTAGTATCGTCACCTGTTTTATGCCTTAAAAAGGAAAGAAATTTAAAAAACGGATAAAAATTGGGGGCTGATAGTGTTTTCACTTGCCCCAGGATCAAAATAAATTTAGCAAGACCAAAGATTTAATGGCCTGGAAAAAAATTTCCTGGTTTTACAGATGGACTCATTGACACGATCTCGCTGTTTTCCTTTATTGGAAGCAGTTAAGAGAAACACACAACGCGTTTCATCCATTTCCTGCATAGGGTCGTCCTGGACTTACGACCATAATTGGGAGGGACCAGAATTTCCATCGCTAAGCAAGACGGTTGTTAAATGAATCACGCCTGATTTTACAGCCTTTGCTGCCTGCCACCATTTTTAAACAAATCACTGTCCTTGTTAAGCGAACCACACGGTCGTTAAGCAAATCTGACTCGGTTTGTTGAGGGCTGCTGGCGATCACACAACCCCAGCACTCTGCCACCGTCGTAAATACATGCTAATTTGATCACAGGCTGCAGCGGTCATAAGTGGGAGGACTGGTCGTAAGTCCCATTTTTTCAGTGCCATTGTAACTTTGGTTGTAAGTCAAGGACCATCTCTATGGATTTATTTCTAGGTTTGGCAGTAGAGTAAAATTTCCCCAAGGCCAGTCTTTTTTCAACTTCGGCCCCTTTAAGAGAAATGGACTTCAATTCCCAGAATTCCCCAGCACCAAAAGTTGGAATATACCTGCTGAATAAAACTCCACATTGGTGACAGGAAGGGCATCTGGCCAGGAAACACTCAGCCCCGTTCAGTTGCCCAGAACTCTACCCCACAAGGGATTAAATTAAAAGAGGATGATAGAGGAATATATTTTGCAAATTGCAAAGCATTATGTAATCGAGTGCCCCAAAGTGCCTTTTGCAGAAGGAATGTTGGGCCTAATTTGAGCAGTCATTAAACAGATGGCCGTTAAATTGAGGACTAGTTAGTTAAGCCCTGAGACTGGACTAGCTAAGACTAGGCTTAGATTTTCTGAAACTGTTTTTCTCCGGACTTTTAATATAATTTGGGTGGTTTAGGAATGGGCTGATCAATCATTTAAGCCAGGAATCTCCAAACTCGGCCACTTTAAGACTTGTGGACTTCAACTCCCAGAATTCCCCAGCCAGCGCATGCGCTGGCTGGGGAATTCTGGGAGTTGAAGTCCACAAGTCTTAAAGTGGCCGAGTTTGGAGATTCCTGATTTAAGCAGAGATTCTTTTGAATCTCTTGCAGTCCTTTGTGGAGGGCATGTTTGGGAAAGAGTGAAAGAAGAAGGATCAAGAAAAAGAAAGAGGGAAAGGCAAATTCAGTCTGGCCACTCAGGCAGGAAACAAGATTTATAGAAAAATAAACAAGAGGAACTAGATTAGAAGGGATCACGAAGAGAGATGAAGAAATCAGATACCGTGGGAAAGCTTCACTCTTAAAGCATTTTACAGCAGCAAAACAAGCTAAATCAATATTTTTCCAACTTGGCAACTTGAAGGGGTGGGGAATTCCCATGGCCGACCGAGGAATTCTGGGAACTGAAGTCCAGGCATTCTGCATGGAGAATACTGGGAGTTGAAGTTCACATATTCTGGCTGGAGAATCCTGGGAGTTGAAGTCCCAAGTGTGATGAATTCTGGGAGTTGAAGTCCAAACATAATGAATTTAGGGAATTCAGGTTTGCGCATGCTGTCTGAGGAATTCTGGGAGTTGCAGTTTATGCGTACTGAATTCTAGGAGTTGAAGTCCAAGCATGCAGAATTCTTAAAGTCTTAAAGCTGCCAAATTTGGGGACCCTTGCAATAGAGGATGTTGGTTCTGTTCTTTATTATCTATCAACCTTTAGCATTTCTCAACCTCTTTGGAGACTTTTAAGATGGGTGGACTTCAAATCCCAGAATCCCCCAGAAAAATGGTTGCCTGTTTCCCAGTTTCTGTGGATCGGAAAACAATTGTTCCGCCAGGCCGGGCTATCAATGTAAAGATTTTAATTGGTTTTAAATTGGTTTTAAGAATGGGATTTTAAATTTGGGGTTTTATAATTGAGCCTATTATTTAATAATTTTAATTATTTTTAAATTTTGTCTGTCTTTATGCTTTTAATCAGGCTGTATACTGCCCTGAGTCCTCCGGGAGAAGGGCAGTATAGAAATAAAATAAATTAATTAATTAAATAATAAATTTGGGAGTCAAGCTATAGGGCCATTTTAGAGTAAGGAGATTGGGGAATGGCTTTTAGGAGAAAGTGGTCTTTGCAATTTTACAAGCCGGGGGATGTAATACGAGCAGGGGGTATCCCCTCCTCACCTGAGAACCCCCCTTATTTTAAATGCACTGTTTGCAATTAGACAAGTCAAATAAACATCAGAAATAACCGCCCTCTTAAAACCAGGAGCCATTCCAGCAAAGCTCATGAATATAGAAAGCTAAAATAAAACACTTTTTTTTTTTTTTTGCATCTCTTGGCTGTGTATTTTTCCTGACCCTCAAAATCACCAGCATATATATAAATAAATATATATATAAATATATATATTTTATATATAGTCAATTGGTATATATGGTGCCTTATTGTACTTTGAAGAAAACGCAAAAGTGCCTTTTGCCAAAGGTTCTGCCGTTTCTGTACGTTTTTTATTCTATGCAATTTTACAGCCCACTGCCTTTTGGCCTTCTTGGCTCAGTTCGTTGAATGATTACGATGCTTTTAATTGCCTCTGAATTTTTATCCTGTTATATTTTTGCTAAGTTTTCCACCGTAAGGAGAAAAACGTGCACTGTTTCAAAACTTTTCTCTTTACTCCTGCCAAAGAACCACAGATTATTATTATTATTATTATTATTTTGGAAACTGTTAGCAAACTAATAAACTCTCGATACACTTCAATTTGTCTAGGTTTTCCGTGTGCATTTCTTTTTCCAACTGGGCGCCAACATTGGGGGGGGAAATGAGGCAGTTGTTAAGTGAATCACCTGGTCGTTAAATGAATCGGACTCCCCCCCCCCTTGACTTTACTTGCTGGGAAAGTTGCAAAAGGAATCATGTGACACCTGGACACTGCCACTGTCATAACTATGAATCGGCTGCCAAGCATCCAAATTTTGATCACGTGACCAGGGGGAAGCTGCAACGGTCATTAAGTGTGAAACACGGTCATAAATTGCTTTTTTTAGTGCAGTTGTAACTTTGAATGGGCACTAAACAAACCGCTGTAAGTCAAGGACTACTTATAGATTAAATAAACGGTCATAAGTCAATGCTGTAGTCATTTTGGAACGGTCACTAAACGAATGGCTATAAGTCAAGGACTATCCAAGTCTAAATTTCATATCTTTCCTAGCTTCTGTAATAGCAGCACACACTTCACATACTGGCAGTCCTGGACTTACGACCACACAATTGAGCCCAATTGAGCTCGTTCTTAAGCGAGACAGTTGCTAAGTGAGTTTTGTTCCATTTTACAACCTTTCTTGCCACTGTTGTTAAGTGAGTCACTGCAGTTGTGAAGTTAGTCACACGGTTGTTAAGTGTGACTTATTTAGTTAATTAGTTAATCCAGCTTCCCTCATGGATTTTGCTCACCAGAAGGTCGCAAAAGGAGATCATGTGATCCCAGGACACTGCCACCATCGTAAGTACATGCCAGTTGCCAAGCCTTCTAATTGTGATCACGTGATCACCCTGGGGATTCTGCAAGGGTCGTAAGTGTGAACAACGTTCCTAACTCGTTTTTTCAGTGCCATCGTAGCGTCAAGCGGTCACTAAACGAATGGTTGTAAATCAAGGACTCTACCTGTATAGTCCAAGCAAAGGAACAATATGAAAACGCAGGATGAGGGCGTGAAGCTATTTTGGAAACGACTCTGCAGTGAGGAAGATTTCATGGGTTCTTCCCGGGATCAGAGCCTCCAAAGAAATTTGGAGCAAGCCAACCACGCACCGTTAACCAATTTTATGGCTTCTGAAGAACAGGCATTCCTGCCTTCACACCCGCCCCACTGCATGGAATGAAACAGATTAAGAGATTAACGGAGTTGGAAGGGACCTTGGAGGTCATCTAGTCCAACCCCCCTCCCAAGCAGGAGACCCCACACCATTTCTGACAAATGGCAGCCCAGTCTCTTCTTGAAAGCCTCCAGTGATGAAGCTCCCACAACTTCCGAAGGCAACTTCTGTTCCATAGGTTGATTGCTCTCACGGTCAGGAAATTCCTCCTTATTTCCAGGTTGAATCTCTCCTTGATCAGTTTCTGTACAAACCTTAGTTTCCTAAATTAAATCAGTCTTTTTTCAAACAAAGGCTGTTAATTAACTTTCTTAACAGCCTACAAGAATCCAAAGAATCAATAATCGTAATCTTACTAGGGTTGGCAGAATGCCCAGAAGCAATTTGCAGGAACCAAATAAGAGAACTAAGATCAGGACGCGAAGGAGAGTGAATGAAGTTGTTCCCTGCAAATTGCCTCAGTCGTCGTCCTTCCTTAAATAGGCTAAGGGAGTGGCCAATTAGCCCCAAGCCTTACTCTTGAGGAGACCTCCTGAGGAGCCACTCCTGCCTTTTGGCAGCTCTGCGCGCCCGTGCATCGAGAAGAGGCTCCTCCTCTTCGTCCTCTTCACTTAAAGGAGCTTCTGGAGGCCCCGGCTGAATCCCTGCCTCTGGCACCACATCTTCTCCAGCCTCCTCACTGTCCGACTCGAGTGCCAGCTGCACAGGCTGATGGCACAGCACCACACCAGCCTCCTCGCTGTCGGAATCAGCTACGAGCTGCACAGGCTGCGTACGGACCACAACAGTGTGCTGGAAACCAGAAGAACAGCTGGCGATGGCATACGTGCCCACAGAGAGGGCTTTACGTGCCACTCGCCATCACAGTACTAGGGCTTGATAGATTGGCATGAACCGCAGTTTGGCAGTTCAACTCTCACCAGGCTCAAGGTTGACTCAGCCTTCCATCCTTCCGAGGTGGGTCAAATGAGGACCCAGATTGTTGGGGGCAAGAGGCTGATTCTGTAAACCGCTTAGAGAGGGCTGGAAAGCACTATGAAGCAGTATATAAGTCTAAGTGCTAAGTCTATTAGTATCTCACAGTTTGCTGGCTGAGGAATTGTGGGAGTTGAAGTCCACAAGTCTTAAAATTTGCCAAGATTGGAGACTCTTGCTCTAAAAGGATGCAAATGAGCCGCTGTCATTTGCCTCTTGAAGAAAAAGCACTTTTGAGATAACTATGATCTGGATGACTGAGAATCTGCACAGACTTTTAATTCAGTGATTCCCAATCTTGGTAATTTGAAGATTGGTGGACTTCAACTCCCAGAATTCCTCAGCCAGCATCCTAACTTGCTTTGCGTAGGTAAATTATGACTCAGAAAATCTAGTTTTGCTGTCTTGGGTTAGAGTTGAGATTCTCAATCTTGGTAATTTGAAGATCGGTGGACTTCAACTCCCAGAATTCCCCAGCCTGCCTGGTGTTGCTATAAACCACCATTTCTGAATCTGGGTAACGTGGACTTCAACTCCCAGAATTCCCCATCCTGCATGGATGGGTGGGGAATTCTGGGAGTTGAAGTCCATCCATCTTCCAAGCTACCAAGGTGGAGAATTTCAGCTTTAACCCAAGAAATCAAGGCCAGATTTTTTGAGTGCTCATTAACATATGCAAAGCAGATATAGGATGCTGGCTGGGGAATTCTGGGAGTTGAAGTCCGAGAATCTCAGCTGTAACCCAAGAACAAGGTCAGATTTTCCAAGTCACCATGATCATATGCAAAACAGGTAGGATACAGGCTGGGGAATTGTGGGAGTTGAAGTCCACCTATCTTTTGAGATGGAGAATCTCAGCTCTAACCCAAGAAAGCAAGGACAGGTTTTCTGAGTCCTCATTAACATATGCAAAGCAGGAAGGATGCTAGCTAGGGAATTCTGGGAGTTGAAGTCCACTCATCTTCCAACCCACCCCCCAAGATTGAGAATCTCAGCTCTAATCCAAAGAAAGTAAGGCCACGTTTTCTGAGTCACAGCCAATTAACATATGCAAAGCAGGTAGGATGCTGGCTGGGGGATTCTGGGAGTTGAAGTCCAAGAATCTCAGCTCTAACCCAAGAAATCAAAGCCAGATTTTCTGAGTGCTCATTAACATATGCAAAGCAGGTAGGATGCAGGCTGGGGGATTCTGGGAGTTGAAGTCCCTTCCCCCTCGTCCATCTTCCAAGCTCCCAAGATTGAGAATCTCCGTTCTAATCCAAAAGAAATAAAACCAGATTTTTCTGAGTCAGAATTAACATATGCCAAGCAGGTAGGATGGCAGGACAGACGGCTGGGGGAAGAGAGCAGCCTGGAAATATTTGCCAAACATTTTGCCTTTTTCCCCAAATGCTGCAATTTTCTCTCTGCCCCCGTCCCCCCTCCCCGTTTCCCCCTCCCGTTCACGTTTCTTCAAGAAATCTGCTTTTCAAAAAATAAATAAATAAATAAACAAACCTGGGCATGTCAGGGAATGCCAGGCAGCCTTGGCGAGCTCCCCCATCTCACGCTGGCACCGCGGAGAAACGGAAGATCGGTCTCCGCCTGCCAATCAGCAACCCAGAAACACAGCTTGGAATTGACTTCTCAGCTGCCACACTGTTGGTGCAACTTTCTGCCCACTGTCTTCCTCTGGGCCCCCTTCTCTAGAAACCACCACCACCCCCGCCGCAATCCGGGTTCTGGGTTCGAATTGCACGCCTTGGAAGGCCCAGTGGGTGATTCCAAGCAGACTCAACGGGCTTCTCCGGGAAGGTGAATGGAAAGGTTTATTATGGCTGTTGCTATGAGGGTCCTGCCTCTAGTGTCCTTTTATGAGTAGCACCAAGGTGGCAAATAGATCGAATGCTTCTGATTTTGCCCCGCAAACAACCACCAACCACCCTGCGAGGTAGACTGAGCTGAGAAAGATGGGCTGGTTCAAAGCCAGCCAGCCAGGTTTGGCGCCTCAGGCAGGACTAGAACTCACCGGCTCCCTCCTGGCGATTGGCCTAAAGTCACCCAGCCGGCTTTTGTGCCAGAGGGGGAGATGGTAATAGCATCAGTCACACTTGATGATGTTACCTAGTTGGGTAGTAAAAGGTCTGCAAGAAAATAACCAAGCTCAGAAACTATTAAGGATCCCACAGCTCTTTTCCTGACCCTGCTCTTCCTCCTCCTCCTCCTCCTCCTCCTCTTCCTCCTCCTCCTCCTCCTCCCTGCAAGCCCTACTTCCTCCTAGCACTGATGATGTTACCTACTTGGGTCATGAAACATCTGTAAGAAAACAATCTGGCCTAAATCTTCTCCCCTTTTTAAATGTAAATTTTAATTTGTTTTTAAATTATGGGGTATTTTAAATTTGTTCAGCCAAATTATTTAATTCGTTTTTATTTTATTTTAAATTTTTGTATTTATGTGTTTTATCCTGTGGCTGTTCACCGCCCTGAGTCCTTCGGGAGAAGGGCGGTATAGAAATTTAATAAAATAAAATAAAATAAATAAAATAAAACCAAGCATAGAGAGCCCTAAGAAATTCCTCCTTCTCCTCTTCTTCTTCCTCCTCTCCTTCTTCTTCTTCTCCTTCTCCTTCTTCTTTCTCCTCCTCCTCCCCCTCCTCCTCTAAGGGGTGGGGCTGGCATCCCCCCCCACTCCCTTCCAGGCTCCCAGACACCAAAGCTGCCGGCTTTTTGCAGCCCGCCCAAGGAACTCTTCAATTTTCTCAGCGGTGCCACTTTGCATTCATTATTTTGGAGAAGGGCTTCCCAGAGGTTTAAATTTAGCCCTGGTGCTTCCCCCACATCCCCAGCTCCCTAATTCCAGGCTAGACCCCCCCCTCCCTCCCCTCCCTCCCCGGTGCCCATCATCCCCGGCTTTCTCCCCTGCCTCAGCCGCCTCTTTTGTCGACATGCAGTCGCTGGAGAGAGCTTGGCTGATCTCCAAGGAACAGAATGTACTTGGCAAAGCCTGACGCACCAAATGTCTGTAAAACGTCGGCAGGAGAAGCCAAGAATTGCTAACTGGGTCATTAACCCCGCAAGGAAGCACCCGGGTTGGGGCTGGGCTCTCTCGCCCTCCCGGCTGGCACCCCAGGAAAAATAAAATGCCTCCAGGCCTGCGACAGACACAGATGCCAGGGCAGCCGGGCACCCAAGGGTGCCATCCATCCGTACCCACTCTGGAGATTCTTCCCCAGGTGGGACAGGGCTCTTGGGGTGTAGGGTTCAGAGGGGCTGGGGGGGTGCAGCCGGGCTTTTTGGCTCAGCCCCAAATGGGGAGAGAAGTGGAGGGGGGGCTGGATAAAAATGTCTTACTCGCCACCCAGCCCTGCCTGATGACCTCTGGGTGTCTGCAACCCACCTTGGATGGGGCTGCGTCTTGCTCAGGGTGCTTGTGATGAGTTCACATCGGTTCACCAGGGTTAGCAGAGGGGAACCCAGGAGGTTCTGGGGGAAAAAAACAAAACTGGACAAACATTCAACCAGGGTGATGTAAGGTCTCCTGCCTGGGGTTGGACTAGAAGACCTCCAAGGTCCCTTCCTAACTGCTTCTATCAGCCAGTCGGGTTTAGTAGTTAAGGCAACCAGGTTAGGAACCAGGAGATGGTGAGTTCTAGTGCCGCCCTGGGCATCAAAGCCGGCCGGGTGATTTTTGAGCTGATCTCGCCAAGAGGCTCTGAGTTCTAATCCTGCTTTTGGCATAAAAGACAGCTGGGTGCCTTAGTTTTAGTTCCGCCTTAGCCGCCTCTCCTACCCCACCCCATCCCCAAAAAAATCAGCTAGGTGACTTTGAGCCAATCCGCCAGGAAGCTGTGAGTTCTAGTCCCGCCTGAGACAGGAAAGTCAGCCGATCCGTCTCTCAGCCCAATCCACCTCACAGGGTTGCCGTGAGGAAAAGAGAAGGGGGGAAGCAGAATTAGAGAGGGATTATCAAATATAATAAAGGCAGGCAATAAATCAATAAATCAATAAATCAATAAATCAATAAATCAATAAATCAATAAATCAATAAATCAATAAATCAATAAATCAATAAATCAATAAATCAATAAATCAATAAATATAGTGCTCGACTTACTACAGTTCATTTAATGACCGTTCAAAGTTATAACGGCACTGGAAAATGCGACTTACGACCATTTTTCACAGTTATGACCTTTTGCAGCATCCCCCGCTGCGATCACGCGATCGAAATTCAGATCCTTGGCCCCTGACTCACATTTATGACAGTCGCAGTGTCCCCGGGTGTGTGTGTGTGTGGTATTACCTGATTCCCCTTTGGTGACCCTTCCGACGAGCAAAGTCAACGCGGGAGTCAACAGATTCACTTAACAACCGGGTTACTAACATGTCAACGGCGGTGATTCGCTTAATAAACAGTGGCAAGGAAAGTCGTAAAACGGGGCACAGCTCACTTAACCCGGGTCTCGCTTAACGACAGAAATATTGGGCTCCGTTGTGGTTGCAAATTGAGGATGAGCTGTAAACTAAGCAAATAAACCACATGCTTGTGGTGTGAAGCAATTTAGAACTAAGGAGGAATTTCCTGACAGTGAGAACAATTAACCAGTGGAACTACTTGCCACCAGAAGTTGTGAATGCTCCAACACTGAAAGTTTTTAAGAAGATGTTGGATAACCATTTGTCTGAATTGCTGTAGAGTTTCCTGCCTGGGCAGGGGGTTGGACTAGAAGACCTCCAAGGTCCCTTCCAACTCTGTTATTCTACATATTCTAACAATTTGAATTCCTCAATGGTTTGATTGAATTGGACCAAGGCAGAATTCGGGGGTGAATCTGTCCCTTCGTCCTTGACCCCTCCTGTCCCTGGTCTGTCCGGGTGGCTGCTGTGACCCTCCAGAAAAGTCAGGGACTTGGGTGTCAAACTTGTGATCGCAGCAAGTTTGCATCCCTGATTGTGCAACCGTTTGCCACATGCATGGAATTTTACAACCATTCCATCTATTTCTTTCTTTCTTTTTTTTTTGCACTGACCTTGTAAACATCTCTTGTTTTCCAGGATTTTGACTTTTTTTTTTTTTCCCTTTCAAACACTCCCCCCAAAACTCCACCCTATTACTGAAGAAAAGGCAGCTTTAATTTCAGCCTGTGGTTTCGTTTTGCAGCCAGGCGGGCTCTCCCCTCAAAACACCCTCCCTGCAGAGCGGGTCCTTCCGCACAACACGTTTTTAAGCCCATCGGTCGAATTGCTCAGCGGGGTCTGTTGGACGACCGGCTAACTTTGATGACTTTTAACCGTGGTTAGATTTATTTATCTCCTCCTGGGGTTTAAAATTCTAGCCGCTTGGTTGAAGCCCAAAGGATCTCACATGTATCCCTTGTGCAAATAATGCCAATTCTGTAAGTTGCATCTGTTTTCCAACAAAAATAATAAAGGAAGTCCTCGGCTTACAACAGTTCATTTAGTGACCGTTCGAAGTTACAATGGCACTGAAAAAAGTGACTTATGACCATTTTTCACACTTACGACCATTGCAGGTTCCCAGGATCAAAATTCAGCTGCTTGGCAACCGACTCCTATTTACGGCCAGGGGTGGGTTACATGACCCCCGTTTGCGATCTTCTGACGAGCAATGTCCATGGGGAAGCCAGATTCACTTAACAACCATATTACTAAGCAGTGATTCACTTAACAAATGTGGCGAGAAAGGTCGTAAAAGGGGGCAGAACTCACTTAGCCACCGTCTCATTTAGCAACAGAAGTTTGGGGTTCGAGTGTGGTCGTACGTCGAGGACTCCCTGTATCATCTGCAACATTTGTGTACTAATAATTTATTTTAATTATTAATTAATTAAATTAATTCTTTATTAATTTAATAAAGAAATAATATTTCTTTATTAAATGTCTCCACCGCCCAACCCCCGAAGGAACTCCAGGTAGTTGACCACAGCTGAAAAGAAAGAAAGAAAGAAAGAAAGAAAGAAAGAAAGAAAGAAAGAAAGAAAGAAAGAAAGAAAGAAAGAAAAAGAAAGAAAAAGGAAGAGAAAGAAAGGAAGAAAAAGGAAGAGAAAGAAAGAAAGAAATATAACAAACTATGTTATAATAATAATTTTAATTAGCAATTTTATGATGTTTGTGTATCTATATTTTTCTTGACTGTACACCGCCTTGAGTCCTACGGGAGAAAGGCAGTATAGAAATATAATAAAGAAAGAAAGAAAGAAAGAAAGAAAGAAAGAGGAAGAGAAAGAGAAAGGAAGAGAAAGAAAGAGAAAGAAAGAAAAAGGAAGAGAAAGAAAGGAAGGAAGGAAGGAAGGAAGGAAGGAAGGAAGGAAGAAAAAGAAGATTTTAGAGACAATTTCGAGCAATGTTTCTCAACCTCAGCAACTTTTAAGATGTGTGGACTTCAATTCCCAGAATTCAATGCTGGCTGGGGAACTCTGGGAGTTGAAGTCCAGACCTCTTAAAGGGCCAAGCTTGAGAAATATTGGATTATAAGAAGATTGGCTGTTTGTCATCAGTATCAGCATCTTCAGGACAGCAAGGGATGCCAGAGGCTGGCAAAATAATGCAAATGAGGGGCATCCCGGCCCCCACAGCATCTGCCTGGCATCTGGCAGGGGCCGCTGTTGCCCATCCTTGGCCAGTCTGGTGCTCAGGGGTGCCTGGCTTGGTGCCCGGTGGAAGCTGGGCTCAACCCCATCAAAAGCAACCTGGGAGCAAAACAAAGCGGTGCAGATGTGTCAAACATCTGGGAGAACCAAGGGGGAAAAGCCTAAAATCACCACCTAAAAGACTTTGGGGCTATATTTGCACTGCAGGTTTATTCTTGAAGTGGAATTAATTTGTAAACTTCAGAAAACTGAAGATGAGAAATCAATAAATTTTGTATTAGTTATGTTTTTTATCCTTGGCTGTGCACCGCCCTGTGTCCAATAGGAGAAAGGCGGTATATAAATTGAAATAATAATAATAATAATAATAATAATAATAATAATAATAATAATAATAGCAGTGGACTTCCCCACCCCCCCCGTGGAAGGGGAAGGCCTCTCACACTCTTCCTCCTCTCCCTTTCCCCCCAAAATCATTCCTTCTGACTTCTGTCCCCTGTTTATTTATTTTATTTTATTTTTATTTTTATAAAATTTGTATGCCGCCCTATCTCTGAGGACTCAGAGCAGCTCACAATGACAATCAACCAAGCGACTGTTAAAACCAACAAATATACATTAAAAAAATCAAAAAAGTATTTTAAAAATTAAAAAATACTACCCCATCAGTCCAAGTTTAGGAAGTCCATCCCGTGCCAGGGAGCAGCTTTGCGTCTCAGGAGCATCTGGACCGGATTCAGCCAGCAGAGGCTTCCTTCCTTCCCAGGCGCGGGATTTATAGCTTCACTTATCGGGAGGATGATAAAACTCCCCTCTGCCGCCCTCATCTCTGCTGATGCTCCAGATCGGTCTTTCTCACCTTCCGCAACTTTCAGGTGGTTGGACTTCAACTCCCAGAGTTCCCCAGCCAGCATAGGGAATTCTAGGAGTTGAAGTCCAGATGTCTTAAAGATGCCAAGATTGAGAAACACTGCTCTAAATTGTCTCTAAAATCTTTCTCTTCCTTCCTTCCTTCCTTCCTTCCTTCCTTCCTTCCTTCCTTCCTTCCTTCCTTCCCTTTCTCCATTCCTCTCGCCTTCCTTCATTCTCCCTTTTTATATCTTCCTTCCTTCCTTTTTTCCTTCCAGAATAGAATAGAATGGAATGGAATGGAATGGAACAGAATAGAATAGAATATTGGAATGAAGAATAGAATAGAGTAGAGTAGAGTAGAGTAGAGTAGAGTAGAGTAGAGTAGAGTAGAGTAGAATAGAATAGAATAGAT
This sequence comes from Arizona elegans, assembly GCA_022577455.1. NCBI lineage: Eukaryota > Metazoa > Chordata > Lepidosauria > Squamata > Colubridae > Arizona > Arizona elegans. Next base: position 2,023,844 of record JAKOOJ010000005.1, on the reverse strand, counting down.
AGCATAGCATAGAATAGAATATTGGAATGAAGAATAGAATAGAATAGAATAGAATAGAATAGAATAGAATATTGGAATGAAGAATAGAATAGAATAGAATAGAATAGAATAGAATAGAATAGAATAGAATAGAATATTGGAATGAAGAATAGAATAGAATAGAATAGAATATTGGAATGAAGATAGGATAGAGTAGAGTAGAGTAGAATAGAATGCAAAATAGAATAGAGGAGAGGAGAGGAGAGGAGAGGAGAGGAGAGGAGGGGAGGGAAGGGGAAGGGAAGGGAAGGGAGGAGAAGAGAAGAGAAGAGAAGAGAAGAGAAGAAGAGAAGAGAAGAGAAGAGAAGAGAAGAGAAGAGAAGAGAAGAGAAGAGAAAATATGAAGGGAATGGAAGGGAAGGGAAGAGGGAAGGGAAGGGAAGGGAAGGGAAGGGAAGGGAAGGGGAAGGGAAGAGAAGAGAAGAGAGAGAAGAGAAGAGAAGAGAAAGAGAAGAGAAGAGAAGAGAAGAGAAGAGAAGAGAAGAGAAGAGAAGAGAAGAGAAGAGAAAATATGAAGGAAGGGAAGGGAAAATATGAAGGGAATGGAAGGGAAGGGAAGGGAAGGGAAGGGAAGGGAAGGAAGAGAAGAGAAGAGAAGAGAAGAGAAGAGAAGAGAAAGAGAAAATATGAAGGGAAGGAAGGGAAGGGAAGGGAAGGGAAGGGAGGAGAAGAGAAGAGAAGAAGAGAAGAGAAGAGAAGAGAAGAGAAGAGAAGAGAAGAAGAGAAGAGAAGAGAAGAGAAAATATGAAGGGAATGGAAAGGAAGGGAAGGGAAGGGAAGGGGAAGGGAAGGAAGGGAAGGAAGGGAAGGGAAGAGAAGAGAAGAGAAGAGAAGAGAAGAGAAGAGAAGAGAAAATATGAAGGGAAAGGAAGGGAGAGGAGAGGAGAGGAGAGGAGAGGAGAGGAGAGAAGAGAAGAGAAGAGAAGAGAAGAGAAGAGAAGAGAAAATATGAAGGGAAGGAAGGACAGGAAGGGAAGGGAGAGGAGAAGAGAAGAGAAGAGAAGAGAAGAGAAGAGAAGAGAAGAGAAGAGAAGAGAAGAGAAGAGAAGAGAAGAGAAGAGAAAATATGAGAGGAAGGGAAGGGAAGGGAAGGGAAGGGAAGGGAGGAAGAAAGAGAAGAGAAGAGAAGAGAAGAGAAGAGAAGAGAAGAGAAGAGAAGAGAAGAGAAGAGAAAATATGAAGGGAATGGAAAGGAGGGAAGGGAAGGGAAGGGAAAGGGAGGAAGGGAAGGGAAGAGAAGAGAAGAGAAGAGGAAGAGAAGAGAAGAGAAGAGAAGAGAGAGAAGAGAAGAGAAGAGAAAATATGAAGGGAAAAGGAAGGGAGAGGAAGAGGAAGAGGAGAGGAGAGAGGAGAGGAGAGGAGAGGAGAGGAGAGAAGAGAAGAGAGAGAAGAGAAGAGAAGGAGAAGAAGAAGAGAAGAGAAGAGAAGAGAAGAGAAGAGAAAATATGAAGGAAGGGAAGGGAAGGGAAGGGAAGGGAGAGAGAAGAGAAGAGAAGAGAAGAGAAGAGAAGAGAAGAGAAGAGAAGAGAAGAGAAGAGAAGAGAAGAGAAGGGACCTTGGAGGTCTTCTAGTCCAGCCCCTTGCTCAAGCAGGAGAAATGAATGGATTAAATCAAATACACTACCTCTTGTCAAGTCCAACCTGACTGACCTATTTGACCATCGGTCCAGGTCATTTCTGAACACCTGTGACCTGTTGGGCAGCAGCCCGGAAGTGACTTGCCTTTGTTTGGGAAATCGTTTGAACCTCCCAATCCTGCATCTCCTGGTGGTCCTCCCATCCATACACTGAACAGAATAAAGGCAGTTTTCAGGATCAGTGGCATTTCTCCAGATCCAGCCTCTGCCTGGACTACAGATAATCCTTGACTTACAACCATTCGTTTAGTGACGGTTGGAAGTTACAACGGTACTGAAAAAAGTTAACTATAACCATTTTTCACGACCGTTGTGGCATCCCCATGGTCGCGTAATCAAAATCCAGATGCTTGGCAAGTGACTCATATTTATAACGGTTGCAGCTTCCTGGGGTCATGTGATCCCCTGTTACGACCTTTCGACAAGCCAGGTCAAGGGGGAAGCCGGATTCACTTAACAACCTTGTGACTAACTTAGCAACTGCATAGATTCACTTAACAATGAGTCTCCGGAGAAGGGTGGCATATAAATCAAATTAAAAAAAAAAATAATTGTGGCAAGAAAGGTCGTAAAACGGGCAAGATTCACTTAACAACTATCTTCCTTGTCGATGGAAATGTTGGGCTCAATTGTGGTCGTAAGTCAAGGATTGCCTGTAAACAGTGAAAGTTCACTAAATCAAATCAAGCTCCATTCTTAGTAAGGCCTTAGTAAGATAATTGCATCCAGTTTTGGTCCCCACATTACAAAAAAAGAGGTTCAGACTTTGGAAAAAGTGCAAAGAAGAGCAACTAGGATGATCAAAGGCCTGGAGACGAAAACATATGAAGAAGTCTGGTGAAAAGAAGGACTAGGGGAGACATAATAGTAGTGTCCCAATATTTGAGGGGCTGCCCCAAAGAAGAGGGGGTCACCCTATTCTCCAAAGCACCTGAAGGCAGGACAAGAAGCAACGGGTGGAAACTAATGTTTCAGCCAAATTTATTTAATTAGTTTTATCTCTATTTTAAATTTTGTATCTATATGTTTTATTTTATGGCTGTTCACCTCCCTGAGTCCTTCAGGAGTCGGGCGGTATACAAATTTAATAAAATGAAATGAAAATGAAATAATCAAGGAGAGAAGCAATCTAGAACTAAGGAGAAATTTCCTGACAGTTAGAAGAATTAACCAGTGGAACTACTTGCCACAAGAAGTTGTGAATGCTCCAACACTGGAAGTTTTTAAGAAGAGACTGGACATTCACTTGTCTGGAATGCTATAGGCTCTCCTGCTTGAGCAGGAGGTTGGACTAGAAGACCTCCAGGGTTCCTTCCAGCTCTATTCGGGTTCCACTTATCTTTTGCTTGGCCCTTCCTTCTTCCAGCATCCTTCCACTCTAACCTCCATGCTCAGGATTTGCAGGGTCTTTTTGGGCTGGGGTGGGTGGGCTGCAGCTGTTGCCTTTAGTTGACCACAAAGTGTTGCTTTTGAAAGTCCGTATTTGGGAGTAAAACGATTTTTTCCCCCTTTTAGACCACCTGCTTAGTGATCCAAATTTTAGGGTCCCCTTCTCAGTCCGCCCTCTGCTGGCCACCGATCGGCACTGCAGCTGCCTTCAGAACATCAGCCCTGCTTCCAATGCTAGGGCACCCGGGAAGGGACCTTGGAGGTCTTCTATTCCACCCCTCTGCTAAACACAGGAGACCATCTTCGTATTTAATCCTCTCGATTTTAAGCGTTTCGTATGATCTCTTTTTGCCTTATCACAGGCTAAGCTGCCCAGAGCCGCTGTGACAGTGAGATGGGTGCCATACTTCGAATTATACGGTGTAATGTTTTTTTTTTCTATACTGCTTTAATGATTTTACTGTTTTTTATTGTTTGAAAACATTTTCAAAATGTTAATTGTTCTGAACTGTGAGCCACCCAGAGTCATTTGTTCAGATGGGCATTAAATAAGTAAATAAATATACATAAATTAGTGAAGAGAGGAGAGGAGAGGGAAGGGAAGAGAAGGAAGGAAGTGGGAGAAGAGAAGAGAGGAAAGGAGGGAAGGAAGGAAAAGGAAAGGAAAGGAAAGGAAAGGAAAAAAAGGAGAGGAGAAGAGAATAGAGGAAAGGAAGAAAGGAAGGAAAAGGAAAGGAAAGGAAAGGGAAGGAAAGGAAAGGAAAGGAAAGGAAAAAGGGAGAGGAGAAGAGAAGAGAAGAGAGGAAAGGAAGGGAGGAAGGAAGGGAAAAGAAAGGAAAGGAAAGAAAAGGAAAAAAGAGGAGAGGAGAAGAGAAAAGAGGAAAGGAGGGAAGAAAGGGAAGGGAAAGGAAAGGAAAGGAGAGGAAAAAGGGAGAGGAGAGGAGAGGAGAAGAGAAGAGAAGAGAAGAGAAGAGAGGAAAGGAAGGAAGGAAGGAAGGGAAAAGAAAGGAAAGGAAAGGAAAAAAGAGGAGAGGAGAAGAGAAGAGAGGAAAGGAGGGAAGGAAGGAAAAGGAAAGGAAAGGAAAGGAAAGGAAAGGAAAAAAAGGAGAGGAGAAGAGAATAGAGGAAAGGAAGGAAGGAAGGAAAAGGAAAGGAAAGGAAAAAGGGAGAGGAGAGGAGAGGAGAGGAGAAGAGAAGAGAGGAAAGGCAGGAAGGAAGGAAGGAAGGGAAAAGAAAGGAAAGGAAAGGAAAAAAGAGGAGAGGAGAAGAGAAGAGAGGAAAGGAAGGAAGGAAGGAAAAGGAAAGGAAAGGAAAGGAAAGGAAAGGAAAGGAAAGGAAAGGAAAGGAAAGGAAAGGAAAAAAGGAGAGGAGAGTTGGAAGGGACCCTAAAGGTCTTCTAGTCCAACCCCCTGCTCAGGCAGGAAACCCTATATCATGTCAGACAAATAATTGTCCAATCTCTTCTTAAAAACTTCCAGTTTTGAAGAATTCACAATATCTGGAGGCAAATTGTTCCACTGATTAACTGTTCTCAATGTCAGGAAATTTCTCCTTAGTTCTAGGTTGCTTCTCTCCTTGATTAGTTCCCAACAAATAATAAATAAACAATGAATGAAATAAAGAATGAATGAATCAGTTAATACATATTAAAAAATAAACCCCTCGGTGCAAGATTTGAGCCCTTCCTGACTGGCTAGCAACGGGGCCATCATCCCCTGCCTCCAAATTCGCTTGTCCAAAGGGTAATTAAGTGTCTTAGAAACTTATTACGGTCTCTGCCTAGGAAGAGGAAGATGATTAAAGGCTGTTTGCTGGGCAGGATGGCAGTTCCTTCACCTGCGCAGGGAATTATCTCGGAGGCAATTTATTAAAAGTGGCCAATCAATAGCAATCAGTAAGGCACCTTAATAGAGTCAAGTCAGATCCTTAATTGGAATAAGAACAGATGCTCCTGGCTCCATCTCTGGCACGCATTCATCGCTCTAAGGCTGCGGAGACTTATACCCAAGCTGAACAAGTGTTTTCTGCAGTGGTGAAATCCAATTTTTTTTTTTTACTACAGGCTCTGTGGGTGTGGCTTGGTGGGCGTGGCTTGGTGGGCGTGGCAGGGGAAGGATACTGCAAAATCCCCATTCCCTCCCCACTCCTGGGGGAAGGATATTGCAAAATCGCCAATCCCACCTCACTCTGGGGCAAGGCAGAGGTGGTATTTGCTGGTTTATTATTATTGTTTATTGGTTCAATTTATATGCCGCCCTTTTCCGGAGACTCAGGGTGGCTTACAATGCATTAAGCAATAGCTTTCACACTTTTGTATATACCTGCTTAGTAGGGCTTTCGCCCCCCCCCCCAAGCTGTGTTCTATTTTATACAAAGTCATCTTATTGCCCCCACAATCTGGGTCCTCATTTTACCCACCTCGGAAGGATGGAAGGCTGAGTCAACCTTGAGCCTGGTGAGATTTGAACTTACAGTAATTGCAGGCAGCTGGTGTTACTTAACAGCGCTTTAGTCTGCTGCGCCACCAAGGTTCTCTGAACTACTGAAAATTTCCGCTGCCGGTTCTTCAGAACCTGCTGGGTTTCACCCCTGATTTTCTGGCAAAGAGGGAACTGTAGTCCATTCTGTAACAGCCCATGCAGGGGAGAGGAGGGAGTCAAAAATCCAGGCTGGACCACCCTCCCTGGCAGACATCTTGACTTTTCTGACCTTCCTTGCCAATGCCTCTGAGATGACTGAGAGTGATTTATTCCAGGTGTTACCGTCTCCCAGAATTCCCAAGCTTGCATAGCATTCTGTTTGGGAATGCTGGGAATTGTAATCCAAACCTTGGAAGAAGCTGATTGGGCCTCTTTTCAAAATCAGAGGGTTGGTCGATCCTAGAGGAAACCCACATCTGAGTTGTCTGAAGGAGCTTTTCCTAACTTGGTGTTGCTCTAATTATTTCTCAATTTTGGCCACTTGAAGATGGGTGGACTTCAACGCTCAGAATTCCCCAGCCGTCAAAGCTGGCTGGGGAATTCTGAGCGTTGAAGTCCACTCATCAGATCCATTTCCCCCCAGAACTGTTTCAACCCTTCTGCTTTGCATCCTTGCTACGTTAAGAAGCTTCTCTGGTCTTCTCTTTTCCTGACAAAATTATCTTTATTCCTGTTGTTGCTTTTCAGCTTGGATTCTTGCTTGGAAGAGGCGGCTGGCTGAATCCCTCGGTCTGGGCATGGCTGGTTCGGGAAGGAGAAACGACCCACCCCAAAGTTTCCAGAAGCTGGGAAACTTTGCAGGTGGTCTCAATCGCCCCCCGTGCTGGGTATTTTTCATCCATTCTTAGCTCTTTCTCTGCTTGCCCATCCCAGGAAGAAGGAGAGAAGAGAGGCCACGGCCATTGTGACATCAACAGATGAGGGATGCAAAGAATATCACGTCAAACCAACAATGTGATCGCAGCCTTGCGAAATTTGAGGGGCTGCCCCAAAGAAGAGGGAGTCAAGCTATTCTCCAAAGCATCAAAAGGCAGGAGAAGAAGCAACGGATGGAAACTCATCAAGGAGGGAAGCAACCTGGAATTAAGCAGAAAACTTCCTGACAGTGAGAACAATTAACCAGCGGAACAACTTGCCACCAGAAGTTGTAGGTGCTCCATCCCTGGAGGATTTTAAGAAGGGACTGAATAACCATTTGTCTGAAACCGTATAGGGCAGTGATGGCTAACCTTTTTGCCATTGTGTGCCAAAAGCTGGGGGGGGGACCATGGGGGGGGGGGGTCGAGCGTGTACGTGCCCACATCCATAATTCAATGCACCCTACGCTCTGTGCATGCACACGTGACCCCCGCTTTTGGCACGCGATGGCCTGGAAGGCCCGTAAAGTAGACCATAACCTACTACTAGATAAAGTAGAAAAATGTGGGTTAGACAGCATCACCACCAGATGGATTCGTAACTGGCTGACTCAACGTGGAGTCCTCAATGGAACGGCATCTCCGTGGAGGGAAGTATGCAGTGGGGAACCCCAGGGCTCTGTTTTAGGCCCAGTGATCTTCAATGTCTTCATCAATGACTTGGATGAGGGGATAGATGGGGAACTCTTCAAATTTGCAGATGACACCAAACTGGCAGGAATAGCCAACCCTCCAGAAGAGAAAGGCTCAAGATACAGAAGGATCTTGGCGGACTTGAACATTGGGCGCTATCTAACAAAATGAAATTCAAGGGTGAAAAAAGGAAGGTTCTACATTTAGGCAAGAAAAACAAAATGCACAGGTACCGTATATGTGGTACCTCGCTCAATAGTGGTGACTGTGAGAAGGACCTTGGAGTCCTAGTGGACAACCGTTTAGATATGAGCCAGCTGTGTGCAGCAGCTGCCAAAAAAGCCAACACAGTTCTGGGCTGCATCAACAGAAGGAGAGAATCAAGATCATGTGAAGGGTTAATACCACTTTATAAGGCCTTGGTAAGGCCACACTTGGAATACGGCATCCATTTTTGGTCGCCACGATGTAAAAAAGATGTGGAGACTGGAAAGAGTGCAGAGAAAAGCAACAAAGATGATTAGGGGATGATTGGAGGCTAAAACATATGAAGAATGGTTGCAGGAACTGGGTATGTCTAGTTTAATGAAAAGAAGGACTAGGGGAGACATGATAGCAGTGTTCCAATATCTCAGGGGCTGCCATAAAGAAGAGGGAGTCAAGCTATTCTCCAAAGCACCAGAAGGCAGGAGAAGAAGCAATGGGTGGAAACTAATCAAGAAGAGAAGCAATTTAGAACTAAGGAGAAATTTCCTAACAGTTAGAACAATTAATCAGTGGAACAACTTGCCACCAGAAGTTGTGAATGCTCCAACACTGGAAGTTTTTAAGAAGATGTTGGATAGCCATTTGTCTGAAGTGGTGTAAGGCTTCCTGCCTGGGCAGAGGATTGGACTAGAAGACCTCCAAGGTCCCTTCCAACTCTGTTATTCTATTCTATTCTATTCTTGCCCTCCCCAGGCTCCAGAGGCTTCCTAGGAGCCTGGGGAGGGTGAAAACAGCCTTCCCCATTCTCCCAGAGGCCCTCCGGAGGCCAGAAACTGCCCATTTCCCGACTTCCAGTGGGCCCAAAAGGCCCAAAAATCACCTGGCCAGGGCACACATGTGGGCTGTAGCTGAGCTAGGGCAATGCTCGTGTGCCCACAGATATGGCTCCGCCATATAGGTTCGCCATCATGGGTATAGGGTTTCCTGTTTGAGTTGGGGGTTGTAGTAGAAGACCTCTGAAGTCTCTTCCAACTCTGTTAATCAAGGAGAGATTCGACCTAGAACTAAGGAGGAATTTCACCACAATGAGAACAATGAACATCACCAGAGGTTTTTAAGAAGAGATTGGACAGCCGTTGGTCCAGAATGGTATACGGTATCTCTTGGGCAGGGGGTTGGACTAGATGGCGTCCAAAGTCCCTTCCAACTCTGCAATTATGTTCTTGTTCTTCCTTCCTTCCTTCCTTTTATTCCAATTCCCTTCCTTCTTCCTTTCCTTCTTCCTTCCCCATTTAATTCTTTTCTTCCTTCTTCTGTCTTCTTTCCTCCCTCTCCCTTCTTCTTTCCCCATATTCTTCTTTCCTTTTTCTGTGTCCCTTCATTCCTTTCCTTCTTCCTTCTCCATTTTATTCTTTCCTTCCTCCATTCTTCCTTCCCCATTTCCTTCCTTCCTTTTTCTGTCTTCCTTCCTTCCTTCCTTTCCTTCTTCCTTCTCCATTTTATTCTTTCCTTCCTTTTTCAGTCTTCCTTCCTTCTTCCTTCCCCATTTCCTTCCTTCCTTCCTTTTTTTCCTCCCTCCCTCCCTTCCCAAGAAACAACCCAGCCAGAGAAGGGGATCCAGGGCGCCCAGCATGGCCTGCCACCGTCTCTTTCCTCCGAGCTTCTCCACGGCCAGTCTGCAGTTGGCAGCACCTGAGTCGTTCCCTTGGCAACCGGCTGCAAACATTTGGGGAGATGTTTTGGAAAAATACAGCCTTTTTTTTTTTTTTGAAAGCCGTAAAAATATGTATTTGATTTGCAGAGCGTTGCTGTTCTTTCCAAAAAAATTTTAATGGCCCTCGGAGAACGGGGCGGATGGAGCCTTCTGCATCCCCACCACCACCACCACCCCCATTCAGAAGCCTTCCCAGCCAGACTCAGATCTGCTGGAATTCCTCAGAGAACATCTAGACGGGTGCCTGGCCCTGCAGCCAAAGCCCCATCGTGTTATCCCTCTTTTCTTCCTCTAATTCAGGGGTCTCCAACCTTGGCCACTTTAAGACTTATGGACTTCAACTCCCAGAATTCCTCAGCCAGCTTTGCTGGCTGAGGAATTCTGGGAGTTGAAGTCCACAAGTCTTAAAGTGGCCAAGGTTGGAGACCCCTACTCTAATTTGTGCATCGCTTGGCAGTTTGTATCTGTGAACTGTCTCTACAGTGCTGGACAACTAAGAGACCTCTGGACATTATGTGGGTCACAATACAGGTTAACAGTCTTGGAAGGGATCTTGGAGGTCTTCTAGTCATACCCCCTGCTCAAGCTGCCAACCCTAGCTGTCCAGGCTCTTCTGAAAAACTTCCAGAGATGGAGCACTCACAACTTCTGGAGGGAAGCTGTTCCAGTTGTTAATTTTGCTCTTCTTAAAAAAAAAAACTCGCTTTTTTTAAAAAAAAGGAAGAGAGGGAGGAAGAAGGAAGGAATGAAGGAATGAAAGAAGGAAGGAGAGAGGGAAAAAGGGAGAGAGGGAGGATAAGGAGAGGAAGAGAGAGAGAGGGAGCTAGGGAGGAGATGAAAAGGGAGGAAGGAAGGAAGGAAGGAAGGAAGGAAGGAAGGAAGGAAGGAAGGAAGGAAGGAAGGAAAGCTGGGGAATTCTGGGAGTTGAAGGTCACACACCTTCAAGCAGCCAAAATGGCTTAATTCAGTGCTTAATCTAAGCATGTTGTCTGATGGCAGCTGAAAGTGCATGAAGACATTCCATGCTTTATATTTCCACTCAACATGGCATGGCCAAGAACGAGGGCCACGCCGGGACGATTTCTGCAGTTCTCCAGATCCACCTGCTTGGTTAGGGATTCTTCCCAATATATCACAGGGAATTCCGGGAAAGAAAGAGCACCTTCACCAGAAATTAGCTTTATACCCCACTACTGAAGCCACACTTGGAATCCCACATCCAGTTCTGGTCCAAAAAGGTGTTGAGATTCTGGAAAGAGTGCAGAGAAGAGCAACCAGGATGATGAGGGGACTGGAGACTAAAACATATGAAGAACGGTTGCAGGAACTGGGCCTGGCTGGTCTAGTGAAGAGAAGGGCCAGGGGAGACAGGAGAGCATCTTCCAATATTTGAGGGGCTGCCCCAGAGAGGAGGAAGGGGGTCAAGCTATTTTCCAAAGCACCCGAAGGCCAGACAAGGAATAATGGATGGAAACTGATCAAGGAGAAATTCAACCTGGAAATCAGGAGGAATTTCCTGACCGTAAAAACAATCAACCCATGGAAGAGAAGTTGCCTTCGGAAGTTGTGGGAGCTTCATCCCTGGAGGCTTTCAAGAAGAGACAGGACTGTCATTAGTCAGAAATGGTGTAGGGTCTCCTGCTTGGGCGGGGGGTTGGACTAGATGACCCCCAAGGTCCCTTCCAACTCTGTTATTCTGATACCTCCATATTGGCTGTTCCATGGTCAAAGAGCCAGGGGTTGGGTAGACAAAGAAGAATTGGAGCCTTACCAGGTTGGAAGTTCTTCTCCAGAAGTTCCAAAGAATAAACTTTGACCTGCTGGGAATTGGAGTCGGGTTCCCTGGAATTATAGGATGACTCAGCAAGGCGGGAGAGCATTTTCCTCTGCTGATGTCCAAAATTTTCCTCAGAAGCTTTCAATAGCTGAGAAAAGCTTTCCATGGAAATGTTCTCTCGATGCCCAGCAGAAAGAGCTTGATTGGATCCAAACCGGAATCGTATTTGTGGATCTTGTCACCTCTTTTCCTGATCCTGTCTCTCCCAATTTTCCTCACAGCGCAGGATGATGGTTTCTTGAGTCTATTTGCTTGATGGAACTGGATGAGGAGGTCAACCTGAGGAAGGTTGGATATCTTTATCAGAAGAGGAAGGCCCAGGGAGCAGATTTGCAATGAGCTCCATGCGGACCTCATCAATCTTGCATTGGCTGTTGGATGATGGGAGTTGTAGTCAGTGCCTGGAGGGCACCTGATAAGGAATGATACCCTCCAAGTTCACACAGTCCACCAAGGTACAGGCCTAATTGCCTCCCGTGGATTTTTTTTTATAATTCCAGGTCAATGAGAGTCAGTGTGGCCTAGCAGTTAAGGTGCTGGCCTCCAAACCAGGAGACGGTGAGTTCTAGTCCCGCCTTAGGCATAAAAGCCAGCTGGGTGACTTTGGGCCAATCACCAGGAGACGGTGAGTTCTAGTCCCGCTTTAGGCAAGAAAGCCAGCTGGGTGACTCTGGGCCAATCACCAGGAAACAATGAGTTCTAGTCCTGCCTTCGGCATGAAAGCCAGCTGGGTGACTTTGGGCCAGTCCCACTCTTTCTCAGCCCAACCTACCTCATAGGGTTGTTGTTGTGTAGAGAATGTTGTGTGGAGGAAAGAGCATGTTTATCACCTCGAGTTATATATACAAGAATAATAAAAGCCGGATCTAACTAATGAAACATTGGGATCAGTGAGTTTGGAGAAAATGAAACCTTGAGTGGGAACTGGGCGCTGTCTGGAGAGGGCCAACAAGACCTGGACTTTTCAAGACGTGGCTTCCTGCAGAGAGACCTTCTCCTCCTCTGAGGACCTCAGAGAAGAAGACAACCAAATCTAGGGCAGGAAGATAAATGGACTTCGAGTGACTGGCAGGACACGCCGCGCAGCTGAAAAATTTTCCACATATGGGATCTGTGAACTTAAGCAAAACTTGGACACAGGGACGCTGTTATTCTAGCCACATGCTACAATTGCAACATTCAGCCCTGGGAAGCCAACTCGGAAGGAAGGAAGGAAGGACGGAAGGAGGAGGAGGAGAAGAACAAGGAGGCCACTTGGCTACTCTCGTCTCCAGAAGTGGAGCAGCGGCCTTGGCCATTTCTCCAGAGAGGAATTTCCCAGCGATTGATTTTTGGATATCCGCAGATTGAATTTAGAAAAACAGAGTTTGGAAGGGACCTCGGAGGTCTTCTAGTCCAACCCCCAGCTCAGGCAGGAGACACTCTTCCATTTCAGACAAATGTCTGTCCAGTCTCTTCTTTAAAACCTCTCAGTCTTGGAGCCCCCACAACTTCTGGAGGCAAATCGATGCATTGATTAATTATTCTCCCTGTCAGGAAATTCCTCCTTAGTTCTAGGTTGCTTCTCTCCTTGATTAACGGACCTTGGAGGTCTTCTAGTCCAACCCCCTACTCAGGCAGGAGACCGACAAATGGCTGTCCAACATCTTCTTGAAGACCTCCAGTGATGGAGCAACCACAACTTCTGGTGGCAAGCTGTTCCACTGGTTAACTGTCCTCACTGTTAGGAAGTTTCTCCTTAGTTCTAAGTTGCTTCTCTCCTTGATGAGTTTCCATCCCTATACATCCAGTTCGTATTACTTTGACACCTGCAAACTGCGAAGAAGGAACTCTAGCTAGGATGAGGCCCATGTCATGGTTGAACATGATTTTCATCCTTAAATAATATTTGCTAGATCATTTACCTGGGCTTTGCTCCTGGTTCCAGCCTAGATTCATGGATGCTTTTCAGAGGTCTTCAAACTTGGCAGCTTTAAGACTTGTAAACTTCAACTCGCAGAATTCTTCAGCCAGCATATCTGGTTGAAGTCTACAAGTCTTAAAACTGCCAAGTTTGAAGACCTCTGCTTTATGCCTTTCGTTGTGAGTCCCAGAGTGTGACCCCGGGACCCTCCGACCGTCATAAATATGAGTATCTATTTATGTAAATATCTATTTCCCAAAGGAGGAAAACAGATCTGGAGAACATCAACTAAAGAACCACAAGCCAGATTAGCACTGTTAAACCATCCAAAAAGTGTAATTTCTTCTTCTTTCATCTTTTGGACTATTCGTAGTGGGAATATTTGAAATATCCATAACAGTGAATCTTTGGGGCTCTCTGAGCATAGTTGTTTTCTTGCAGACATCTCGTTGCCCAACAAGGTAATGTCATCAATGCTAGAAGTGTTGAGTTGTATAAGGAAACATCTGCAAGCAAATAAACCTGCTCGCAGCTTCTGTATATAAACAGGAAGCAAGCCACACTCAGTAGCACTGATGATGTTATTTAGTTGGGTCATGAAATGTCTGCAAGAAAACCACCAAGCTCAGAGAGCACCAAGGAGCTCTTTTCTTTCTTTCTTTCTTTCTTTCTTTCTTTCTTTCTTTCTTTCTTTCTTTCTTTCTTTCTTCTTCTTCTTCTTCTTCTTCTTCTTCTTCTTCTTCTTCTTCTTCTTCTTCTTCTTCTTCTTCTTCTTCTTCTTCTTCTCCTCCTCCTCCTCCTCCTCCTCCTCCTCCTCCTCCTCCTCCTCCTCCTCCTCCTCCTCCTGACACACCCTCTCCCTTCCAGCACTGATGATGTTCCTTAGTTGGGTCATGAAATGTTTGCAAGAAAACCACCAAACTCAGAGAGCACCAAGGACCCCACAGTCCTCCTTCTCTTTCTCCTTCTCCTTCTCCTCCTCTTCCTCCTTCTCCTCTCTGCAAGCCCTCCTCCCTTCTAGCACTGAAGATGTCACTTAGTTGGGTCATGAAAGAAAACAATCAAGCTCAGAGAACACCCTGGACCCCTCATTTCAAATATTCTCCAGGAAAAAGTAGACCAGTTTTAAAAACTTTGTAAATTTCTCTATTTTTTCCCCCAATAAGCCGAGTCTTGCCTGTTTCTTGTGCAATGGCAAATACCAAATTTTATTCATGCATGGCGGATGATGATTAATTGAGGTCCTCCAAGAATGAGGCAAAGCAAAATAGGTGTGGATAAACTAACTTTTCAACTGAGTTTCTTTTCCGAGTAGCCACATCCTCCGTTCTTAGGAAGCTAGAGACTGAAGGTGGCCTTCGGTAGGAGTCTCCTACTCAACAAAGGAACTCAAATCTAGCAAATGGTTGTCTAGCTTCCAAGGCAACACACCCAATGAAGGAGACCACACCCTGCTTTGGTAGCGGTCCCATTTTCCAACTGATCTTCCTCTTGGGAAGTTTCTCCTAAAATTTAATAGAAATTCCTTCCTGGAACTGAAACTAACTCTTGTAAACTCTGGATTCGGTCATAAGGTTTAACCTTCTCTAGATCAGGGGTCTCCAACCTTGGTAACTTTAAGACTTGTGGACTTCAACTCCCATAAGTTGAAGTCCACAAGTCTTAAAAGTTCCAAGGTTGGACACCTCTAGGGTCTCCTGCTCGAGCAGGGGGTTGGACTAGAAGACCTCTAAGGTCCCTTCCTCCAACTCTATTATTTTATGTTCTCTAAACCTTCCAATTTTTCTGAATCTTTTTTTTTTTTTTTGGCATCCAGAATAAGATTGAATACTCTGGATGGGCCTGGCCAAAACAGATTAAAGTAGAAAGATTAATCTTTGGGGATCCAGTGTCTATTAATGCAAGACAAACAATGTATTTTTGGGAGCCACGAATATGAAATATATGTCAGCACTGCAACGAATGTAGTTTGGAGTGCTGACATCTCTCTCTCTCTCTCTCTCTCTCTCTCTCTCTCTCTCTCTCTCTCTCTATATATATATATATATATATATATATATATATATATATATATCTTTCTTTCAGTTCTTCCTTGAAATTCAAGAGTTGTTTGTTTTGAAAGAAAGGGATGGGCTTGGTTCTTAAGAGCTTCCCAGGAAAAAGATCAGAGATTCTGAAGAAAAGTTTGGACAGCCATGTGTTCGGGATGGTCTGAGAGGGCCTGACTAAGGGGTTGGACTAGAAGACCTCTGATGTCCCATTCAGCTCCAGAACTTAATGGTTCAAGGTCGAATACAGGTCGTTCTCAACTTTCAACCACAATTGAGCTCAACATTTCTGTTGCTAAGCGGGACAGTTGTTAAGTAGGTTTTTCCCCGTTTAACCGTCTTTCTTGCCACTGTTGTTAAGTGAATCACTGCAGTTGGTAAATTAGTCAAACGGTTGTTAAGTGAATCTGGCTTCCCTGTTCACTTTGCCTGTCAGAAGGTCGCAAAAGGGGATCATGTGACCACCCCCCCAGGAGACTGCAACCCCGTCATGAATATGAATCAGTTGCCAAGGGTCTGAATTTTGATCACGTGACCATGGAGGAGGCTGCAATGGTCATAAGTGTGGAAAAAGGGTTGTAACTAAGTCACTTTTTTCAGTGCTGTTGTCACTTCGAACGGTCACTAAACAAACTGTTGTAAATTGAAGACTACCTGTATGGAACTTTTACAGAGCCGGGGGCAATGTTGGATCGTAAGTCCGTTTTTCGGCTCCATCATAATTTTGGGGAATTCTGGGAGTTGAAGTCCACAAATTTGCCTGAGGAATTCTGGGAGTTGAAGTCCTCTCCTCTCCAAGCTTGAGAAAGACTGTTGTGTTTCTTGGAAAGTCCCAGCACTGGCTCTGCCAAGCTTCTGGTCTTCACTCACGCCATCCTGAAGTCCACAAGAAAGTTGTTTTTTTAATTTAAGAACTCTTGGAAACAGACTAGATCCCTTTCTCCGCCGAGGTCAGGGTGACCCAGACTGGAGGCAAGAATCCACGGATCTTCCTGCTTGAATGGACCTTGGAGAGAAACTTTCTCCCAGCGGCCAAAACCACAGCAAAAGAAAACAAGCAAGCCTTTCTCGGAGGAGTCACCCTGAAAGGAAGATGGGCGGGTTTTAATTTTTTTTCTTCCAATTTTATTTTATTTCATTTTATTAAATTTAACAGCCCGTGGCACTCTGGCATGGTCACTTCCACCGTTGCAAAGAAGTATTTGCAGGCCAAAGTGACTGTGCACCATCGAGAGGAGGTGTATGGATGTGTCTCTCTCTCTCTCTGTGTGTATGTGTGTTTGTGTGTTGCCAGTTCCCTTCTTTTTCACAGCGAAGCGCCTGGGATGCAATTCATGTCTTCAATTAAGATTATTGCAAGTCCCGGGAGTATTTAGCCTCTTTTCCTTTGCAACCGCAATCCGGGCTGTTTGCAAACTTGCCTCCTCCTCCTCCTCCTCCTCCTTCTGCGTCCGCTTGGAGGGCTGCCACAGCAGCCAAACATCTGCTGCGGTCCCTCGAAAAGCAGAATCGCACGCTGACCAGATCCAAAATCTCTTCCTTCCTTCAAGCTCCTTCCTACTCCTTCTACTCATTCAGAGAGACAAGTTGGGCTAGTGGGGAAGCTGTCAGGCTGCAAACTGGGAGACGGTGAGTTCTAGTCCTGCCTTAGGCCTGAAAACTAGCTGGGTGACTTTGGCCCAATCACCAGGAGAGGGTGAGTTCTAGTCCCACCTTAGGCAAGAAAGCCAGCTGGGTGATTTCGAGCCAATCACCAGGAGACAGTGAGCTCTAGTTCTGACTTAGGCATGAGACCCAACTGGGTGACTTTGGGCCAATCACCAGGAGAGGGTGAGTTCTAGTCCTGCCTTAGGCATGAAAGCCAGCTGGGTGACTTTGGACCAGTCCCACTCTTTCTCAGCCCAACCCATCTCACAGGATTGTTGTTGTGTGGAAAATAGTAGGAGGAAAGGAGTATTAGGTATGTTCGCTGTGTTGAGTTATTTATAAAATTAATAAAGGTGGGATATAAATAAATAAATAAAATTACATGCCTCTTCCTATCTTCCTTCACCTGCTACCCTTCAGTCCCAGTGTGAGATCTGTCCCTGCAACCAACCAACCAACCAAATAAGCAAGCAACTAACCCCTTCTCTTCATCAACCTGTCTCTCCATATTGAAAGCTTGAGTTGGAATATTTTAGAACAACCTGTGACATCCATACTATTTAAGCCATGCTGGGGAAAGGCATGTAAGTGCTAAGTGTCTGTATTGTGGTGTGTTGTGTAGGTTGAGTGCGGTAGGGTGGTGTGGGTTGAGTTGAGTTGAGTTGAGTTGCATTAGGTTGGGTTGGGTTGGGATAGGTTGAGTTGTATTGGTTGAGTGGGGTGGGGTGGAGATGAGTTGTGTTGGGTTGAGTTGAGTTGAGTTGGGTTCAGTTGAGTTGAGTTGGGTTCAGTTGAGTTGAGTTGAGTTGGGTTAGGTTAAATTAGGGTAGACTAAGATAGTGTGGTTGCACTTTTGCTTGCCCACTGATAAATTGAAGTCTGGGAGTTATAGTCCACACATCCTGATTGGGGAATTCTGGGAGTTGAAGTCCACAAGTCTTAAAGTGGCCGATGTTGGCCACCCCTGTAGTGATATCAGTAGTGATATCACAGAATGTACTAAAATAGGTTGAAGGTTATGAGAATAATTGGAAGCAACCGATGAAAGGATTCAGAGAGAGGGAATGAGAGAGAGAAAGAGAGAGGGAGAGAGATTAACATTATTGTTTCTTGCATTTCATTACACTAGTACAAACGCTTTTTTAAAAGAAAGCACACCTTTTAATACAATATATTAGTTGGAAAAGAAACTACCAAACTCCTGATTTATTTTATTTTTTTTACAACCACAGACTAGTCCAGAACCACCAAAAGGGGCAGTGATGGACCCTGGAATTTTAAATCTGGATTATAAATCCCATGTTTGGGAACTGGCATGATGTTGAACGGTCCGTAACCAAATGGTCATAAGGTGAGGACTTACCTGCATTTGGAATTTGCTTTGTGGCAAAAGTGTCTTTTTCTGGCCATGTTTTGCGATGCTCTCACAATGACTAATGTGCCCATCGGCCTCTCAAGGCTGGCAAATCCCTCCAATACATACAGTAAGTTCTATACAGGTAGTCCTTGACTTATAACTAGTGGCCGTTCGAAGTTACAACGGCACTTGAAAAAACCCCAGACGTGACCATGTTTCACACTTACGACCATTGCCCCATTCCCAACTGACGCATATTTATGATGGTCAGAGTGTCTTGGAGTCACGCGATCCCTTTTGGCAACCTTCTTATCTGCAAAGTCAGCAGGGAAGCTTGATTCACTTAACAATCGAGTGATTTGCTTAACATCTGCAGTGACTTACAGTTATGGCCAAAATTGTGGAAACCTTTTGGGAAAAGTGTATTTTCTAAAACGAGCTAATAACACCACTTTTTGAGGGAGTAGTACCCTAAAATTATATATCAATGGAAAGATAATTTAATCAAGAATGTAATGCAATAACTTTTAGGAAGGATTTGCTATTAGAATAGCAGTGACAGTATAAAGAAGAAAAGTGAAACACGCAGAAAAAACGAGAGATACAAAAATGATCCCCATGTCAGTTAATAGTTGGGTAACCTTTAGCATGAATGACGGCCTTACAACGTCTTTCCATGGAGGGAACCAAGTCTTTGAGTTCTTCAGCTGTAATAATGGGAAACCAAGATTGAAGGATGGCTTCTATGAACTGGGTTTTATTGCTGGGTCGCTTCTGACTAACCAGTTTCTTGAATCGGCTCCATAGATTTTCAATTGGGTGAAGGTCTGGGCTATTCCCAGGCCATTCCAGCAGCAAAATAGGATTATCTGGAAACTCAAAAAAAAAAAGAAAAAAAAAGTGGTGTTATTAATGATCAAACAGAGGTGGGTTTCAGCAGGTTCTGACCAGTTCTGGAGAACCGGTAGCAGAAATTTTGAGTAGTTCTGGAGAACTGGTAGTAAAAATTCTGACTGGCCCCACCCCATCTATTCTTTGCCTCCCGAGTCCCAGCTGATCGGGAGGGAATGGGGATTTTGCAGTATCCTTCCCCTACCATGCTCACAAGCCACGCCCATCAAGCCATGCCACGCCCACCAAGTCACGCCCACAGAACCGTTAGTAAAAAAAATTGAAACCCACCCCTGCCTCAAACCTCAAAAATACACTTTTCCCAAAAGGTTTCCACAATTTTGGCCACTGCGATACAGAGCTGTGGCAAGAAAGGTCATAAAATGGGACAAAAACTCACACAATGTCTCGCTCATCAAGAGAGATGTTGGGCTCCCTTGGAGTCGTAAATCGAGGACTCCCTGAACGCCGGAGAGATGAGACCTCAGATTTTTAAATTTTTCTCGTCCTCGTTCGGTCTGTTTCCTTTGGATTCTTTGAGTCTCACTTTGGAGGCTTGGCAAGGAAACGGCTGTTTACACCCCAAGAGAAGGACTTTGCTTTCACACACAAACACACACACACAAACACAAACACACAGACACTTTTCTTCCGTCCCTTGCTGCTTCTCCTCCTCTCTGCCTGGCACATCTTACCTGAAGTGACCTTCACGGCTGCAAGCAATCTTTCAAACTTCGGAGCAAGGCAGACGGATTACTCCAGGCTGAACTTTCTTAAAGTGGGGTTCAAGGACCCCTGGGGTTGGTTGCCCCCTTCCATTTCAGCAGGGCTGAAATGCTACCAGTTCGGTCTGATTCACTCGAACCGATAGTAAAAAATGTAAAAAAAAAAAGTTCCGAGAATCAGCTGAGTGACACGCAATGGACAGAACTTTTTAAAAACTTTTTTAGTATTTTTTTTTACTACCGGTTCGATTTCTCTGGAACCAGTAGTTAAAAATGCTTTAAAAAGTTTTTTTTTAAAAAAAAGTTCCGACAATGACACGTTGCTCAGCTGATCGTCGGAACTTTTTTACTTTTTAGGCATTTTTTACTACCAGTTCAGGTAAATAAAAATTTTTAAAGCATTTTTTTTACTACCTATTCGCCTGAGCCGGTAGTGAAAAAAAAAAAGCATTTAAAAGGTTAAAAAAAAAGGCGTGGACACTCAGTGAGCGTTTTGTATGGCATGTGAACCAGTAGTAAACCAGTTCAGATTTCACCACTGCCCTCCAGGGTCCAGGAGATGAAATCGAGACGGGCCACATATTAAAGAGATTTGCAAAAATGTTAAACGAAGGGACGCTAAACGAATAAGGAGGAGAGCACTGTGCATCATTGCTAATTTTTGCAAATATTTTCAAGATCTGTTCTAGCCAACCATTTTGATGGATTAATAAACCATGATTCTCTTCTCCTTATTTATTTATTTTATAGAAAATATGCAATTCGTGGAGTCCTTGACAAGCGACGGTTCCTTTAGTGACCGTTCCAAGTTACGATGGCACTGAAAAAAGTGACTTAGGACCCTGTTTCACACTTACGTCCGTTGCTGCATCACAATCACATGATCAAAATTCAGCAACTGACTCATAGTTATGATGGTTAATGGGGGGGGGGTCAAGTGTTCCCCTTTTGCGACCTTCTAACCAGCAAAGTCAAGGGGGAAGCCAGATTTGCTTAATGACCGTGTTACTAATTGAGCAACTGCAGTGATTCACTTAGCGACAGTGGCCAGAAAGGTCATAAAATGGGACAGAACTCACTTGACAAATGTCTCGCTTAACAACAGAAATGTTGGGCTCAGTTGCGGTCGTAAGTCGAGGATTACCTGTATTTGATCAATTATTTATGTATATATAAATAAATACATTCCCATCTTAGTTTTTTTTTTTTTAATTTGCTTTAAAAAATTCATCAAACATGTTTTATTTAGGTTAACGTCTAAGAGGTTTTCTATTGTTGTTTTTTCATGACTCGGGAATTTTACACGGATTCTGGCGGTTGAAGTCCACCCATCTTCAAGGTTGAGAAACAGATTAATAGAATAACAGAGTTGGAAGGGACCTTTGAGGTCTTCTAGTCCACCCCCTGTTCAAAGCAGGACTCCTTATACCAGTGTTTCTCAACCTTGGAAGCTTGAAGATGGGTGGACTTCAACTCCCAGAATCCCCCCCAGCCAGCGCTGCTGGCTGGGGGATTCTAGGAGTTAAAGTCCACCCATCTTCAAGTTACCAAGGTTGAGAAACACTGCCCTATACCATTCCGGAGAAATGGTTGTCCAATTTCTTCTTAGAAAGCTTCCAGTATTGGAGTACCCATATCTCCTAGTGGCAAGTCGTTCCACCGACTAATGAAATGCCTCCGCTGTGGGATTAAGAGGCTAGAGAAGGCATGCATGCTTGAATGCATCAAGTCCAATTCAGTTGTGGCCCAGGAAAACTTTCTCTTCATTCTCAATACTGATAGCCATTTGTCAGAAATGGTGTAGGGTCTCCTGCTTGGGTGGGGGGTTGGTCTAGATGACCTACAAGGTTCCTTCAAACTCTGTTAATGCATGCTTTCTTTCTTTCTTTCTTTCTTTCTTTCTTTCTTTCTTTCTTTCTTTCTTTCTTTCTTTCTTTCTTTCTTTCTTTCTTTCTTTCTTTCTTTTAAAAAAAATTTTTTCTAATGCATGAGTGCTGGGCGTTTGGCGCCCTCTGCTGGTCAAATGTTAATTCTTTGCCTTGCAGATTGAAGCAAAATTTAAAACACGGGAATGTAGAATCGGGCTGGCCTGGAAGGGATCTTGGAGGTCTTCTAGTCCAACTCCCTGCTCAAACAGGAGACTCTATAATACAATCCCAGTCAAATGGCCGTCCAGTCTCTTCTTCAAAACCTCCAGTAATGGAAGCGCCCACAACTTCTGGAGGCTACTTCTGTTCCATTCTGATTTTTTTTTTTAATTTGATTTATATGCCGCCCTTCTCCGGAGACTCGGGGTGGCTTACAGTGCATTAAGCAATAGCCTTCATACTTTTGTATATTTATACAAAGTCAATCTATTGCCCCCATAATCTGGGTCCTCATTTCACCTACCTTAGAAAGGATGGAAGGCTGAGTCAACCTTGAGCCTGGGGAGATTCGAACTTGCAGTAATTGCAGACAGCTGGTCTTAATCACAATGCTCTGTCTGTTGAGCTATCCAGGCTCCCTGATTCATTAAATAAATCCATCAATGAATTAATTTTATTCCTTAACTTTTAAATGAATTTTGGAAAACAAAAACCGCTGGAGGGTTTACAGAGGGCGAAACCCCCTTGCTTTCTGATTCCCTCTTTCCCCTTTAGGATTGCCACAGATGGCTGGACCGAAGTCAGATCAAAAGAGCCTTGGTAGTACAGTGGTCCAAAAGCACCCTGTTATTAAGACCAGCTGCCTGCAATTACTGCAGGTTCGAATCTCACCAGGTTCAAGGTTGACTCAGCCTTCCATCCTTTCTAAGGTAGGTAAATTGAAGACCCAGTTTGTGGGGGCAATAAGCTGACTTTGTAAAAATATACAAAAGGATGAAGGCTATTGCTTAACACACTGTAAACCGCCCTGAGTCTCCGGAGAAGGGCGGCATATATATCAAATAAAAAAAAAAAGGATGGCAGCTCAAACAGGATATTTAACCTAGTTACAGAATCCATCCTGTAATTTTAGGTGCCTGAGATCAGACACCGGCCTGGACTCCCTGTTCCAACCTCAGAGGCTGTGTAAGTTACAACAAGCTCGCTTATTTGGTGAAGAGGGGCGGTGTATAAATTTGATGAATAAATAAACATGGGGAGTGTGCCTTAATCTCGTGTTAAGTTTTTGGAGGGCAGCTCAGGATTTTGGGGAAAAAAAGCCAGTGTGTTGCCTTTGCTTGCAGTTCGAGACTAGGCGCAAATCTGCTTCTCAATCCCAGCCCACGTTAAGTGAGGTGGACTACAACTCCCAGAATGGCTTTGCTGGGGAATTCTGGGAGTCGTAGTCCACCCCCACTTCAAGCAGCTGGGATTGAATAGAATAGAATAACAGAGTTGGAAGGGACCTTGGAGGTCATCTAGTCCAACCCCCCCGTCCAAGCAGGAGACACTACACCATTTCTGACAGATGGCAGTCCAGTCTCTTCTTGAAAGCCTCCAGAGATGAAGCTCCCACAACTTCTGAAGGCAACTTCTGTTCCATGGGTTGATTGTTCTCACGGTCAGGAAATTCCTCCTTACTTCCAGGTTGAATCTCTCCTTGATCAGTTTCCATCCATTGTTCCTTGTCTGGCCTTCGGGTACTTTGGAGAATAGCCTGACCCCCCTCCTCCTCTTTGGGGCAGCCCCTCAAATATTGGAAGATGCTCTCCTGTCTCCCCTGGTCCTTCTCTTCACTAGACCAGCCAGGCCCAGTTCCTGCAACCGTTCATTGTATGTTTTAACTTCCAGTCCCTTCATCATCCTGGTTGCTCTTCTCTGCACTCTTTCTACAGTCTCCACATCTTTTTTTACATCGTGGTGAGCAAAATTGAATGCAGTACTCTAAGTGTGGCCTTACTAAGGCTTTATAGGGTGGTATTAGTACCTCCCTTGATCTTGACTGTATCCCTCTGTTAATGCAATTTAGGATTGTGTTGGCTTTTTTAGCTGCCGTTGCACATAGCTGACTCATATTTAGCTGGTTGTCCACTAAGACTCCAAGATCCCTCTCCCAGTCACTGCTATTAAGCCTGGTTTCACCCAGTCTATATGTCTACTTTTGGTTTCTCTTGCCTAAGTGTAAGACTTGCTTTTCTCTACATTGAATTTCATTTTTTTTTTTTAATTTGATTTATATGCCGCCCTTCTCCGGAGACTCAGGGCGGCTTACAATGTGTTAAGCAATAGCCTTCATCCTTTTGTATATTTATACAAAGTCAGCTTATTGCCCCCACAAACTGGGTCCTCATTTCACCTACCTTAGAAAGGATGGAAGGCTGAGTCAACCTTGAGCTAACCTTTTGTTAGATAGGGCCCAGGGTTCAAGTCTGTCAAGATCCATCTGGATCTTGCTTCTTGTCCTGCCTTCAGGGGCTTTGGAGAATAGCTTGACCCGCCTCTCTGGGGCAGCCCCTCAAATACTGGAAGATGCTCTCCTGTCTCCCCTGGTCCTTCTCTTCCCTAGACCAGCCAGGCCCAGTTCCTGCAACCGTCCATCATATATTTTAGAGCCTCCAGTCCCCTCATCCTCCAGGTTGCTCTTCTCTGCACTTGTCTATCTAACCTAAATGAATCCTCGGCCATTGCCACGGTCCTTCTGTGTTCTGGTGGTGAAGCTGATCCTGGAACCTCTTAATTAAGTGTCCACCCTCCTTTGAAGGCTAGAAGGCAGAAGATCTCCGACAGGTTCCCGAGGAAAGCAGGCCAGGGTGGGGCCAAGATTGCAAGCTAGAGAACGCAGCTCTGGTTTCCTGGCAGGGCGTCAAAACTTGTGGGTTGCCAGAACGGTACACGGTGTCCTTCACAAATTAATGAAACCCTAGGTGGGTGCCATCCTTATGCTCAGCTGCAAAATCGCAGGTGTGTTGTGTTTCCTTCATCTGGCAAAGAAGAGGGTGTGGGGAGGATGGTAAAACCTGGGTGTGTTGTGTTGTTTGTGCAACACGCTTTAAAGACTTGCTCTCTCGGGTCTCGGCCCATGGGGAGGAGGTCTTGGAAGGGTGCGGAAGGATCAAGCAGAGGCAAACAACTAGGCCCAGTCCGTTCTACTCGGAGGAGACCTGGAGGAGTCGTGGATCCATGCGTAGTCTGGTTGGGAAGGAGGTGGAAAGATTTAGGCAGGGAGGTGGGTAGAGGCAGAGCAGGAGAGAAGGTGGAGAGAAGTCTTAACTGTGGTCTGTAAAAGCTTCTAGGCCTTCTTCCTCCCTCCTTCCTTCTCTTCCTCTCCTTATCCTTATTTCCCTCCCTCCCTCCTTTCTTCCATCGTCTTCCTTCCTTCTTTCCTATTTCATCTCCTCCCTCATTCCTTCCTTCTCTTCCTCTCCTTATCCTTCCTTCCCTCCCTCCCTCCTTTCTTCCATCTCCTTCCTTCCTTCCTTCTTTCCTATTTCATCTCCTCCCTCATTCCTTCCTTCTCTTCCTCTCCTTATCCTTCCTTCCCTCCCTCCCTCCTTTCTTCCATCTCCTTCCTTCCTTCCTTCTTTCCTATTTCATCTCCTCCCTCATTCCTTCCTTCTCTTCCTCTCCTTATCCTTCCTTCCCTCCCTCCCTTTCTCTTTTTCCCACATGTTTCCTCCCTCCTTCCCTCCCTCCCTCTCCTATTTCCATCTTCTCCCTTTCTCCCTCCCTTTCCTTATCCTTCTTTCTTTCCTCCGTCCCTTTCTCCTTCCTTCCTTCCTTCCTTCCTTCCTTCCTTCCTTCCTTTTCATCTCCTCCCTAGCTCCCTCTCTCTCTTCCTCTCCTTATCCTTCCTCTCTTTTTCCCTCTCTCCTTCCTTCCTTCCTTCCTTCTCCCCCTTTCCCAATGCATTCAACTCCATAGCTAGGATTTGTCTTGAAAAAGACAAATGTGTCGTGAAAAATCTTGCCCAGCTAATCCTGAGCTTTGGGTAGGAAGCTGCCAAGCATACTAGCTTTCTAGCTTTCCTTAAGCTGGGCTGAAGCATTGAAAGACGTGACTGGCCCAGCAGCCTCAATGTCAGGGCGTAAAGCGATTCATCCTGATGGGTCAAATCCACCATAACCTTCTTCTTCTCTTGTGGGAACCTGGTCCTTGTAAGAAGGGATCATCTGGGGAGGCGTTAAATCATCCACCCTCCCAGTATGTAAGAGTTGGGTTGGCACAATCCATGGAGACTCCATTCAAGGGAGGAGGTAAGATTTGAGAGGACGGGCCAAAGAAGAGATCCGATGCTCCATTTTTGCTTGATTCATCTGCTCTAGGACATCCGCAGGGCAACTCACGGCCTTCTCCCCCACGCAGAAGGGCCCTCTTCCCCTTCCATCCTCCAAGGATGGAAACTCATCGAGGAGAGAAGCAACCTAGAAATAAGGAAGCATTTCCTGACAGTGGGAACCATTAACCCATGGAACAGCTTGCCACCAGAAATTGTGGGTGCTCCAACACTGGAGGCTTTGAAGAAGAAATTGGGCAGCCACTCTATAGGGCCTTCTGCTTGAGCAGGGGGTTGGACTAGAAGACCTCCAGGGTCCCTCCCAACTCTGTTATTCTATTATTCTGACTCCGTGGCTTGCAAGAACCACAGCTGTGTGGGAAAGAAAGATGAATGGGCTCAGATTTTCCAAGCTGAATGAAGCCATCGTCCTCCAGCGAGCTTACAGAATTAGCCACCTGCCCCCAGAGGCTAATTTATGACTTCTTGGGCCCCCGGAGGCCGCTGCTCGGAACACAGGGCAATAATGGGGCCTCCAGAGACCTCGCTGGCTGCTCCTTCTTGCAAAGGGAGGCCTCCGGGGGCCAAGAAGAGCCATGTCCTCCCCTTGGCCTGCTTAAAGGAGGTGGGAGGAGGGAGGGCCTCCTTCCTTTGGACGAGGGGTCCTTTAATTATCGCTTCATCTGTCTGTCCGTCCATCTGTCCATGCATCAATTTAGCTAGCTAGCTAGCTGGACAGCTATATATCTATCTATCATCTATATCCATCCATCCATCCATCCATCTCTATGTCTGCCTGTCTGTTTATCATCTATCTATTTATACAACTATATATTAATCTATCCCTCCTTCTCCCTCCCTCCCTTCCTCCATCTATCCTCCATCCATCTGTCTGTCTGTCTATCTATCATTATCTATCTAATCTATCTGTCTGTCTGTCTGTCTACATCCATCCATCCATCCATCTATCTATCTATCCATCCATCCATCCATCCATCCATCTATCCATCCATCCATCCATCTCTCATCTTTCTATATCTATCTATCTATCTATCTATCTATCTATCTATCTATCTATCTATCTATCTACAGTATCCATCCATCCATCCATCCATCCATCCATCCATCCATCCATCTCTCATCTATCTATCTGTCTGTCTCTGTCTACATCCATCCATCCATCCATCCATTTCTCATCTATCTATCTATCCATCCATCCATCCATCCATTTTTCATCTATCTATCTATCTATCTATCTATCTATCTATCTATCTATCCATCCATCCATCCATCCATCCATCCATCCATCCATCCATCTCTCATCTTTCTATATCTATCTATCTATCTATCTATCTATCTATCTATCTATCTATCTATCTATCTATCTATCCATCCATCCATCCATCCAACCATCTATCATCTGTTATAGAAATATATATCTATCCCTCCCTCCCTCCATCCAATTTGTATAACAGGTATCTATGTCGTTGTGGCATGTCATTTGAAGATGGGTGGACTTCACCTCCCAGAATCCCACAGCCAGCCCAGTTGAAGCCCCCCGCCTCTTCCAGCAGCCAAGGTGGAGCAAGGCCACTCTTAACACTTGAGAGCTTTAGCAAATTCAGCCAAAGGCGGATTATTGGGTTGGGCCAAGACTCCCCCTGAAACCTCGCCCACAAATGATGTGCAGGGGAGACGGCGGGGCGAAACAAGCGACAGCCTCCGTTACAAAATTGTGATTCCCTCTGCCTGACTTCCAACTTTCGTCCCGACCTCACCACGGAAGAAGTAGGAAAAAAGCTGCCTTTTGCATCGTGAGTCACTGCACGATTTCCATCCTTTTGCATCATCGTGTTTGGCCCTGAACACCTGAGATCTCGGTGTACCCAGCCAAATCTGCCAATAAAGGAGAGGGGGGGAAAAATCATTCTCATTGCATCAACAAACCCAAATGGGGAGCCCACGTGGTGAGAAACCTATGAGAAATAAAGAGTTTTTCATCCCCTTCGAAGGAAACAAGAATGCCGCCTTTGACTCACCAGGTGTAAAGAAGAGAAACGGGTGTGAAGAACAGCAGAAGGCTGAAAATATTTCACTAAAGGATGAATAAGCGAGCCAGCAAACATCAGCCAAGGTGTTTGTGTGTTTTCCTGAGACAACAGGTGGGGAAAAGAGAAAGTATGAATGTAAACACAGAGAACAGAGAATAACAGAGCTGGAAGGGATTTTATTTCATTTATTTATATTTTATGTATTAAACTTATCTGCCACCCCTCTTGTTTTGAGGGCAGCTTGCAACATGAAAGTCCCAAAAAAATAGCTATGTACTCATCAATGTTCACCTCCGTAGAAATGTTTAGTGAAGCGCAAAAGATTTATATGCTTTGAAGAGAAATCAGAACTTGGAGGACTTCTAATCCAGCCCACTCCTCAAGCAGGAGATCCTAATACCATTCCAGACAAATGCTTGTCCAATGTCTTCTTTAAAACTTCCAGTGATGGAGCACCTACAACTTCTTGTGACAAGCTGTTCCACTGGCTAATTGTTCTAAGTGTCAGGAAGTTGCTTCTTAATTCCAGGTTGCTTCTCTCCTGGATTAGTTTCCACCCATTGCTTCTTGTCCTGCCCTCAGGTGCTTTGGAGAATAGCTTGACTCCCTCTTCTTTGTGGCAGCCCCTGAGATATTGGAAGATTGCTACCATGTCTCCCCTGGTCCTTCTCTTCATCAAACTAGACATCCAGTTCCTGCAACTGTTCTTCATATATTTGAGCCTCCAGCCTTTTAATCATCTTTGTTGCTCTCCTCTGCACTCTTTCTAAAGAATTAAAGTAAAATAAAATAAAATCAATAAAATAATACAATAAAATAAATATAATAAAATAAAAATAGCACAATAAAATCAATAAAATAATACAATCAATAAAATAAAAACAAAATAATACAATAAAAAATAAAATAATACAATAAAATCAATACAATAAAAAATAGCACAATAAAATCAATAAAATGATACAATCAATAAAATAAAAACAAAATAATACAATAAAATCAATAAAATAATACAATAAAATTAAAATAGCAAAATAAAATAATAATAATAAAACAAAACAAAACAAAATAATAAAATAAAATAATAAATGAGATGAGATGAGATGAAATGAATAGCAGGATTTTTGTGACCCTTTTGCTTTTCCCTCAAAATTAAGCTCTCAGACCCCCAAATAATGGGCCCTGCCCTCATCCCTCTCCTTTACCAGAACTGCCCGTAAGTGTTTTTTTTTTTTAGAAGTAGGTTTGGGAAACTCATATCTGGGTTTTAAGGTGGGCAGGAGACCAGTCCCAAAACTGCCCCCAAGATTTCCACCAGGTCTCTCCCTGGGGGTCTCTGAGCCCACCCAGCAAGTCTGTTGGGCACGTTTGGGCGAAGGCCGCTTTGTTCCCGTGCCAGTCTCTTTCTTGCACAAGATTCACCGTCTGCCGAGCGATGGGAAAGCGACAACCCCGCGATGCCCGTAAATGGAACAATCAACGAAAGGAAGCAATGACAGCGCCGAGAGAATTCGCTTGCCTGGCACTCAACCCAGAGCAAACAGGTTGGCACTGCCAGGAATAGATCTGTTTTCCGTGGAAGCGAACGGAGCATCAAGAAGACGCTCAACCCGTTTCGGGGGAGGATTCATAAAAATAATTCTTCTCCGTCTGCAAAGGGTTGGGAGGTTTTCCAGAAACGCAGCCTCTCTGCTTAAAACAATTTGTTTTTATTTTATTTTAGGTTGGCTTGAGGCAAGTCATCCTACAGTGAAACTCCAAATGTGGGTTCCTTGCTGCTCTCTGAGCTGGGTTACTTTCTGGAAGACGTTTCACGACCCAACAAGATGATATCATCAATGCTGAAGGGAGGAGGAGGACTGTGGATGCTCTCTGAGCTGGGTATTTTCTCACAGACATCTCATGACCCAGAAAAGGAACACTATCAGTTCTGAAGGGAGGAGAGTTTGTGAAGAGGGGGAGGAAGAGGACAACTGTGGGGTCCTTGATGCTCTCTGAGCTGGGTATTTTCTCACGGACATCTCCTGACCCAACTAGGGAACACCATCAGTGCTGAAGGGAGGGGAGTTTGTGGAGAGGAAGAGGAGGATGGCAACCACGGGATCCTTGCTGCTCTCAACTAACTGAGACTAACTCTCAGTTTCCCTGCTTAATGACCTCCAAGGGGGGGATTGGAATTTCCCTTGCTCAGCCAGGCGGTTGTTAAGTGAGTCACGTCCCCATTTTACGACCTCTTTTGCCATGGTTGTGAAGCAAATCATTGCCGTTATAAAGAGAATTATTTGGCGGTTAAGCCAATCTGGTTTCTCCGTGGTCTTTGCTGGCCAGGAGGTCGCAGAAAGGGAACGTGTCACCCCGGGATGCTGCAACCGGCATAAAATATGAGTCAATTGCCAAGCGTCTGAATTATGATGACGTGAGCGTGGGGGGGGGGGGGGGAATGCTGCAATGGTCGTAAGTGCGAGGACCAGCACTGTTGTAACTAATGAAT
The DNA here is from genome assembly GCA_022577455.1 of Arizona elegans. NCBI lineage: Eukaryota > Metazoa > Chordata > Lepidosauria > Squamata > Colubridae > Arizona > Arizona elegans. The sequence goes on along the minus strand of JAKOOJ010000005.1, from coordinate 1,993,698 downwards.
GTCTCTCAATGAATGGTTGTAACTCAAGGACTCCCTGCATCCTCCAGGAGCCATTTGCTCCGGCTGGGGCTTCTAGGCTGCCTTTCTAAGTGATGCATCTATCAATGTTATGGATTTCTGTGAGCCTTAGCTTGTGGTCCAGGATCCCCCAAAGATCCCCTGGGATTCCAGGCGCCAGATTCCTGCAGAGTTCTGTCCTCCTGTCCCTCCTTCGGCCATGAAGGTCTGGCTTTGCCAGGAGAAATTTCACAAAAGTCAGATGAAGGCTTCCAGCATTGCTAAACCAGGCACGGATCAGGAGCCTTGGGGGCCCAGGGGTTAGGATGTAGCATTGCAGGCTGACTCTGCCCACTGCCAGCGGTTCGATCCTGACTGGTTCGAGGTTGACTCAGCTTTCCGTCCTTCCGAGGTGGGTAAAATGAGGAGCCAGATTGTTGGGGGCAAGAGGCGGACTCTGTAAACCGCTTAGAGGGGGCTGTAAAGCACTGGGAAGCGGTATATAAGTCTTATTGTTATTCCCCTCCTTCCTTCCTTCCTTCCTTTTCTTCCTTTTCTTCATTCCTTCTCTCATTCTTATCTTCCTTCTCTCATTCTTATCTTCCTCCCACCCTCCCTCCCTCCTTCCTTCCTTCCCTCATTCTTATCTTCCTTCCTCCCTTCCATTCTTATCTTCCTCCCACCCTCCCTCCCTCCCTTCCTTTCATGGTTAGAATGCAGTATTGCAGGCTGACTCTGCCCACTGCCAGGAGTTCAATCCTGAGTGGCTTGAGGTTGACTCAGCTTCCGTCTTTCCTTCCTTCCTTTTTCTTTCATTCTCTCTCTTTCTTTCTTCCTTTCTTTTTCTTTTATTCTCTTTCTTTGTTTCCTTTCATTCTTCCTTCCTTCTTCCTTCCTTCCTTCCTTCTTCCTTCCTTCTTCCTTCCTTCCTTCCTTCCTTTCTTTCCTTTCATCCTTCCTTCCTTCTTCCTTCCTTCCTTCCTTTTTTCTTTCATTCTCTCTCTCTCTTTCTTTCTTCCTTTCTTTTTCTTTTATTCTCTTTCTTTCTTTCCTTTCATTCTTCCTTCCTTCCTTCCTTCCTTCTTCCTTCCTTCCTTTTTTCTTTCTTTCTTATTTCTTCCTTCCTTCCTTCCTTCCTTTCTTTCCTTTCATCCTTCCTTCCTTCCTTCTTCCTTCCTTTCTTTCTTTCTTTCCTTTCAGCCTTCCTTCTTTCCTTCTTCCTTCCTTCCTTTTCTCTTTCATTCTCTCTCTCTTTCTTCCTTTGTTTTTCTTTTATTCTCTTTCTTTCTTTCTTTCTTTCTTTCCTCTTTCTTTCTTTCTTTCTTTCTTTCTTTCTTTCTTTCTCTCCTTTGCACAACGCAACGTTTGCACTGAGTGTGCAAACCGACACGTGCCACGGGCCTCGCATTTGCTCCCTCGGGAATTGAATGGGAGGAAAACGCTTAAAAGGGAACCCGACATCCCTTGTGCACCAAGGAGGCCGAAGACCCAGGATATTCCTGCCATCCCTGGTGTTACCCTGGGGGTCTGGCTGTGATCCGGCCCATTCGGTTGACCACGAAGCATCCCGGCCACTGCAGGTGGGACTTCCCTGTCCTGTTCTCCCTCGCCTCGTCCTCTCTCTCTCTCTCCTCTTAACACACTTTGCAAAAAAGGTGTCCCTGGGCTATTTGGGGAAAAGTGCCTGGTTATTTAAGAAGCCTGTCCTTTGCAAAGCAATCAGCTAAAAATGCCAGGAGCCCGGCCAAGACAAAGGGATGAGCGAATGGGCTGGCTGGGCTCCAGAATCCTCCTGGGAGCCGTCTTGCCTAAAGGGTAGAGACAGGAGACCCATGGCACGATTTGGGGGTGCAAAGCCGGCCTGGCGTCCCCCCTCACCTTGTGGGTGGCTTGGCCGACCTTTGCAGAGGTTGGGGGGGGATGTCGGTCATCGGATTTAAATTTGCCTTTCTTTTGCAATTCCCTAAATTGCAGGAAATGTTTGTCCTCTCTCTTGGGTGCCTTTCCTTTCTATTTTATTTCATGTCATTTTATGATTTCATTTCATTGTATTGTATTTTATTTTATTTTTTAGGTTTTTTTACTTCATTTTACTTCATTTTATTATTTCATTTTATTATTTCATTTCTTTCATTTTATTTTATTTATTTCACTTCACTTTATTTTATTTTATTTTATTTTATGTTATTATGTATAGAACTACCCATCGCAAAAAATGTGACTGGGTGATTTATAAGGGAACAGATGGGAGGAGGAGGAGGAGATGAAGAAGACGAAGAAGATGAAGAAAAGAAGAAGAAAAGAAGAAGAAAAGAAGATGAAGAAGACAAAGAGACGAAGAAGAAGAAAAGAAGAAGAAGAAAGAGGAGGAGAAGAAGAAAAGAAGAAGATGAAGAATATGAAGAGATGAAGAAGAAAAGAAGATGAAGGAAGAGGAGAAGAAGAAGAAGAAAAGAAGAAGATGAAGAAAATGAAGAAGATGAGGAAGAAGAAGAAGAAAAGAAGATGAAGAGACGAAGAAGAAGAAAAGAAGAAGAAAAGAAGAAGAAAAGAAGGTGAAGAGACGAAGAAGAAGAAAAGAAGAAGAAAGAGGAGGAGGAGGAGAAGAATAAGAAAAGAAGAAGAAGAAAAGAAGAAGATGAAGAAGACGAAGAGACGAAGAAGAAAAGAAGATGAAGAAGAAAGAAGAAGAAAAGAAGATGAAGAAGACGAAGAGACGAAGAAGAAGAAAAGAAGAGGAAGAAAGAGGAGGAGAAGAAAAAGAAAAGAAGAAGATGAAGAAGATGAAGAAACAAAGAAGAAAAGAAAAAGAAGAAGAAAGAGGAGGAGAAGAAAAAGAAAAGAAGAAGAAAAGAAGAAGATGAAGAGACGAAGAAGAAAAGAAGAAGAAGAAGAAAGAGGAGGAGAAGAAAAAGAAAAGAAGAAGAAAAGAAGAAGATGAAGAGACGAAGAAGAAAAGAAGAAGAAGAGGAAAAGAAGAAGAAGAAGAAGAAGAAGAAGAAGAAGAAGAAGAAGAAGAAGAAGAAGAGAAGAAGAAAAACAACAACAACAACAACACTGTGGGGTCCTCAGTGCTCTCCAAGCTCGCTTATTTTCTTGCAGACGTTTCAATACCCCACTAGGTAACATCATCAGTGCTGAGGGTGTGACCTAATTTATGTAATGAAACACCTGCAAGAAAATAAGCGAGCTCGGAGAGCACCAAGGAATGCAAAAGGCTGATGTTCAGCAAAAACGTGGCAAAATGCAGTCAGATGCCACGGGATGCAGCAAACAGCCATAAGTCCGGGTCAGTTGCCCTGTGTGTCCAAAACTCGGACAGATGACCATTAAGTATCTATCCCCCGGGTAGATCCTTCGGATCGTCTAAGTCAGTGTTTCTCAACCTTGGAAGCTTGAAGATGGGTGGACTTCAACTCCCAGAATCCCCCAGCCAGCGCAGCAGCGCTGGCTGGGGGATTCTGGGAGTTGAAGTCCACCCATCTTCAAGCTTCCAAGGTTGAGAAACATTGGTTTCTCCCGGTTTTTCTGCAGAATTTCTCATAGAGCGCCTTTTAAGATTTGCAGATGTGTACTTTTAAAAGGACGCTAAAATGGCTCGGTGGAACAAAAGGTGGCGCCTTTGATCTCATGGAACCAAACCGAGACCCATCAATCTCCAGAAATGCGCGGAAGAAATCTCTGCATCGTTTCTGAAGAGCCTTCCCTGTTTTTTTCTTCCAAGAAATTATTTTTAAACGTCCCCATTTTCAAAAGGCTTGCCAGGAGATGTCAGAGTGTGTGTGTGGGTGTGTATAAATTGAATTTAAAATGGGTGTGCGGCCTGCCTGGACAGACCCAGGCTAGCCAAGCCCCAAAGTGCTCATTGCAGCTAGTCCTCAACTTACGACCACCATCGGCACCAGAACGTCCATGGCTGAGCAAGGCGGTTCTTAAGTGAGTCGCGCTTGATTTTACAACTCACTGAACTGGGTTTGTTATCTTCTTCCTTAGCCATAAGTCACTCTCAAGCACGCACACAACATTGCGGGTAGTCCCTGACTTACGACGCTTCGTTTAGAGACCATTCAAAGTTACGATGGCGCTTATGAATACGGTGAGCCCTGTGTGAAAAATACGTCCACCCAGTCATTACACTGTCCACAAAAAAAAAAAAATGTTGGTTGTTAAAGAAAAACTGTAAATAAAACAAATACAAACAAAACAAAAAGTTACGACGGCGCTGAAAAAAATGACTTATGACCACTTTTCCTACTTAGAACCACTTCGGTATATTGTGCTCACGTGATCTGAATTCAGAGCCTTGAATTTGGATATACAGGTAGTCCTTGACTTACAACAGTTCATTTAGCGACCGTTTGAAGTTACAATGGCACTGAAAAAAAGGGACTAACCGTAGGACCGTTTTTCACACTTACGACTGTTGCCGTATCCCCAGGGATCAAAATACAGACATTTGGCAATTGTTTGGCTTGTGTTTATGACGGCTGCAGTGTCCTGGGGGGGTCACGTGATTCCCTTTTGCGACCTTTTGAAAAGCCAAGTCAGAATGAGGAAGCACAAGATTCGCTTAACGACCAGGTCCCTAACTGATCAACTGCAGTGATTCACTTAGCCACGATGTCAGGAAAGGTCTTAAAATGAGGCGGAACTCATTAAACAAATCAGACGAGATGAGATGATATAAGATAAGATAACATAACATAAGATAAGATGATAAAGAAAAAAGAAAAGAAAAGAAAAGAAAAAAGGGAAGGGAAAGGAAAGGAAAGGAAAGGAAAGAGGAAGGGAAGGGAAGGTGATAAGGAGATAAGATATAAGATATAAAATATAAGATAAGATAAGAGATAAAGAGGTAAACCGCTCCAAACTCGATTGCAGGAAATATGACTTTAGCAACAGAACAGTCAACACCTGAAATGCTCTACCCGACTCCGTTGTTACGTCCTGTAACCCTGACCCCATTCCTAAGAGGTCTGTAAAGGGTTACTTCTCTTCTCTTCTGCATTCTCTTCTGCATTCTCTTCTTCTCTCCTCTTCTGCATTCTATTCTTCTCTCCTGCAGTCTCTTCTTTTCTTCTCTTCTTTTCTGCATTCTATTCTTCTATTCTATTCTATTCTGCATTCTATTCTTCTCTTCTCTTCTGCATTCTCTTCTTCTATTCTATTCTATTCTATTCTATTCTATTCTGCATTCTATTCTTCTCTTCTCTTCTGCATTCTATTCTTCTCTCCTGCATTCTATTCTTCTCTTTTCTTCTCTTCTGCATTCTCTTCTTCTATTCTCTTCTTCATTCTATTATATTCTTCTCTTCTCTTCTGCAATCTCTTCTCTTCTATTTTGCATTTTATTCTTCTCTTCTGCATTCTATTCTTCTCTCCTGCATTCTATTCTCCTCTCCTTTCCTCTCCTCTCCTCTCTTCTCCTCTTCTGCATTCTATTCTTCTATTCTATTTTCCATTCTATTCTAGTCTATTCTTCTCTCCTCTTCTCTTCTGCATTCTAGTCTTCTCTTCTCTTCTGCATCCTCTTGTTCTCTTCTTCTCTCCTCTCCTCTCCTCTTCTGCATTCTATTCTTCTCTTCTGCATTCTATTCTCTTCTGCATTTCTTCTATTCTTCTCTTCACATTCTACTCTACTCTACACTACACTACTCTATTTCATCTCATCTCATCTCTTGCGTTATACACCCATACATATACTTTCAATATTAATCACTGTCCATTTTGAATACATGGCGGAAAGTCGAAACTTGAGAGTTCACGGGGCCGATGCTCCATGGAACAAAACCGTGACCGAATCTGGACGTTCCGCCTTCGGATTCAGTATCTCATCTAAATCTTGTCTTCTATCTTCTCTTAAGAAACATCTCGCTTAGCCGTGGGAGTGTTGGGCTCCATCGCAGTCGTAAGTCGAGGACTCCCTGCCTAGACCTGGCGATGTCACCCCGTTTAACCTGCACTTATCTCTCCATCCTTTACATCAATGCTGGCTTCCTGCCTTCCCTCCCTCCCTCCTGGAACAGGATCTGCTGGCAAACAACGCCGAAAAAGCAAAGAGGAGCCGGTGAGATCAGCTTACATCCTCCGCTACTTCATCCTAATGAGCTGGCTCGCATCCTGCCCTCCTGGTCTCCTTCGCCAGGGTTGGACCAGCCTGTGCTGCATGGTTGAGGTGCTTCAAGGTAGGACCTCCCAGGTGAAGGACTCCGATGCTCCCCGTGTGTGTGTGTGTGTGTATGTAGGACAATTCTCCACGGCCATTTCGCCATGGGACAAGAGTTACACCAACTTCAAAGAAACTGTCGAACAGAACCGTTCAAGAAAGGATGCCAAAGAAGGGACGGAATGAATTAATGTGGATTAAAAATAAAATTTGTATTTATTTTAAATAATTAAATAGACTCGTTAAAACTGTCTCATGGTGAGTTCTCCTGCGGCAAGTTGGCCAGGGCGAGGTGTCCCATATAACATAAAATACATAAAATATATAACAAACCCTCCGCAGGGGAATCCGTTTGCAGCTCATTGGGATTCAGAAGACTCCAAGGGCATGCCATCAATCCAAAGTCCCAAAGGTACTTATTTTTCAGGAGGCAACTGGACTTTCTGGTTTTTCTCTTTGAAGAAGTTTCACTTCTCATCCAAGAAGCTTCTTCAGTTCAGACTGGATGGTGGGGAAGGGAAGGATTGATACTCCTTGCAAACAGCTGGTCCTTTGCATCCTTTCAGAGGGTCGTTGAGGCCACTTGGAGGTTTGTCTGTGCCCTCCGGGTCCACAACACAAACATTTCAGCAGTTCCAAGAAGGCTTCACACCCATTTGCACCACTCAAGGGATCCATGCCATCAAGATTTGGCAACCGGCAGGTAATTATGATGATTGCAGAATGCTGGGGTCACGTGATCACCATTTGAGACCTTCCCAGCCACTTTCCAACAAGCAAAGTCAATTGTGTGTGTGTGTGGGGGGGGGTGACTCACTTAACAATGGTGCGATTCACTTAACAACGGCAGTGATTAAGAAGATGTCTGTGAAGGGAATCCGGTTTCCCCATTGACTTGGCTTTGTCAGAAAGTCGCAAAAGGGGATCCTGCGACACCCTGGGATACTGCGTCCCCGTCATAAATATGAGTCAGCCGCCAAGCACCTGAATTTTGAGCGCGTGACTATGGAGAGGCTGCAAGGGTCGTTAAGTGTAAAAAATGGTCTTAACTCACTTTTTTTCAATTGACGTCGTAACCTTGAATGGTCACTAAATGAACTGCTGTAAGTCGAGAAGTATCTGTAAAGCTTGATTCTGGAGATGGGTAAATATGTCCTATCTCACCCATCTTCCTTTGCAAACACCTCTCTCTCTTTCTCTCTGTTTCTCGCTGTTTCTCTCTGTGTTTTCTCTCGCTCCCTCTTTCTCTCTCTTTGTTTCTCTGTCTGTCTCTTTCTTTCTTTCTCTCTTTCTCACTCATTCTCTCTCTGTCTCTCTGTGTCTCTGTCCCTTTCTTTCTTTCTGTCTATCTGTCTCTTTCTCTCACTCACTCTTTATCTCTCTCTCTCTTTCTCACTCTTTCTCTCTGTCTGTTTCTCTGTCTGTCTCTTTCTTTCTCTTTCTCTCTCTCTTTCTCACTCATTCTCTCTTTCTCTGTCTCTCTGTCTCTCTGTCCCTTTCTTTCTTTCTGTCTATCTGTCTCTTTCTCTCTCTCTCACTCACTCTTTATCTTTATCTTTCTCACTCTTTCTCTCTGTCTGTTTCTCTGTCTGTCTCTTTCTCTTTCTCTCTCTCTTTCTCACTCATTCTCTCTCTCTCTTTCTGTCCCTTTCTTTCTTTCTGTCTATCTGTCTCTTTCTCTCTCACTCTCTCACTCTCTTTCTCTTTCTCACTCTTTCTCTCTGTCTGTTTCTCTGTCTGTCTGTCTCTTTCTTTCTCTTTCTCTCTCTCTTTCTCACTCATTCTCTGTCTCTCTGTCCCTTTCTTTCATTCTGTCTATCTGTCTCTTTCTCTCTCTCTCTCACACACTCACTCTTTATCTTTATCTTTCTCTCTCTCTTTCTCACTTTCTCTCTGTCTGTCTGTCTCTTTCTCTCTCTTTCTCACTCTCTCTCTCTGCGTGTCTCTCTGTCTCTCTCTGTCTCTCTCTCAGTGCAGAGCTCCACCCTAGAAGCAAAACAGGTACAAACCAAGCCGGATCTTCCCACTTCAGGTGCCCATACCTAGTGTGGACTTTACCACTTCTGGGGCCTGGAGACCTGCCCAGGTAGGGCAAACCTCCCTCTCCAGCTGTGAGATCCCAACTAATTTTCTTCCTTGCACTTCCTCATCCACCTGGCCCAACCTGTCAGTGAGGTTAACTGGCAGACAGACGTAGGAAGCTTGCAAGGAGCTGGTGCGGCACACCTGAGGCAGGTAAGGGCCTCTGGATCTGTTCTCTTTGAGTCGGCTCTGTGTGTGTGTGTGTGTGTGTGTGTGTGTGTGGAGGGTGCTACAAGGGAGGAGAGGGGCTGGTAAGGTTCACTCGTGGGTCCTTCCCCCCATTTCTGGGGTTGCTAGAGGGGTGCGGCAGGGACGGACTTGACCCAGCGCATTGATCCAAGCCAGGATAAAAATCCCAGGACCAGCATGAGATAACTAACCAAGCTAATGTTGGTTTGGTGGAATTGTTTTGTTTTAATAGCTTAGAGCAGGGTTTTTTTCAACCTTGGCAACTTGAGGCTGTTGGACTTCAATTCCCAGAATTCCCCAGCCAGCCATGACATCACTGGGGCTTGTTTGGCTGGTGAATTCTGGGAGTTGAATTCTTGGCTGGCTGAGGTATTCTGGGAGTTGAAGTTCACCACCTTCGAGTTCCAAAGTTTGACTGACTGAGGGATTCTGGGAGTTGAAGTCCATTATCTTCAAGTTGCCAAGGTTGGCTGGCTGAGGGATTCTGGGAATTGAAGTCCACCCTCCTCAAGCTGCCAAGGCCAAGAAACATGGCTTAGTGTGTTGAGTGTGACCAACTCAAGTGGCTAAGACACTGAGCTTGTCGATCAGAAGGTCGGCAGTTCGAATCCCTAGTACAGGTCTCCTGCGTGAGCTGGGGGGTGGACTTGATGACCTCCAAGGTCCCTTCCGACTCTGTTACTAACCTAACTCTTTGCTGGCACTTTGGCTCACGTGAGAGTGCAAACACAGGAAATTCATTTCAGACCCAAGTGACGTGAGAAGGCAGTTGTTGGCTCACAAACCTTGCTTTTCTACTATCTCGTAAATCCAAGCTAGGTTGGTGCATTATGGCTTGGTTGTTCTGTCGACATGACATCCTTAACCAGGTTTGCGTTTGCAAGGGTTCCAAGAGATTAGGCACTCTGCAATGCAAATCTTTTTAGAGAAATGTTGGTCCGGTATCTCGATGTTTATTTCAATGTTCAGAAATAAATGTTCAAAAATAAACCCCTTTTGAGAATTGTCCAGGGACGTCAATGAATTAAAAACTCAGCCAAACGAAGCAAAAACAGACAGGAAAATTATACTGCGGAACTTTCTGATGGAGATGTTGCAGGTGAAATAAAGGCCAGCAGATGCAGTCATAGTAGGCTAAGTTTGGTTAATATTAACCTGGGTTGTGATCATCATGGAAAACAGGAGCCAAGCAGGCCGAAAACTACTACGCTGCCTGCAGTGGTTTTATTCTCACAATATGCAATTGTAAGCCATACATTCGTACAACCTGTTCAGCTAGCTGGCTTCCAGTTAATCCTGGTGAGCTTCTTTGTGGCTTGCAGTGCTGCATGAATCTCATTACATGCCCAGAATGTGGGTTAATTAAATATAGTTAACTATATAAATATAGTTTCTGTGAAATGTTAGCCACCATTACTGTGATCAAACAGTCCTTGACTTAACAACAGTTCATTTAGTGACCCTTTCGAAGTTACAACTGAAAAAAAGTGACTTAGGGCCGTTTTTCACACTTACGACCGTTGTAGCATCCCCTTCCCATCTCCTGGTTGGCCCTTGTCTTCTTTTCTGAATAGAGGTGTTGCGTTCTCACACAGGCGGGCTCAGCCAGGAATCCTGGCCAACCATAACCTCGTTTCGGCTGGAATCAGGAAAAAAAAAAAGAGCTGGCAGAAATGTTGATGGCTCCCAGGATACTGGCTGCAAAGTTGTCTGAACTTTGGGAGGCCTTTCCCAACCCTCTTATTGCTGATTTTTGCAAGAAGGGTCCATGTCTTGGCAGCTGGTTTCATGAGGACTAGAAACTTCAATAGTCATTGGAAAACGAATTATCCATTATGGGAGTCTTCCCTAGCCTTTCCATCCACCTCCTCCTCAAGGGACTGCCTTTCTAAAATTCTCATCGAGGGTTGGGAGTTGAGGTTAACTCTGTCTGGAGGGCACCAGCTTGAGAAAAAACACTTCTAAGCAAATCCGGCTTCACAATCACACATGACCACAAAAAAAAAAAAAAAAAAAAAAAAAAAGAGAGAGGGGGTCAAGCTATTCTCCAAAGCACCTGAAGGTTAGGACAAGAAGCAATGGATGGAAACCAATCAAGGAGAGAAGCAACCTAGAATTAAGGAGACATTTCCTGACAGTGAGGACAATTAACCAGTGGAACTGCTTGCCACCAGAAGTTGTGGGTACTCCATCACTGGAGGCTTTTAAGAAGAGACTGGACAACCATTTGTCTCGAATGGTAGAGGGGTTCCTGCATGAGCAGGGGGTTGGATTAGAAGACCTCCAAGGTCTCTTCCAACTCTCTTTTTCTCTTATTCTGAAGTAGCTGATGACATCAATGCCATATGAGCTAAAACACCAGGCTGTTTTGCTTCGGGAACATTTTGTATGCGTGTGTTTGTGGTGTGTTGCAATCTGATCTCGAGGCTCTCCAACGCAGGAATTTCAATGAAGAGGAGGATGGCTTTATGTAAATAAATTAAAGATAAAAAAACTGGCTCCCAACCGCGGGAATTTGGAGGCCGCATATTAAGTGCATCTCTTCATCTGATAAATTGTGTTCTTTCTTCCCATTAAGGGACATTGGAGCTCTTCCAGACAGGGCCCTTTTTCAAATTTGCTGGCTGTCAGTTCATTTTTGTGCGTGCGCTTTTAAAAAGTTGGGTTAAAAGAAAAGAGAGCTGGGGCTGACCGGCCACAACAGGATTGTAGAGGACACTTAAGAACATCCATTTTTTTTCCCGGACGGTCATCAGCCAAACAGAGCAAGATCCCTGGACAAAATTTGGACAGGGTTTTGCTGGACAAGACAGTAATGAGCCAATGGCGAGAATGGTTAATTGGCTGCGGGACGAAGCTTTCCGAGAATTGCGCAAATGATCTCACCAGTGGTGGGAAAACTAGCTTTCTCTCTGCAGCCTTCAATTAATCCTCCCGAAGGCCCTCTGTTTGCATGCACAGACCCTCATCTAGGAATAATAATAATAATAATAATAATAATAATAATAATAATAATAACAACAACAACAACCATCAGTCAATAATATTTGTGATACATTTTTCAATATTCAGTTGACTGAGTTTCATGCGATTATGGATGAAATGTAATAGTGATACCCATGGTCATTGGGGCACTTGGTACCATGTCCAAGAATTTTATAAAATGCATCAAGAAATTGCAGCTTCCTGCAATAACCCCAGCGCAACTGCAAAAAAACTGCGCTATTCGGAAACATCGTATATTTTAAGAAGATACTTGGTTGATACCTGGGATGCTGGTATCAATCATTAGCACCAGTCCACGTACCTTCCATAGCATGCTCAAGACTTTCTTATTTCATCAAGCTAGCCTGACCTAAGTTTTTTCCCCTTTTTAAATGGAAATTTGGTTTTAAATTATTGGGGTTTTAAATTTGTTCAGCCAAAATTATTTAATTCGTTTTATTCTATTTTAAATTTTGTATTTATATGTTTTATTCTATGGCTGTTCACCGCCCTGAGTCCTTCGGGAGTAGGGCGGTATAGAAATCCAATAAAACCAAACAAACATAAAACAAACAGTCAGTGGTATTTGTGACACATTTTTAAATGTTCAGTTGACTGAGTTTCATGTTTAATGAATAAAAGAGATCATCATCATCATCATCATCATCATCATCATCATCATCATCACATATATCATTGACTGGTGCTGATGGTTGATACGGGTTGCTGCCAACATCCTAGGTATCAACCAAGTATCTTCATCGTACATTTTAAGAAGATATTTGGTCGATATCTAGGACGCTGGCAGCAACCCATATCAACCATCCGCGCCAGTCAATGATACTTGTGATACATGTTTAAGTGTTCAGTTGACCGAGTTTCATGTTTAATGAATAAAGGAGATAATAATAATAATAATAACAACAACAATAACAGAATAACAGAGTTGGAAGGAACTTTGTAGGTCATTCAGGCCAACCCACCACCCAAACATTGGTGTAATCGGTTTTCCACTAAGATCTGCCAACACCCTAGGTGATAGGCAGAGTCAATATGTGAGATGGGCGGTTATACAAAGGTAATAATTAACTAAAGGAAAACATGGAGGTAAAGTTGCATGATGCTGTCATGATGTTTTGCTTAACGGGCGAAAGGGAAGCTGTCAGCTTTTGCTGTCACGTGATTTTCCACCTAAAGCACAGCAATGCTTAGCAATGGAGTTGCCCATCTCAAAACTGTGGTCATTCAGTGAGGACTGTTTGGACTGCTATAAATGGAAGCATTGCCATAAGTCAACTGCTTATACCATGGAGTACAGCCTAGATTGATATTGGACCTCATCGTGCTACCTGGCAGTGTGAAGATTTTATTTATTTATTTATTTATTTATTTATTTATTTATTTATTTATTTAGTTATTTATTTATTTAGTTAGTTTGTTAGTTAGTTAGTTAGTTAGTTAGTTAGTTATTTTATTGGTTCGATTTATATGCCGCCCTTCTCCGGAGACTCAGGGCGGCTTACAATGTGTTAAGCAATAGCCTTCATCCTTTTGTATATACCTACTTAGTAGGGCTTTTTGCCCGCCCCCTCAAGCGGTGTTCTTTTTTTTATACAAAGTCAGCTTATTGCCCCCACAATCCGGGTCCTCATTTTACCTGCCTCGGAAGGATGGAAGGCTGAGTCAACCTTGAGCCTGGTGAGATTTGAACTCACAGTAATTGCAGGCAGCTGGTATTACTTAACAGTGCTTTAGTCTGCTGCGCCACCAAGGCTCTTATGATAAGCAGTGGTGTGCCACTTAGGCCCAGGACTCTTCAATATCTTCATAAATGACTTAGATGATTGAATAGAAGGGGAATTTACCAAATCTGCAGATGATACTAAGCTGGCAGGAATAGCCAACACCCTAGATGATAGGCTGAAGAACCAGATGGATCTTGACAGACTTGAACCCTGGGCCCTATCTAACAAAATGAAATTCAATGTAGAGAAAAGTCAAGTCTTACACTTAGGCAAGAAAAATCAAATGTACACATTTAGACTGGGTGACACCAGGCTTAATAGCAGTGACTGGGAGAGGGATCTAGGAGTCTTAGTGGACAACCAGCTAAATATGAGTCAGCTGTGTGCGGCAGCAGCCAAAAAAGCCAATGCAATCCTAAATTGCATTAACAGAGGGATACAGTCAAGATCAGGTGAGGTACTAATACCACTCTATTAAGCCCTAGTAAGACCACACCTAGAGTCCTGCATCCAGTTTTGGTCACCACACTATAAAAAAGATGCTGAGACTCTAGAAATAGAGTACAGAGAAGACCAACTAAGATGATTAAAGGGGAATAAAACATACGATGAACTGGGAGGAACTGCAGGAACTGGGCCTGGCTAGTCTAGGGAAGAGAAGGACCAGGGGAGACAGGAGAGCATCTTCCAATATTTGAGGGGTTGCCATAGAGCAGAGGAGGTCAAGCTATTTTGCAAAGCACCTGAAGGCCAGACACGGAATAATGGATGGAAACTGACCAAGGAGAGATTCAGGCTAGAAAGAAAGAGAAATTTATTGATAGTGAGAGCAATCAAGTGTAGGAAAAGGAAGCGTTGGACCATAGGCATGGTCGAAGAAGTCAAGATAGCAGTCACAACCGAGTGATTGAAACCCCACCTCTTTAAGTGGGGAGTTTGACCACCTGGTTGCAGCTGCCGTCTTGAAGTAAAGCCCACCCATCCTAACTTCTTACCTGATGCAACTGATAAAGGGGGACAGGTGGTCATTGATGTAATCCTGGATTGCTTTTGTCTTAAGGCGGTCGGCCGGAGGAACCAACCCTCAGGTCCAGAGTTCGGACATAGAGAAAGAAATGGAAGAGAAGGACGAAAACTCTCCTCGCCGGGCCGAAGTTTCTCCCCAACCCAAGGCCAACTCTACCACACAATCACCATCCAACTCCAAGACCCTGCTGTACCCCCAACGTCATGCCGAGTCATACGAATCCAGGAAGTATTTTGTAACAAGGGTGAGTCAACTTAGCCACTTTGGGAGGGGGTCTTCTTCATGGGGTTGGCAAGAATGGCCATCACATGCCCGTCACTCTGGTGGCTTCTTCAGCAAGCACCGAACGTCTTCCTTGACTCAGGAAGGGACAGGATGTATGTCTGAAAACATGTATTGATACCACTTTAGAAGGCCTTGGTAAGACCAGACTTGGAATCCTGCATCCAATTTTGGTCGCTACCATGTAAAAAAGATGCTGAGACTCTGGAAAGAGGGCAGAGAAGAGCAACAAAGAGGATTAGGGGACTGGAGGCTAAAACATATAAAGAACAATTGCAGAAATTGGGGATATCTAGTCTAGAGAAAAGAAGGACTAGGGGAGACATGATTGCAGTCTTCCAATATTTGAGGGGCTGCCACAAAGAAGAGGGGGTCAAACCACCTGAAGGCAGGAGAAGAAGCAACGGATAGAAACTAATCAAAGAGAGAAGCAACCTAGAACCAAGGAGGAATTTCCTGACAGCTAGGACTATTAACCAGTGGAACAGCTTGCCACCAGACGTTTTGGGGGCTCCAACACTGGAGATTTTTAAGAAGGGACTGGACAGCCATTTGGCTGAGATGGTGTAGGCTCTCCTGCTTGGGCAAGTGGTTGGACTAGAAGATGTCCAACCTTATTATTCTATGTTTTAACTAAAATAAGAGATTTTTTTTTTAATCGGTGTGTGTGTGTGTGTGAATCAGATGGTGTGAATACTACAACCACCTCAGTCCCAAGTATCTGCACACTGAGCCTGCCAATGCATAGAGGGTGGGATCATATCCAACGGGAAAGAGTTTACTACCGGTATTTGTCCATTTACCTCTTCTCAAAGTTGAGGAGTGGGGTGCTCATGAAGGACTCCTGGCTTCTCTCCTCATCACTGAGAGTCAAGCCACCTTCACCAGAGACTGAAGCCTACAGACTCAATTTTTCTTCTCGAGTGGTGTCCATTCCTCCATGGCAGGTGGGTTAGAGATAGGTGGGGACCCCTAGGAGGCTGGAGCAGGGGTCTCCAACCTTGGCAACTTTAAGACTGGTGGACTTCAATTCCCAGAGTTCCTCAGCCAGCAAAGCTGGCTGAGGAACTCTGAGAGTTGAAGTCCACCAGTCTTTAAAGTTGCCAAGGTTGGAGACCCCTGGGCTGGAAGGGCAGAGAAGGGGACGTAGGAGGAATCCAAAATCACATTGTGGCTTTTACCATCTTCCTCTTCCTCCTCTCCATTTTAGCCAGGAGCCTTCGATCAAGCCATGGAGGACCTCAAGACGCATCTGGCCGCAAACAAGGGAGAGGTGGCTCATAGCTTCTGGCTACTCACTGAGTAAGCTCTACGGAGGTCTTGTTGTTGTTGTTATTATTTGTGCTTCTCTTCAAGCTAAATCGAGCCCCATGAAGGTAGTCTGGCAATTATGGACATAAGTCACACGATAGAAGTTAACACATGACCATTTTATGACCTTTTCCTGCAATGGTTCTAAAGTGAACGTGGAGTCATTAAGCGAATCCACTCTTTGCTAGCGGGCCAGTTTTGAGCAGAGACTGGAAGTAAACACAGCTCTCCTTGCAAAAACATCAGAATGCAAAGTCAGCAGAGCAAGGTTTTACACCTGGGCAGGAAAAACCAGAGGGACAAATACAGATTAGGCAAAAATCTGGTTTCAAAAATAATAACTGAGAGGGACCTTGGAGGACAATCCCTTGAATATAGAAATAGAAATAGAATAACCGAGTTGGAAGGGACCTTGGAGGTCTTCTAGTCCAACCCCCTGCCCAGGCAAGAAACCCTATACCACTTCAGACAAATGGTTATCCAACATCTTCCTAAAAACTTCCACTGTTGGAGCATTTACAGCCTCTGGAGGCAAGTTGTTCCACTGGTTAATTGTTCTACCTGTCAGGAAATTACTCCTTAGTTCTAAGTTGCTTCTCTCCTTGATTAGTTTCCACCCATTGCTTCTTGTTCTACCCTCAGGTGCTTTGGAGAATAGCTTGACTGCCTCTTTGGGGCAGCCCCTCAGGTATTGGAAGACTGCGATCATGTCTCCCCTAGTCCTTCTCTTCATTAAAGTAGAAATACCCAGTTCCTGCAACCGTTCTTCGTATGTTTTAGCCTCCAGTCCCCTAATCCTCTTAGTTGCTCTTCTCTGCACTCTTTCTAGAGTCTCAGCATCTTTTTTTTTTTTAATTTGATTTATATGTTGCCCTTCTCCGGAGACTCAGGGCGGCTTACAATGCGCTAAGCAATAGCCTTCATCCTTTTGTATATTTATACAAAGTCAGTTTATTGCCCTCACAATTCAGGTCCTCATTTCACCTACCTTAGAAAGGATGGAAGGCTGAGTCAACCTTGAGCCTGGTGAGATTCGAACCTGCAGTAATTGCAGGCAGCTGTGTTAATAACAGGGTGCTTAGACCACTGTACTATCAAGGCTCTTTTTTACATTGTGGTGACCAAAACTGGATGCAGGATTCGAAATGTGGCCTTACCAAGGCCTTATAAAGTGGTATTAACAGTTCACATGATCTTGATTCTGTCCCTCTGTTTATGCAGCCCAGCCAGCCAAGTGTGGTGACAGCCAAAAATGTTTAATACACTCCTTCGTTGTACAAACAGAGGCATAGAATCAAAATCACGTGAAGGATTAGTACCGCTTTGTACAGCCTTAGTAAGGCCACACCTGGATTATTCCATCCAGTTTAGGTCATCACTCTACAAAAAAGAGGTTGAGACTTTGGAAAAAGTACAGAGAAGAGCAACTAAGAGGATGAAAGGCCCGGAGACTAAAACATACGAAGAACGGTTGCAGGATTTGGGTTTGGCCAGTCTAGAGAAAAGAAGGACTTGTGGGGGACATGATAGCAGTCTTCCAATATTTGAGGGGCTCCCCCCAAAAAGAGGGGGGCAATCTATTCTCCAAAGCCCCTGAAGGCAGGACAAGAAGGAATGGATGGAAACAAATCAAGGAGAGAAGCAACCTGGAATTAAGGAGAAATTTCCTGACAGTGAGGACAATTAACCAGTGGAACAGCTGGCCACCAGAGGTTGTGGATGCTCCAGCACTGGAAGTTTTTAAAAAGAGACTGGACAGCCACTGGTCTGAAATTATATAGGGTCTCCTGCTTGAGCAGGGAGGTGGACTAGAAGACCTCCAAGGTCCCTTCCAGCTGATTCTGAAATGCTGGCTGGTTGTTCAGTGTTTGAAATGCAATCATGTGATCCAGGGGTGAAAACCAGCAGATTCTGAACAGTTCTGGAGAACCAGTAGTGGAAATTTTGAGTAGTTTGGCAAACCAGTAAATACCACCTCTGACTGGGCCCGCCCCCATCTATTCTCTGCCTCCCGAGTCCCAGCTGATCGGGAGGGAATGGGGATTTTGCAGTATCCTTTCCTTGCCACGCCCACAAAATAAGCCACGCCCACAGAACCAGTAGTAAAAAAAATTAGAATCATCAAGGAATCTGATGCTGGAACTTGAAAACTGGATCCTAGGCAGGGGTAGATTCTAAATTTTTTTTACTACTGGTTCTGTGGGCGTGGCTTATTTTGTGGGCGTGGCTTGGTGGGGGGTAATGTGACTGGGTGGGCGTGGCCAACTTTTTTTTTTTTTTTACTTTTAAAAGCATCTTTTCTACAACCTTAAGAGGTTGCAGAAAAAAATGCTTTTAAAAGCCTCTGACGATCAGGCAACTCAGCTGGGATCGCCAGAGGCTTTTAAAGGCATATTTTTTTTGTACAACCTCTTCGGCCGAAGAGGTTGCAGAAAAAATGCTTTCAGAAGCCTCTGATGATCCCAGCTGAGCCGCACGATCATCAGAGACTTTTTTTTTTTACTTTTAAAAGCATTTTTTTTTGGCCAAAGAGTGTGTAGAAAAAATGTTTTTAAAAGTTTTTTTTAAAAAAAGCCTCTTATGAGGTGGGTGGGGTAAGCGAGCGGCCACCGGGCCAGGGACCGGTTCGGGGGCATGGCCAGCCAATGTTATTACCGGTTCTCCGAACTACTACAAATTTTTACTACCGGTTCTTGTGAACCGGTGCGAACCGGGAGCAACCCACCACTTATCCTAGATAACCTTTGCTGGGGTCTGTTGTAGCTTCATACAATTGATAAGTCACCAGTCATAAGTCAAGGACTTAGTGAACGTTTAGTGAACGTTCGAAGTTACAACATAACTTCAAAAAAGAAACTTATGCCTGTTTTTCACCTTTGCAACTGTTGCAGCATCCTTATGGTTACGTCATCAAAATTTGGATGCTGTGCAACTGACTCATACTTATGACGGTCGCATTGTCCTGGGGTCTTTTGATCCCCTTTTGTGACCTTCTGACAAGCAAATTCAACGGGGGAGCCAGATTCACCTAACAACCGTGTTCCTGACTTAACATCTGCAGTGATTCGCTTAACAACAGCATCAAGACAGGTCATAAAATGGAGCAAAACTCACTTAACAGCTGTCTCGCTTAGCAACGGAAATTCTGGGCTCGATTGTGGTTGTAATTCGATGACAGCTAATAATGAATCTGGCATGGTAACAATTACAAATGTTCTGAAATTAATAGGTATTCTGGAAATGAACCAAACAGATGAATTTGGCACATGGATTAAGCAGATAACAGGAATGGTACCCTTATCTTGATAGCCCCAAAGATGGTTTTTCCAATAGGTAAATGGACTTTCTTGTGGTTTTTTTTCCCCTTGAAAACATTTTGCTTCTCATTCAAGAAAAAGAATAGAATAACAGAGTTGGAAGGGACCTTGGAGGTCTTCTAGTCCAACCCCCTGCCTAGGCAGGAACCCCTACACCACTTCAGATAAATGGTTATCCAACATCTTCTTAAAAACTCCCAGTGTTGGGGCATTCACAACTTCTGCAGGCAAGTTGTTCCACTGATTAATTGTTCTAACTGTCAGGAAATTTCTCCCTAGTTCTAAATTGCTTCTCCCCTTGATTAGTTTCCACCCATTGTTTCTTCTCCTGCCTTCAGGTGCTTTGGAGAATAGCTTGACTCCCTCTTCTTTGGGGCAGCCCCTGAGATATTGGAAGACTGCTATCATGTCTCCCCTAGTCCTTCTCTTCATGAAACTATACATTCCCAATTCCTGCATCCGTTATTCCTATGTTTTAGCCTCCAGTCCCCTAATCCTCTTTGTTGCTCTTCTCTGCACGTTTTCTAGAGTCTCCACATATTTTTTTACATCGTGGTGACCAAAACTGGATGCAAAATTCCAAGTGTGGCCTTACCAAGGCCTTATAAAGTGGTATTAACACTTTATATTTCTGAACTTTTCAGTTCAGAAGAACTGAACTGAACTGAACTGAAGAGACTTCTTGGCCAAGAAGCTAAATGTTTTCAAGGAAAAAAAACCCACAAGAAAGTCCATTTACCCTTTGGAAAAAGCACCTTTGGGACAAGCATGACCTGGAGGATGGAGAATCTCCATAGACACCCCGTGTTGATTGCACTGATACAAACAGACACACAGATACACAAACCTGTTTTGTTCAGCTCGTAAATCGAAAGGGTTGGAGGAGGGAATGGGTGATTTATTTAATGCCTGCTTTAGAGTCCTCCTTCCTGCTCTTCTTTTAATGGGTCTCTTCCCGATTCTCTCCTTTATTCTAAAATTAAATTCTGCCTTCTTTGGGGATATTTGTTTGTTTGTTTGTTTGTTGTTGTGATGAATAGAACCATGGCTTGTACCCTAATCATCCCTAAAACTGTCTTACACTCAGTAGGAAATTTTTAAAAATTGAATTTCAACATTTGCCTCCTCTAGGGGCTGCTGAAAATAATCACTTCTGTTTACTTTGCAGAAATGATTTAATTGTCAATTCCCGCAAGCTCAAACATTATTATATATAACAGGAGAGAATTACTTTAATAAAGTTTCTGGCAGTCTGTAGACATTTATTTTCCTGTAATGCCACCTAGAGGATGCCAAGAGAACTGCACCCTAGCTCTGTTTCAATTGCTCTTCCTACTTTGGGGGGCCACTTCAGCCACTTTTAAGATGCGAGGACTTCAATTTAAAGTTGCTGAGATTGGAAAACCCTGCTTGGACGTAGATAAATTCAAGATAATTTCTGAATTAGAAGTCCTCCAAGCTCCCTTCCAACGGTGTTATAATGAAAAATGCAAAGGCCCACATCCTTCGTTATTCGTGGACCTTGACAAGGATTGTACAATGGATGGAAACTAATCAAGGAGAGAAGCAACCTAGAACTAAGGAGAAAGGTCCTTACTATGAGCAATTAACCAGTGGAACTGCTTCCCTCCAGAAGTGGTGGGTGCTCCATCACTGGAGATGTTTAAAAAGAGATTGGACAGCCATGTGTCTGAAATGGTACAGGGTCTCCTCCCCCAACAGGGGGTTGGACTAGAAGACCTCCAAGGTCCCTTCCAACGCTGTGATTCTGTATTCAGTTGAAGCTCCACCTGGGTTTTTTTGCGTCATGCATGTAAAATTAGGTGGAGCTTCAATTCGATGCTTGCAATTGTCATGTTGACTTTTTTGACCCTTGGCTGACTGTCTTAGTCCCTGGACTAAATTCCCATAATGCACTGAAACCTGAATTTATTACTCATCGGACTTTAAATCCTTTGGATTTATGTTTCCATTCACGTATCGCCTTAATAAAGAACATACAAAGTCCCTTCAAACTCTGTTACTCTGTGTTCTATTGTTGGAAGAAATATCCACCTGGTTCAGTTCCAAGCTGGGAGAAAAACACTGGAAACAACATGGAGGATGCTTGGAAAGATTAATGATGAACAGCACCACCAAGCCCATGGTTCTGGTGCAGCTGACCACATGGAAGTGAGATGCGGGGAAGTATTTATAGGCTTTGCACTTGAGCTTCCTGTTCCTGTGCAAGAACATGTCTTCTATTGGCTGTTGTCAGACTACCATGGGGCAGTGGTGGGTTGCTCCCGGTTCGCACCGGTTTCCAAGAACTGCTAGTAAAAAAAAATTTTAGTAGTTCGGAGAAGCAGTAATAACATTGGCTGGCCACGCCCCCGAACCGGCCCCCGGCCCAGTCGCCGCTCACTTACCCCGCCCACCTCATCAGAGGCCTTTTTTTTTTTACTTTTAAAAGTATTTTTTCTACAACCTCTTCGGCTGAAAAAATGCTTTTAAAAGTTAAAAAAAATCCTCTGATGATCGCGTGGCTCAGCTGGGATCTTCAGAGGCTTCTGAAAACATTTTTTCTGCAACCTCTTCAGCCGAAGAGGTTGTAAGGAAAAAAAACCCCTTTAAAAGGCTCTGGCGATCCCAGCAGATTTGCCTGATCATCAGAAGCTTTTCTGCAACCTCTTAAGGTTGTAGAAAAAATGCTTTTAAAAGTTAAAAAGAAAAAAGTTGGCCATGCCCACCCACTCACATTACCCCCAAGCCACACCCACAAAATAAGCCACACCCACAGATAAGTAAAAAAAAATTAGAACCCACCCCTGCCATAGGGCCATGTAGGGGTCATGTTTGTCTGAGCTAGGTTTGTTTAAAGTTTGGACTCATGCAATGAAGGGGCTTGTTGGGCAATTCTTATTGTGGCTGAGGGCTAACCCTACCTTTGTTCAGACCTTGCTGCAGAGAATTTGCTTATGAATAGAGCTAGCTATCTCTTTATCTCTTAACATCTGCTGTGGGTTATTAAGGAAGGAGGGAGCCGCTTTCTGTCTGGAAAAACATGTTTCTCCTTTAGGGAAAATTATATTCTGCCTTTTTAATATTTCTCAAAATATTTCATTCTTCTAGGAGAGGGGTGGGTGCTAACTTTCTACACTTGGTTTTTCCATGGGCAGAGTGACTGGGGCTCCGAATTGCCCAGGATCTTCTTACTATTAGTTCTCCCTTTGCTTTCTCCCAGAATCGATCACTGGAACATCGAGAAGGAGCGGATTGTGGTTCTCACCGACACTGCCCTCCTGGTGTGCAAGTATGACTTCATCATGCTCAAATGCCTGGAGCTGCAGAGGATCCCTCTGACCTACATCGAGAAGATCTCCACGGGTCCTTTCGCTTTTCCAGAGAAGTCCTTGGACAGGTGAGGTCCCGCGGCTCATCGGTGGGGAGGGAAGGGATCTAGTAGCTTTCCAAGGGTGGATGCATTGCAACTACCAGCATGAAGAACATGGAAGGCCCATGCTGATGGCCAACTGGGTAGGATCTTGTGGCAGAAACAGCCGAGAGAACATTTAGTGCAACCCCAAAGGTGCTTTCCCCAAAGGTAAATGGTCTTTCTTGGTGAGGCAAGAAAAACCAAAAGCACAGGTACAGAATGGGTGAAACCTGGCTCAGTTGTGGTAACTGTGAGGGATTTTGGAGTCCTAGTGGACAACTATTTAAATAGGAGCCAGCTGTGTGTGGCAGCAGCCAAAAAAGCCAATGCAATCCTGGGCTGCACCAACAGAGGGATAGAATCAAGATCACGTGAAGTGTTAATACTGTTCTGTCCCCGTACCCCACACGCACCCCCACAGACGGCCCGGAGTTAATAAGCCACACGACAAAACTCTTTGAAGATAAAGCTGGCAGCAACCCAGTGGCTAGCTGCCAATTCAGACTTTACTCACACAAAACAAAGATTAGACTGCAAGCATTCCGATAAAACAGGCAGAGTTTCAACAATACAAGGATTAATCCAAATGCAATCCAATAAAGCAGGCAAAGTCCAGTAACGCAGAGATCATGGATTATTTCTAGTTTTTGCTCATCACAAACTGAACCGGCCACCACACCCACATTTATACCCTGTGGGGTGTGGTCCAGTGACTCAGATAATCTGCACGCCTTCCCTTCTGCTGTGCACGCTTCTCCCTGCGCCTCTGCCGAGGGTCCAGCCAGCACTTATCTTCTTTGTCGCTGTCCATCTGTGGCTGCGGGGATGTGCTTGGCTCTGGGCCTATCGTTTGGCCTTCGGTGTCCTCCGGAGGCATTGCCAGAGAGGAGGGTCCTGGAGAGGGAGGCCTTGCCAACTCCTCCCCCTCACTCTCAGAGTCTGCATCTGTCGATAGCCCAGGCTCAGGCAACGGAGCCACAACAAATACTGCTTTATAATGCCTTAGTAAGGCCACACTTGGAATCCTGCTTCCAGTTTTGATCACCACGATGTAAAAAAGATGTGGAAACTCTAGAAAGAGTGCAGAGAAGAGCAACAAAGAGGATTAACGGGCTAACACATATGAAGAACGGTTGCTGGAATTGGGTATGTCTAGTCTTATGAAAAGAAGGACTGGGGGGATATGATAGCAGCCTTCCAGTATCTCAGGGGCTGCCACAAAGAAGAGGGAGTCAAGCTATTTTTTAAAGCCCCTGAAAGCAAGACAAGAAGCAATGGATGGAAATTAATCAAGGAGAGAAGGAACCTGGAATTAAGGAATTTAATTGAAGGGAAGAACAATTAACCAGTGGAACAATCTGCCTCAGAAGTTGTGGGTGCTTCAACACTGGAGGTTTTAAAGAAGATATCGGACAACCATTTGTCTGAAATGATAATACGGTTTCCTGCCTGAGCAGGGGGCTGGACTAGAAGACCTCTAAGGTCCCTTCCAATAAAGTAGGATGTAAAGTGGGATTTGGATATAAGAGTGAAATGATACGGGGTTGGCTTGGATGATCTTTAAAGGTCCCTCGACCTAGTTATTGTAAGAGACAGTTTCTGAGTTCAAAAAGTCAAACCGCAGAGTTAGCTAACTTTCTTACTTCCATGTCAAAATGCAGAATTAAAAACCACATGGGTCAGCATGACACCTGGGTCTCAGACACAAGATAGAATCAGCTTTTCTGCCCAGCAATAAGGGGCTTAGCCAATAGGAATGATTTCACATATTTCCGTGTTTTTGCTGCTTTTGAAGACTATAAGAATGTGTTCTGTCCCCAACCACACGCACACACACCAACAGACGTTCAAGAGTTAAAGACCAAACCAGCCGGCAAAATCCTTTTCCTTATGATAACGGAACTTGGCAGCAACCTAGTGGCTGCCTGCCAAGAGTTTATTACTCACGAGAAGAGATAACTTCTCTCCGCTTCTGGTACATCAAAGGAAAACAGCTCAATAATTACAGAGTCAATCAAGTCCAGAGATAATCCAGCAAAGTCTATAGCAAAAACTCCGGCAATGCAGAATGGCGTGGAAGCTTTCAGCCTTGTTCGTCACAAGGTTTGACTGGCCACCACGCTCCCTTTTATATCCTGTGGGGTGTGGTCCAGAGACTCAGCCTAATCTCGGGCACCCCTCTTCTTCTGTTGCGCGCGCTTATCTCTGCGACGCTGGCGTGGATCCAGCCAAGACTCATTACCCTCATTACTGTCCGTCTGTGGCTGCGTGGACGTGCTTAGCCCCGGCCCGATCTCTTGCCCTTCGGCGGACACCGAAGGCATTGCCAGAGAGGAGGGTCCTGGAGAGGGAGGCCTTGCCAACTCCTCTCCTTCACTCTCGGAGTCCTCTCCTGCCAATGACACAGGCTCAGGTAACGGAGCCACAACAGAATGCGTGTTCTGATCAGAACGTTGTTTGGATATTAGATGGTTATCTTTTCTGTCTGAACCTTTTGGCCAAAATAAAACTTCTCTTGATCTCGAAGTCCGAGTCCTTTGATTTTCTGCAACACCAACTCTGTCATATTGTATTGAATTGAAGCTTCACCTGGTTTTTAATGTCAATCACATGTGCCATGCACATAAAATCAAGTGGAACTTCAATTGTACCCTTGCAGTGGCCATGTTGACTTTTCAGCAGTTCTAAGAAGGCTCCACACCCATTTGCATCACTCAGGTGACCCCGAGGACACAGAGAAAGAGGCCTCAAAGACCCTCTAAAAGGGTGCAAATGACCAGCTGTCTGCAAAGGGTATAAAATAAATCCTTCCATTCTCCACCATTCAGTCAGAGCTGAAGATGCTTCTTGGATGAGAAGAGAAACGTTTTCAAGGAAAAATGAAGTCCAGTTGCTTTTTGAAAAAACACCTTTGGGACAACCATTGACTGAGAAGCAACACAGACACCCGGGGAAGAGATGCTAGGATCCTCCAGGATTCAGAAGGTTTGGAAGTCCCAAAGTTCAGAACTTCTGGCCCATCTGACGTTCTAGTGATGCTCCAGGATTGTCCAAGAGAGCCTCGATGTTCTTCTGCTGGCATCTCAGCCACCAAGGCTCTTCTCTGCAGAGTCGATGCAAATATTTGCAAAGACAATTAGGGGTCTGAAGTCTAAAACATGCTTAGAACTGTTCCAGGAATTGGGTATGTTTGGTTTAATGAAAAGAAGGGCTATCAATCAGAATAGAGCTGGATGGGACCTTGGAGGTCTTCTAGTCCAACCCCCTGCTCAAGGCAGGAGACCTTATTCCTTTCCAGACAAATGGCTGTCCAGTCTCTTCTTAAAAACCTCCAGTGATGGACCATTCATAACTTCTGCTGGCAAGCTGTTCCACTGGTTAATTGTCCTCACTGTTAGGAAGTTTCTCCTTAATTTCAGGTGGCTTCTCTCCTTGATTAGTTTTCATTCACTGTTTCTAGAAATTCTGTTTATATAACGCACCACCTAGAGCAAACAAAGATACAGTCACCATGTGCTTTACTGCTCAACTATATAACTTTAACAGGAAAGAGGAAACTCTACTTAGAACAAAAGAGCATAGAGCTATAGACCATAGAGCCAACCTGGTAAACACTGCCATCTAGTGGTTAAATACTACTGTACTTTTTGCATAAAAATACATTTCAACAATAATTTCCAACACTTGTCCTGTTTTCGGGTGGTTTAGAGCGGGGGTCTCCAACCTTGGCAACTTTAAGCCTGGAGGACTTCAACTCCCAGAATTCCACAGCCAGCTTTGCTTTGGAATTCTGGGAGTTGAAGTCCTCCAGGCTTAAAGTTGCCAAGGTTGGAGAGACCCCTGGTTTAGAGAATAGATGGACCCCCTCTTCTTTGTGGGAGCCCCTCAAATACTGGAGCAAGGCTACCATGTCCCCCCTAGTCCTTCTTTTCACTAACTAGGCATACCCAATTCCTGCAACCGTTCCTTCGTATGTTTTAATCTCCGGGCCTTTAATCCTCTTAGTTGCTCTTCTTTGCACCTTTTCCAAAGTCTCAACATCTTTTTTGTAATGTGGGGACCAAAACTGGATCCAGAATATTCCAGGTATGGCTTTACTAAGGATTTATACAACGGTACTAATACTTCACCTGGATTTGATTCTAGGCCTCCGTTTAAACAACCTAGGATTGCATTAGCTTTTTTTTGGCTGCTGCTGAACACGGCTGGCTCATGTTTCAGCGATCGGGCAATCAAATTAAGTGATTGGCTGGGATGGGGGGGGTAGGTGACATGATAGCAGTCTTCCAACATTTGAGGGGCTGCCACAGAGAAGAGGGGGGGTCAGCCTGTTCTGCAAAGCCCCTGAAGGCAGGACAAGAAGCAACGGATGGAAACTAATCAAGGAGAGAAGCAACCTGGAATTAAGGAGGAACTTCCTAAGAGTGAGGACAATTAATCAGTGGATTAATTGTTATGGCTGCTTCATCACTGGAGTTTTTTTAAAGAAGAGATCGGACAACCATTTGTCTGAAATGGCACAGGGTTTCCTGCTTGAGCAGTGGGCTGGACTAGAAGACCTCCAAGGTCCCTCCAGCCCTGTTATTCTGAATTGGAGGCAGGAGGTGTGGCATGGAAGCTGCCTGGTGAGCTTTCTCTCCATCCTTCAGCAGATGGCACTCTTCTCTCTGGAGATGGCAGGGCTGACCTTCTTAGCAGGAACTCACTCTGTGTCCAAGAGCTGGGAATCCCAGCCAACTTTTAATTTCCTTGTCCCTGTTCACCTTGTTCGCCCCAGAGAGGGAGAAAGAGAGAAGCCGAGAAAGCACATGACCTTCCTAACCTGGGTGGCATCTCCAAGTTGGAAGGGACGTGGCATTCTTGGTCTGAGGCCACCTAAAACTTCCATTCATGCCTTCTTCTGCAACAACCACCCTCTGGTCTCCTCTTCTGTCACATTGCAAGAGATCCGGGACACTCTGGTTTCAAGAGTATTGATGTTCATGGAAATTCTCTGGCAGTGCAGCTTTTGACCTGATTCAGCCTCACTTCCTAAATTTGTCGGATGGATCACTTTAGGAACCTGTGCTTAAAGCCCGGGAACGGTGTTTAACGGTTAATTGTACATTTAACCAGGTTTGTTTCACAAAAAAAGAATAACAGAGTTGGAAGGGATCTTGGAGGTGTTTTAGTCCAACCTCCTCGTCAAACTGGGTGACCCTATATATCATTCTAGACAAATGGCTGTCCAGCCTCTTCTTAAAAAGCTCCAGTGATGGAGCAACCACAACTTCTGGTGGCAAGCAGTTCCATTGGTTAATTGTCTTAACAATCTGAACAATCAACCCGTGGAACAGAAGTTGCCTTTGTAAGTTGTGGGAGCTTCATCACTGGAGGCTTTCAAGAAGAGACTTTGAGTGCCATTTGTCAGAAATGGTGTAGGGTCTCCTGCTTGGGCAGCGGGTTGGACTAGATGACCTACAAGGTCCCTTCCAACTCTGTTACTCTGTTTAAATCTTCTTAAAAAGCTCCAGTGATGGAGTCCCCACAGCTTCTGAAGAACCTCGGGAATAATCCACCCAGCAGGTCAAGTTTGCTCAAATGTAACCTTCTGTTATTTCTCCATGGCTTAGGTTGCAGTGCTAGCTCCATCTCTTGGGTTATTTTATCACTGAAGGTATGAGGTAGAAGGGTTCTTCAAGGTCATCCAGCTCAACCCCTCGGCTTAGTACCAATAAAGGAGAATATTTGTAACTCTGAGTTGAAATGAGGGTTGCACTGACGATGTTGCTAGTTTGGTAATGAAATGTCTGCAAGAAAACAACCAAGTTCAGAGAGCACCAAGGATCCCATCCCGTCCTTCTCCTTCTCCTCCTCCTCCTCCTCCACGTTTTGCTGCTCTTCTTCCTCTTCTTCTTCTTCTTCTTCTTCTTCTTCTTCTTCTTCTTCTTCTTCTTCTTCTTCTTCTTCCTCTTCCTCTTCTTCTTCTTCTTCTACTACTACTACTACTTCTTCTCCTCCTCCTCCACAATTTGCTCTTCTTCTCCTCCTCCTCCTCCTCCTCCTCCACAATTTGTTCCTCCTCCTCCTCTTCTTCTTCTCCTCCTCCTCCCTCTTCCTCTCCTCCTCCTCCTCCTCTTTCTTGCAAACTCTACTCCCTTCTCACACTGTTGATGTTCCTTAATTAGGTCATGAAACATTGC
This sequence comes from Arizona elegans, assembly GCA_022577455.1. Lineage (NCBI taxonomy): Eukaryota > Metazoa > Chordata > Lepidosauria > Squamata > Colubridae > Arizona > Arizona elegans. The sequence continues at coordinate 1,965,000 of JAKOOJ010000005.1, read as the reverse complement.
AAGAAAACTACCAATCTCAGAGAGTACCAAGGACCCCACCGTCATAGTCCTCTTCCTCCTCCTCCTCCTCGCATTGATAATATTGCCTAGTTTGGGTAATGAAAGGTCTACAAGAAGCCCACCAAGCTCAGAGAGCACCAAGGACCCCTCTGGTTAGTGCAGGAATTCAACTAGGAACCAAAATAAAAGCGTTCATTGATCAGGAAATTCTTCCTGCGTTTCTGAATTCCCATTGGTGTGTTCTTTGCCTGCTCTCACTTTCAGCCGTGAGGGGGGTCTTCGCGCCCAGCCCCCTTGCTAAGGGGGATCGTTTTGCAGGCCAGTTCCCTTCCCTTTTGCAAGCTCAGCTGTTTCCCTCCCCGATGGGTGTATAGGTTTACTACTCTTCGGTCATGTTCTCATCGTACGCTAAATAAATAATAACCTGCAAGATTTTATTTAAGACGAAGCAGCAGGCAGTGGACAAGGGGGTGAATGCAGAGGGTCAGCTGGGCTGGGGGCGGGGGGGGGAAGAAACACCAGAGAAAGGGGCTGGGGGGTGACCTTGAACAAGGGGTCACAGACACCAGGTAGCAATACACATAGTCCTCGACTTACGACCACAATTGAACCCAACATTCCCTGTTAAGTGAGACATTTGTTAAGTGTGTTTTGCCCCATTTTACGTCCTTTCTTGCCACCATCATTAAGTGAATCACTGCAGTGGGTGAGTTAGTAACCCAGTTGTTCAGTGAATCTGGCTTCCCCCTTGACCTTGCTTGTCAGAAGGTCGCAAAAGGGGATCACGGGACACAGCAACGGTCATAAGTATGAATCAGTTGCCAAGCATCTGGATTTGGATCACGTGAACCATGCGGATGTAACTCTGAAAAACGGTCCCGAGTCACTTTTTTCAGTGCTGCTGTAACTTCGAACGGTCACTAAACGAACTGTTGTAAGTCGAGGACGACCTGGATTGCACAACCTGTCTGGGTGTTGAAATGGTGCCTGTTCTTTTGCCCCATCAGGTAGGCGGTCAGCAAATCTTGGCCGCTTTAAGACTTGTGGACTTCAACTCCCAGAATTCCCCAGCCATCTATGCTTAATCTCTTGTGATCCCTTCCTCTGCAATCCCTCCGTTTTAATTTAATTCTCTTCAAATTCTGGGAGCTGAAGTCCCCAAGTCTTAAAGTCTTGCTAAATTTGGAGACCCCTGAAATATGAGGAGGTAATCAGATCTCCCCCATTCTTCTCCCCAGCTGAACTGGCAACGATCCAGCCAGAGGCTCTGAGTTTGAGCCGAGCTGTGCCAGCCTACAGCCATTGCCCCCTGCAAAGGGCAGGGAGTATGCAAGCTGCAATTACAGGCGTAAGCACAAAGACACACACCCTAGAGAGATTGATTTGGCACCGTTCTTCCGCTTGGGCAGGGCTGGCAGGAATACACCAATCCGCTGGAGGGGCTGAAAACGCAGCCCAAATTATCAGATGACTCAAGAGACGCCTGCAAGGAGATGAGGAGGAGGAGGAGGAGGGGGATATGTGGCTTTCAGCAGATCAAACCTTGAGATCTTGGCGTGGCTCGTCCCCCCCCCTTCCTCTGCCTCCCCCACCACTCCATCCCCCAGTTTAATTTGCAAACCGAGAGGGAAATAAACCTCCAGCTCCCAGCCCACAAATTTGGCTCCCAGCTGCATTTTTCCTTCTCCCTCCACCGTGACAACAGCTGCTTTCCTCTAATGTGGCTGCTGCTGGGAGATTTGCATTCAGTCAAGAACAAACATGCTCCTAGATGCCTCCTTCGCCCATCCTGAACTCCTGGACTCAGGAGATCAGAAGCACCTATCGCTTCTCACGAGGCTGGCTTGGCTCACTCTGCGCCTCCCCACTCGCTTAGCAAAGACAGTTGGGTAGGGCTAGCCTAGTAAAAAGAAGGACTAGGGGTCCTTGATAGCAGTTTCCATATTTGAGGAGGGGTCAACCTATTCTCCAAAGCACCCGAAGGCACGATAAGATCCAACCTAGGAGGAATTCCCCAGCCAGCCATGGATGGAGTTTTTTCCCCCCCACTTCTGTCCGCTAGAGTAGAGAGATTGAAAGAGAAAGGGATTGCAAGAGAGTAAGCCAGCCAGAATGGGTATCCATATCAAAAGGAATGCATTAGTGCCAGGGAATTAAAGTCCACTCATTTTCAAGTGACTGAGGTTGAGAAATACTGCTCCAGACTATCTTTAAAGCAGGACCGTCTGAGGAGGAGGGTCCACCATCCCCTTAGACCCTCCCTCAGATCAAGACCACTGGGAAAAATGATTGTTTGTAAGCTGCCCAGAAGCACTGAGAGTGAGTGAATAGCCATTTATATCTTCTAGATATATCTGGGTCTGTCTGTCTATCTATCTATCATCTATCTAGCTATCTATTTATATCATCTATCATCTATCATCTATCATCTATCATCTATCATCTATCTATTTATTTATCTATCTATCTATCTATCTATCTATCTATCTATCTATCTATATCATCTATCATCTATCTATCATCTATCATTTATTTAAATCATATCTATCTATCTATCTATCTATCTATCTATCCATCTATCATCTATCTATCATCTATTTAAATCATAACTATCTATCTATCTATCTATTTATATCATCTATCTATCTATCTATCTATCTATCTATCTATCTATCTATCTATCTATCTATCCATCTATCATCTATCTATCTACCCACCTATCTATCTATCTATCATCATCTATTTATCCATCCATTTATCATTTCTCTTTACCTATCTCTCTACCTATCACATCTCTCTCTCTCTTTCATTATCTATCTAATATCTACTTATCTATCCATCTATCATCTATCTATCATCTATTTAAATCATAACTATCTATCTATCTATTTATATCATCTATCTATCTATCTATCTATCTATCTATCTATCTATCATCTATTTAAATCATATCTATCTATTTAAATCATATCTATCTATCTTTCTATCATCTATCTATCTAATTTATTTATCATCTAAAATAAAATAAAATAATAAAATAAACGGGATTTCTTAAGCAGCTGTGGCCTCAGCCAAGCATTGGGCAAGAGCAGTCTATCTTAAACTCCTGCCTTGCTCTCAGCCTGCTGCCTGCAACTGTTAAGACAGTTGGCCATCCTTGGCCAATTGTAAGCGGAAAAAAAAAAAAAAAAAGCCACACAACTCATATTTTTGAGTTGAAAAATGTAATTATTATTATTATTATTTTTGCATCCAACAAGAAGGCTGGAGAATGTGTGGTGTTCTTTGCAGGGTGTCTCTGGCCGGTTCTGAGGAAAAGGACTTGGAAAAATAGAAAATCGTTGTCGCTCGGGTTTTAGATGTTGGCCGTGGTTTGCTCTCCAAGCTTGTTTTAAATTTATTTATTTATTGTCGAACCAATAAATAAATCAGTCTCTGAATGTCTCATTACCAGAATAGGTAACGTCATCAGCAGGATTGTCTTGTCCTGTTCTTGGACCTTTCCTTCCTGACCTCCTGAAGGGGAAACAGGACAGCTTGTTTACCTGGTGCAGGTGAACCAAAGTTTTTTGGTTGGCGTCCAGGTGACTCTGGAGCCCAGAAAGATGGCACCTGCTTGGTGGGGGGTGGGGAGACTGGAGGGCATGATTTGAATTGTAGTAATCATGCCTGCTTCCAACCCAACCTCTCGTCTCCAGGGCTGGACTGCCAGGGTGGTGGTGGTAGGGGGGGCATCCTTTGTGTGAAACCACCCCTGCCCTCCAGGTGCCAACTTCTCTGCTTGTTGAGGCTCCTGTGCAAACAGGATCCAGAACAGCACCCAGGGTGCCAGGAATGGATGTCCTGGGCTTTTGCAAAATGAGAGTGAGAGAGAGAGAGAGGGAGAGGGGATGGGGGAGGGAGGAAGAGAGGGAAGAGAAGAGAGGGGGGGAGAGAGAGAAAAGGCAAAGGAGGAGGAGGAGAGGAAGGGGAAGGAAAAAGAGGAGAAGGAGGAGAAGAATAGGAGAAGGAGGAAAGGAGGGGGAAGGAAAAAGAGGAGGAGGAGAAGAAGAAGAGGAGGAGGAAGAGGGGGAGGAGGAGAAAGGGAAGGAAAACGAGAAGGAGAAGAAGAGGAGGAGGAGGAGAAAGGGAAGGGGAAGGAAAGCGAGAAGGAGAAGAAGAGGAGGAGGAGGAGAGGAATTGGAAGGGGAAGAAGAGGAGGAGGAGGAGGAGAAAGGGAAGAGGAAGGGGAAGGAGAAGGAGAAGGAGGAGAAGGAGAAGGAGAGGAGGAGAAGAAGGAGAATAGAAGAAGGTGGAGACGGGATGATGGCAATGGTTGAGAAGAAGGAGAAGGAGGGGCACGGAAAGGAGTGATGACGGAGGAGTGGGAGAAATGATGGTGCCAGCGGTGAAGAAGGAGAAGTAGGGCTGGAGGTAGCAATGGTGGTGAAGGAGAAGGAGAAGAAGGAATTGTGGTTGTGCAGGAGGAAGAAGAAGAAGAAGAAGAGGGCCAGGAAAAGAACGATGAGGAGGAGCAGCAGAAGGAAAGAGAAACACAAAAGTGGAACATTGTCGCCTTTTGATGCAGCAAAATGTGTGGACTTCAACTCCCAGAATTCCCCAGCCAGCGTATGCTGGCTGGGGAATTCTGGGAGATGAAGTCCATCCGCACATCTTAAAGTGACCACGGTTGAAAAACAATGTCCTAGAGAAAAACACATCAACAGAAGACATCCCTCTCCGTTGCCTCTTGATTCCAAACCTTGATTCATTTCCAGGTCTAATGGAATGCATGGCCTCCTTTTCAAAACTGCATTTCCCCCCACCTTTCCAGTAGAATTAGGCACCAGGCCCAATTGGGTCTGCGACTGTCCATTTCTCTGAAGCTTTGACCAAAACACCTGGTCCCCAAACCAGGATGCGGGACTACCCAACTCCATCCAGGTTCGTTCTCCTGAGCTTTCTCCTCCTTTCTAAAACCACATTCATTGTTCTCCCAAAATAAGGTAACCGCTAGAGAAAAAAAAACAGGCAGGAGGCATTTTCTACCCCGGAGATCCCTGGGGCTTAACAGTCAAGCATTCTTGGCTTAGCTCTGTTCTTGGGTTGACCACGTTCAGAAGTTTAATCGTGGCCACAACAACTGGCAATGCTTTCTTTCTTATTCTTTTTTTTCCCAAGGAGTGAACTGACAGGCTGGTCCACTCACTCTTCTCCAAAGCCTTTGAGGGCTTCATCATCCCAGTTGTACTGAACTGCAGCCAAGCTGCCTTTCCCAACTTCTGACATGTTCTCAAGATGTTCCTTCATTGCTCATCCCCAGCCATGGATCATACTGGAGCAAATGCCTGGCTAGTCTAGTGAAGAGAAGGACCAGAGGAGACAGGAGAGCATCTTCCAGTATTTGAGGGACTGCCCCAGAGAGGAGGAAGGGGCTCAAGCTATTCTCTTGAAGGCCAGACAAGGAATAATGGATGGAAACTGATCAAGGAAAGATTCAACCTGGAAATTAGGAGTAATTTTCTGACAGAGCAATCAACCCAAGGAACAGAAGTTGCCTTCAGAAGTTGTGGGAGCTTCATCACTGGAGGCTTTCAAGAAGAGACTGGCCTGCCCTCTGTCAGAAATGGTGCAGGGTCTCCTGCTTGAGGGAGAGGGGTTGGACTAGTTGACCTCCAAGGTCCCTTCCAACTCTTGTTATTCCAAGTAACTCAGATTAAAGCAGCTAAGTAATCTGTAACCTGTAAATCCTTCTTTGCTGTTCAGATGTTCCTCTCTCCTTCTCGCCTCGCAAGTTGTCAAGATGTTCCTTCACCTCTCTGGAGAGAGAGAGAGAGAGAGAGAGAAAGTAGAGGAGCAAAGGAGGAATTGCTCCAGTTTGATCCATGGCTGGGGATGAGGTGAAGAAACATCTTGAGAACTTATGAGATACCAGTGTAAAATCTGTTAGGTTTTCCCATTTACTGTGGAAGGAGCTTGGTGTTGGCCATGACCGGAAAGAGAAGGAACTGGAGCTGAAGTCCTCACATGCTGGCTGAGGGAGTTGATACCCACAGGTGTCCCATAGGTGCTTTCCCCCAAACTTTGGGACTTCCAAACCTTCTGAGTCCTGAAGGATCCTAGCATCTCTTCCCCGGGTGTCTATGTTGCTTCTCAGTCAATGGTTGTCCCAAAGGTGCTTTTTCAAAAGACAGCTGGACTTTGTTTTCTCTTGAAGACGTTTCGCTTCTCATCCAAGAAGCTTCTTCAGCTCTGACTGAATGGTGGAGGATGGAAGGATTTATATTCCTTGCAGTCCTCTGGTCGTTAGCGCTCTCTCTGAGAGTCATTGAGGCCGCTTGGAGGTTGTGTATTCAAACAGATTTCAACTTGGAGGTTTAGCTGTGCCCTCACAATAGTGCAAATGGGTGTGTAACCTTCTTGGAACTGCTGAAAGGACTGTGTTTTGGACAGGAGATGGGTGGTGTGTCATATTCCTCCCCCTCTGTTGAAAGAGGGCTGTTCAATTTTGAGATAGATGGCCTCTTGGACCCCTCTTTCAAACCAGCTGTCTTCTCTGTCCAAAATCTGGACTTTGCTGTCTTCAGAAGAGTGGCCTTTGTCTTTTAAATGCAGATGGACTGCTGAATCTAGAATGTGTTTGTTCTGCTATGTTGCGCCATGCGTTTGTGAAGTGGCTGTTTTGTTTCCCCAATGGACAGATCTGCACAGGGCTCACTGCATTGTACTGCCTATACCATGTTGCTCAGTTTCTGTCTGGGTGTTTGATCCTTGGGGTAGACAAGCTTCTGCCTGCATGTATTCTTGGGTCTTCCCTGTCCAGAATATGGACTTTGTTGTCTTCAGAAGAGTGGCCTTTGTCTTTCAAATGCAGACAAAGAATCCACCCCAAGGATAAAACACCCAGACAGAAACTGAGCAATGTGGTATATACAAGGCAGTGATATGTGAATGGAAGGAGCTCCTAAATGAGTCACCATTGGCACAAGGGTGGGATTAGAATATAGAATCACAGGACTGGAAGGGACCCTGGAGGTCTTCTAGTCCAACCCCGCTGCTCGAGATAGGAGACCTTATTTTCTGGCCAATTTTTGAACAATAACGTTTCATGTAACGTTCATAAACGTGTTAATTAACCACAGGATACTATTATTAATTCGTATTAAATTTACTGGGGTGTGGAACTTCCCAGATCTGTCTGCAGGTAGTCTGCAATTTATGACCACAATTGGGACTGCAGCTTCGTTGCTAAGTGGCAGCCATTTTGTGACCTTTTTGCCACGGTCACTAAGCAAATCACACGGTCCTTAAATGAATCCATTTTCCTCAATGTCTCTGCTTGTTGGAGGTGTCCTAAGAAGGTCAGAAATGGCAATCACGTGACCCCCCCCCAAAAGGACGCTGCAGCTGTCACGAAGACATGCTGGTTGCCAAATTTTGACTGCAGGACAGTCATAAGTGCGAGGACTAGTCATTAGTCGCTTTTTTCAGCGCCGTTGTAGCTTCGGGCGGCCCTTAAATAAATAGTTTTACGTCAAGGGCTGCCTGTGGATCTAATTTGTCATCTGTCAGAAATGGCGTAGGGTCTCCTGCTTGGGTGGGGTGGGGGTTGGACTAGATGACCTCCAAGGTCCCTTCCAACTCTGTTAATCTGTCATCTAATCTGTAATTTGTACAGGATTTCATCGCTCCAAGGAAGGGCCTGGATCCACAAATCTTTGCAAAGGACACACGGACACCCCAAAATTTACTCCCGTCCACAAATGGGGGGACGGGATGGGATGGGACCTGCGATTTCCCTCTTTTGCTGCTTGCAATTTAGTGGACTTTTAATTGAGGGGGTGGGCACAGCTTGGAGACCTGGCTTCCTCTGGGGAGAAAACACGCGCATCCTATTTTGTTTTTCCTTCTCTCTCGAAAGCCAGGTGCTTCTTGAATGGGAAAAGGAAAAAAAAAAAAGGAAAGAAAAAGGAAGAAAAAAAAAGCTCTTAAATCTGTTTATTATTTTTCTTCCTTTTGTTTCTTCTCCTCCTCCTCTTCTGCTTTCTCTGGCCCAGAGTTAGGAGCCCGAGAGCCGAGCTGTGTTTATTATTATGTCTTTAAAAAGGAAGGAACAGAAAAGGAGGATTTATTGGGCTGGCAAGAAATGGGAGTTGGCCCTGCCTGAATGTTGGCATCCTTTGGAAGGTGTTTTTCATAATAATTGCGTTTGAAACGAGAAACCCGATCACAGTTTTGGTGAGGAGGGAAGGGACGCCGCATCTAATCTGTCTCTCCAGAAAGATTAAAGTCTCCAAAGAAGACATTACAACACGCGGCAGCCTTCCTTTGCAACATCTGTCCCCCACGCAGTAGTCCTCGCCTTACGACCGCAATCACGGCGGGAATTTCCATGTTTAATTACAACCGCGATCGCAAAGGGTTTAAGCACCGCGCGGCAGTGAATCTGGCTTCCCCTCGTGGACTTGGCTTGTTGGGAAGCCAGGTAAGGAAGGTTGCAAATGGTATTGATCACATGATTCTGAGGAGGCTGCAATAGTCGTAAAGTGTGAAAAACGGCCGTGAGTCCCTCTTTTCAGTGCTGTTGCAACTTTGAACGGTCACTAAGTGAATGGTTGTAAATCGAGGAATATCTGTATCAAGACAATGTCCCCTTAGGTCCTCTGGTTCCTAAAAAGCTGCCTGCCACAGACCTACCTATGTTCTCCAAATCGTTGGGAAGGGATGGGGTGTCTCTCAGTCCATCCCCTGATCATTCATTTCGATCTTCAGGATCTTCAGAAGATCCGACGGGCAGAAGCTGAGGTCTTCTTTTGGGAGGTCTTCTTCTGGGCCCCCAACGGGGTCTCCAGGCCTCCATTCCTGTCTCCTAAAGTTGCTTAGAGAAGAAGAGAAACGAGGATTGGGATCATGTGATGTGGTTCATTGCAACTGTGGTACCTCCAAGGAGCAGGCATCTTAACAGAATAACATGGTTGGGAGGGACCTCGGATGTCTTCTAGTCGAACCCCCTGCTCAAGCAGGAAACCTTATACCATTTCAGATGAATGGTGGTCCACTCTCTTCTTAATAATCTCCAGTGTTGGAGCACCCACAATTTCTGGATGCATGTTCAGGAAATTTCTCCTTTAATTCTAGGTTGCTTCTCTCTTTGATGAGTTTCCATCTGTTGCTTCTTGTCCTGCCTTCAGGGGCTTTGGGGAATAGATGGACCCCCTCTTCTTTGGGGCAGCCCCCTCAAAGATTAAAACATTGCTATCATGTCACCCCTGGTCCTTTTTCTCATTAAACTAGACACACCCAATTCCAGCAACTGTTCTTTCTATGTTTTAGCCTCCAGTCCCTTAAATCCTTTTCTCTGCACTCTTTCCAGAGTCTCCACGTCTTTTTTACATCGTGGCGACCAAAACTGGATGCAGGATTCCAAGGATGGCCTTACCAAGGCCTTCTAGGATCTTGGACCCAGGGTTGCTGAAGGAAAGGGAGATGTCCCATGAGCTGCAGAGAAGATGTGGGGGCGGCTGAGAGCCAGAAGGATGCACAAGGCAGTTGGTGGTGCAACCAGCTCAAATGGCCTTGGGGCAATGAAGGAGAATTTCTTTGCCCCTCCCTACATTGTGTAGGGGAGGGGCCGAGGGACCTCAATGTTCTTCACCTTTCATTATGCAATGGGATTGTCTTCTCCCTGCCCTGGGGGGGCTCATATCCTGGGGAAGGTCCAGACAAGAGTTCTGTGTTGCTTTTCATCTTGACTCATCCATGGATTGGTTTTTTCAGGAGCTCAGGTGTCACCCTTGGGAAATTTTTAACTTTCCCATGTTCTCCAACCATTTGCAAGTCCTACAATAGCTGATGTCTATGACGCTGGGTATGGTGTCCTTCAAAACCTTCCTTCTTCCCTCTAGGAATTCCTTCCCTACAGGGATCACCATCTGCTCCATTACTGGAGGTTTTAAAGAAGACATTGGATAGCCATTCGACCAGAATGGTCTAGGGTCTCCTGCTTGAGCAAGGGGCTAGACTAGAAGACCTCCAAGGTTCCTTCCCACTCTGTTATTTGGGTTCTTCTGGAGAACTTGGATGCTTGGCCCATCTAAAGGAGTCCCTTGTTTGGAGCAGGCCAGTGTTCTGTCCCCGTACCCCACACGCACCCCCACGGACGGCCCGGAGTTAATAAGCCACACGACAAAACTCTTTGAAGATAAAGCTGGCAGCAACCCAGTGGCTAGCTGCCAATTCAGACTTTACTCACACAAAACAAAGATTAGACTGCCAGCATTCCGATAAACCAGGCAGAGTGTCAACAATACAAGGATTAATCCAAATGCAGTCCGATAAAGCAGGCAAAGTCCAGTAACGCAGAGATCATGGATTATTTCCAGTTTTTGCTTGTCACAAACTGAACCGGCCACCACACCCACATTTATACCCTGTGGGGTGTGGTCCAGTGACTCAGCTAATCTCTGGCACGCCTTCCCTTCTGCTGTGCACGCTTCTCCCTGCACCTCTGTTGCGGGTCCAGCCAGCACTTATCTCCTTCGTCGCTGTCCACCTGTGGCTGCGGGGACGTGCTTGGCTCTGAGCCTATCGTTTGGCCTTCGGTGTCCTCCGGAGGCATTGCCAGAGAGGAGGGTCCTGGAGAGGGAGGCCTTGCCAACTCCTCTCCCTCACTCTCAGAGTCTGCATCTGTCGATAGCCAAGGCTCAGGCAACGGAGCCACAACAGCCAGAAACACCTCTTCACCCCTAAAAAACACCCCCTAATAGCGGTTTTTTTAACCATAACAATTTGAAGATGGGTGGACTGCAACTCCCAGAATTCCCCCAGGTAGCATGGTGGCTGAGGAGCTCTGGGAGTTGAAGTCCTTAGATGGTGGCTGAGGGATTCTGGGAGTTGAAGTCCACTAGTGTTAGCTGAGGAATTCTAAGAGTTGAAGTCCACACAAGCTGAATGAGGAATTCTGGGAGTTGAAGTCCTTAGATGGTGGCTAAGGAATTCTGGGAGTTGAAATCCATATATGGTGGCTGAGGGATTCTGGGAGTTAAAGTTCACACATGCTGATTGACAAATTCTGGCAGTTGTAGTCCACCTATGTGTCTGGGAGTTGAAGTCCACTCATGCTGGCCGAGAACTCTGGGAATTGAAGTCTACACATGGTAACTGAGGGATTCTGGGAGTTGAAGTCCACACATCTTCAAGCTGCCAAGTTGAGAAACATTGACCCAAAATGTTTTGTTTCCTAGGAGGAATGGAGAAGGCCTGAGGATCTTCTGGGACAAACAGCAAGAACCAAACTTCGTCTCCCGCTGGAACCCCTGGTCCACCGATATGCCCTACACCACCTTCACGGAGCACCCGGTCAAAAATGGCTGCCCGAGGCTTAGCCCCATCTGTCAGGTGGGTCAGCGAGAGACCACCCCAACAAAATGGGAGCGGGGGTGAGGTTGCAAGGAGGAGGGGCAGTTTTATATGCTGAATTCTCCCAGAGTGGCTACATTCACACAGGAACCAGATGCTGAAACTGATCAGAGATTAACCCATTTTCCTTAGTTTGCAAAATACTGTAGATGGAAGGTTATAGAGTTAGGCTTGCATGTCCCCCTAAGCCATGAAAAACCCAACCATGGTTAATATATACCAAGCTTAGTCTATTGCAAAGATAGGGTAGGGTAGGGTAGGGTAGACTGGACTGGACTGGACTGGACTGGACTGGACTGGAATGGAATGGAATGGAATGGAATAGAATAGAATAGAATAGAATAGAATAGAATAGAATAGAATAGAATAGAATAGAATAGAATAGAAAACATGGAATGGAATGGAATGGAATGGGATGGGATGGGATGGGATGGGATGGGATAGGATAGGATAGGATAGGATAGAATAGAAAACATGGAATGGAATAGAATAGAATGAAATAGAATAGAATAGGATAGGATAGGATAGGATAGGATAGGATAGGATAGGATAGAATAGAATAGAATAGAATAGAATAGAATAGAATAGAATAGAATAGAATAGAATAGAATAGAATTGAATTGAATTGAATTGAATAGCAGAGTTGGAAGGGACCTTGGAGGTCTTCTAGTCCAACCCCCTGCTTAGGCAGGAAACCCTACACTATTTCAGACTAATGGGTCTGATACATCTGCTGGGTCTCAACTTGACCTGGTTAAAGCTGATGTGGGACCACTTAACCATAAACTAAACAAACATGGTTAGCTAGTATCAGGGGTGAAATCCAGCAGGTTCTGACAGGTTCTGGAGAACCTGCAGCGGAAATTTTGAGTAGTTTGGAGAACCGGCAAATACCACCTCTGGCTGGCTGGCTGGCCCCAGAGTGGAGAGGGAATGGGGATTTTGCAATACCTTCCCTCAGGAGTGGGGATGGAATGGGGATTTTGCAGTATCCTTCCCCTGCCGAGCCCACCAAGCCACACCACGCCCACCAAACCATGCCTACAGAACCGGTAGTAAAAAAAATTGGATTTCACCACTGGCTAGTATGGATGTGTTCATACATCCTGCTTAATCTATACCCATAAATACCTTTGTCCTGAGTTCACCCCGTCATTGAGCCATAATTAACCTATCAAGTTGGGATCAGGAACTAGAAACTAATCTAGATTAGGTAATAGTATTTCAATTTAGCCTTTACTTGACCTAGTTATGAGAGTTGTGAGAAGACAAACAAATATTTTTCAGGAACGCAACCAACGAGTTTTCCGCCTTTGAATCTCTGCATTTACAGTGTGAAGAACATTTTAAAGACAAGGATTGAGGGAATTCTTCCATCTTCCATTTTAAGAAGAGACTAGACAGCCACTTGTCTGGAAGGATATAGGGCAGAGGTCTTCAAAGTTGGCAGCTTTAAGACTTGTGGACTTGGACAGCTGGCTGGAGAATTCTGGGAGTCCAAGTCCACAAGTCTTAAAGCTGCCAACTTTGAAGACCTCTGATATAGGGTCTCCTGCTTGAGCAGAGGGCTGGACTAGAAGACCTCCAAAGTCCCTCCCAGTTCTATTCTGATTGGACACCCCTCCACTAGAGGTTGGCTATGCCTACAGTCCCTGTTCCTGGAGCTTTGCGCCTATAGCCAAATCTGTTTTCTTTTGCAAGTTCCTTGTGCAAGAATTCTATACTCCTCCCTCCCAAAATATCTCTTCCTTCCCCCTCTCACTTGATGCCCCCCCCACCGTAAGAGATGGAGAAGTACCACGTCTTCCCTCCAGCTGAAGGACTTTGAGATCAACCGTCTCCTTGCTTGCTGTTTTTCCCCTTCTAAAATGGGTGCGATCCGGTTACTAATTCCCTCCTAAGCCAAATTGCAGATGGGAAGATGTGTTGTTTGTATCCCAAAATATGCTCTTTCTCTCTCTCTCTCTCTCTCTCTCACACACACACACTCTTTTCAGGCTGTTTTATGTGCTCCTGGCTACTTTCCTTCAAGTGACCGGAGGCAAATTCGCCTGACCCAATAACCAGCCAAGACATTTATTACGACAAATGGCGAGAGAAGCTTATCAAAGCGTGGTTTCTCTCCAAGGTTCTGCTCCCCAAAATATTCCCTTCTTTATACAACCCTGTCCTGGCTGCCACATCTCTCCGTTTTCCCCATTAGCTGAGCTACTATCAGCTTACACGCTTCCCGATCTCCTCCTACCTATTTCCTGATACATACTAAATCATTGTAATTCAAATTGTTTTAAATTTGGGCCAAAGTATGTAATTCTTTCAATAAATTTTAAATTTTGTATTGGTATGTGTTTTAGTTCTGGCTGTTCACCGCCCTGAGTCCACTAGGAGAAGGGCGGTATACAAATCGAATAAAATAAATAAATAAATAAATGCATCCCACATACATTAAAATTAGGAGATAGTTTACGCAAGGTGTGTCGAATAATATTCCTTGGCTAATTAAACATGCTCAGTTGCTTGCTTGGAGTACTGGGCACTTTTGATTTTTTTTCCCCTTGTTTTTCAGTTTTAGCTCTGCTTTCCTTGTCACAAAGGTGCTTTTTTTTCCCCAAGAGGCAACTGGGGCTTTTGGTTTTATTTCGAAGGCGTTTCACTTCCCATTCAAGGAACTTCTTCTGCTCTGCCTGGATAGTGGGGGAATGGAAGGATTTGTATTCCTTGCAAGACAGCGGGTCATTTGCATCCTTCTAGAGAGTCATTGAGGCCACTTGTCAGTTTGTCTGTGTCCTCAGGGTCACCTGAGTGGTGCAAATGGGGGTGGAGCCTTCTTGGAACTGTTGAAAGAACTGTGTTTGTAGACTGGAGATAGAGGATGTCATATCCCTCCCCCTTTGTTGAGAGAGGGCTGTTCAGTTTTGACCTAGATGGCCTCTTTAACCCCTCTTCCAAACCACTGGTCCTCTCTGTCCAGAATGTCTTCAAAAGAGTGGCCTTTGTCTTTTAAATGCAGATGGACTGCGGAATCTAGAATGTGTTTGTTCTGCTATGTTGCGCCATGCGTTTGTGAAGTGGCTGTTTTGTTCCCCCAATGGACAGATCTGCACAGGGCTCACTGCATTGCCCTGCATATACCACGTTGCTCAGTTTCTGTCTGGGCGTTTTATTCTTGGGGTAGGCAAGTTTCTGCCTTCATGTACTCTTGGGTTTGAAGTGTGCACGTATGCTGTGTTGTCTGAAGATCCTCCTGAGCTTTTCCGCTATGCCTGCAACATACGGAATGACAATGTTGCTTCGTTTATTGTTTCTCGTCATGGTCTGTTACAGAGGAAATCTTGTAGGATTTTTTTAAATTTTTTTTGGGAGATTTGATGAAAGCCCACTTGGGATAGCCACATGTTCTGAGGACTTCCTTAATGTGTTTTCGTTCTTTTTTCTTTTCCCATCTTCGCTGGTAGGCAGGCCTTCAGCACGGTGATGTAAGGTTAATTAAACATGTAATTAAACATACTCAGTTGCCTGTTTTGAGTACCGGGCTTCTTAAACAATTGATTTTTTCTTGTTTTTTTTAATTTTAGCTTTGCCTTTCCTGTTTTCCCGTTCAGTTAATTTTCCCTGGCCGGCCATTTTCCTCTCGCAACTCTTTTTACATCTTGTAATCTTCCTTTTCCCACTCTGAAAACCCGGCTAATTTCTGCCTACGTGTCTATCTTACATCCTGCCTTTATGCTACCATTTCTTGCTCCCATCCATTGTAGATTCATTGGGTAGGCTTGTTTCTCCACTCAGTAAGTTTTCACTACACAGCAATTTTAAATTTTTCTTTCGCTATTAAATTCTTTCAATATTAAGTTCACTTGATCCTATCAATACCTCACTGCCTGTGTCCTCAACTTATGACTGCAATTTCTGCCGCTAAGCAAGACGGTTGTTAAGTGAGTTTTGACCATTTTTACGACCTTGCCACAGTTTTTAAGTGGGTCACGGCAGTTGCTGGTAGGGGGAGTCTTCTGCCTTGAGCAAGGGGTTGGACTAGAGGACCTCTGAGGTCCCTTCCAGATCTAGGATGCTATGTTCTTTGAAGCCAAAAGGCCTTGGGAAAAAGCAGCAATTTTACCCGTTTATTCTTCCAACTCAAACCTGCCCAAAAAAGAAAGAACATTTTTTTAAAAAACTGCCTCTGATTGTTATGGTCCGAGCGTTTTAATTTTCATTTAATGATCCTGGTTTTTTTGTTTTTTTTAATGGTTTTGCCATCTGAGCTGTAGTGTTGTGCTGTGGATGTTTTATTTCGGGAAACCGCGGAGAATAAATGGGATCCCGATAGTTTAAAAGCCGAATAAATAAATAAATAATTGAGAAAATAAATAAAAGAGAAAATTGAGCTGAGCACAGGGGGAAAAAAGAGCTGGAGAGAATCTGCCAAAAACAGAGAAAAAAAAAAACATAGAAAGTAGCAGCCAAAAGCTTTCACAGAACAGATACAGATTAACAGAGTTGGAAGGGACCTTGTAGGTCATCTAGTCCAACCCTCTGCACAAGTAGAAGCCCCTACCCCATTTCTCACAGATGGCGGTCCAGTCTCTTCTTAAAAGCTGCTGGTGATGAAGCTCCCACAGCTTTACAGGTAGTCCTCGACTTACGGCCACAACTCAGCCCTAAATTTCCATTGTTAAGCGAGACAGTTATGAAGCAAGCTTTGCCCCCTTTTACAACCTTCCTTGCCACAGCTGTTAAGCGAAACCCTGCAGTCGTTCAGTGGATGACACGGTTGTTAAAGCAAATCTGGATTCCTCGTTG
The DNA here is from genome assembly GCA_022577455.1 of Arizona elegans. Lineage (NCBI taxonomy): Eukaryota > Metazoa > Chordata > Lepidosauria > Squamata > Colubridae > Arizona > Arizona elegans. Next base: position 1,948,806 of record JAKOOJ010000005.1, on the reverse strand, counting down.
ACTTTTCTCGTCAGAAGGTCGCCAAAGAGGGAATCGCGTGACCCCGGGACATGGCAGCTGTCATAAATCCAAGTCAGTTGCCAAGCGTGACCCTGGGGATGATGCAGTGGTCGTAAGCATGAAAAGACGGTCATAAGTCGCTTTTTACGCTGCCGTTGCAACTTCAAATGACGGTTGTAAGTCGAGGACTACCTGCAATACTAAGTAAGCTTAACATGTCCTGTGAAAGTCAGCTGTTAGATCTTAAGTGGAGTAAGCTGGTTTGTTTATTAAATTTATATGCTGCTTATCTCGCTGACGATCCTTCCGTAAAAGTGCCAGGGGAAGCATTTAGAATGGGGGTCTTACATTTTAAAATCCAGTTAAAACTAAAACAGCTGACCGGAGCAAGCAAGCGAGCAAGACGGGGGTGGGGTGGGGGTCAGCGTAGGTCGGCTGTCAAGTGCTTTGCTCCGTTTCCATCCAGAGAGACCCCAGCCCATTCCTTTCCCCCCGTCCTCCTCCTCCCCATCTGCGTCTGTCTCGGTTTATCCTCGAGATCTGGGATGCTTTCCAGACCTCCATCCGTCGTTGTGGGGTGTAACACAATCCCTTTGTGTTCCTGGCATGGGGAGAATGTTTTAGTGCATTCGATCTCTCTCTCTCTCTCTCTCTCTCTCTCTCCAAGCTGCTTTTTAATCCCGGGCATGAAAAATATCCTTTGCATGCAAGAGACGCGTTCGCAAGTGTTTGGCAACAACATCCTTCTGCCCCTTAAACCTCCCCCCCCCAAATCTGGGAGGGTCCCAGCTGCGTTATGATGGAGAGGTGGCTGAAGGACATCATTAGATCCCTCTCGTACGGAGGGATCCGGTTTCCGGGGGTTGTTTGTCAGAGATGTTCTCGTAAGCCATAAGGTCTCCTGCTCCGTTCCTCTCCCAACAGAAGAAGTCCTCAATTTATGACCATTCATTTAGTGACCGTTCCAAGTTTGCAACGGCACTAAAAAAAAAGGGAAACACCCCCCCCCACACACACACACTTATGGTCATTGTAACACCCATTTTTTACGGGTTTTTAATTGTATCTGATTCAATTAGGCATTTTTAACTTGCATTATGGATTGTGGTTTTATTGTTGTGAGCTGCCCTGAGTCCATTGGAGATAAGGCGGCATATAAGCCTAATAAAATAAATAAATCAATAAATAAAATCCCTGTGGTCCTGTGATCAAAATTCAGACACTTGGCAACTAATCACGGAATGACAGAGTTGGAAGGGGCCTTAGAGGTCTTCTAGTCCAACCCGTTTCTCAAGCAGGGAACCCTATATCATTTCAGACAAAATGGTTGTCCAATCTCTTCTTAAAAACCACCCGTGATGGAACATCCACCGCTTCTGAAGGCAAGATATTAATTGTTCTCACTGACTCATACTTATGACGGTTCGCAGTGCCCAGGGTCATGGGATCGATCCCCTTTTGCGGCCTTCTGATAAGCAAAATCAATAGGGAAGCTGGATTCACTTAACAACGGTATTACTAACTTAACGATTGCAGTGATTCACTTAACATGTGGCACGAAAGGTCGTAAAACGGGCAAAACTCACTTAACAATGGTCTCACTTAGCAACAGAAATTTTGGGCCGAATTGGGGTCATAAGTGGAGGACTACCTCTAGTTCTCCAGGGAAATGCACGCAGGAATTTCCCAAGCAGATGCCTTCCAGGATCATATAAAGGGTAAGCTATGTGTTTTAATATGGCTGTACACCGCCCTGAGTCCTTTGGGAGAAGGGCGGTATAGAAGTCTAATTATAAATAAATAAATAAATAAAAGCTGAAAGGGACCTTCAGAGATCATCTAGTTCGACCCGCTGCTCCAGGCAGGAATGTAATTAAATCATCCGTGACAGAAGGTCATCCGGTTCCCCGTTTACCACTCCTGAACTCTGAATCAATCTGGCTTCTTCATTGACTTTGCTTGTTGGAAGGTCACAAAAGGGGACCCCGGGACACGGCATCCGTCATAAATATGAATCAATTGCTAAGCATCTGAGTTTTGATCACATGACCACTGCATGGGAATGCTGCAACGGTCGTAAGTGTGAGGGCTGGTTATAAGTCCCTTTTTTCAGGGCCGTTCTAACTTTGAACGGTCACTGAACAAATGGTCATAAATTGAGGACTACCCAAGCAGGGGGTTGGACTAGATGACCTCCAAGGTCCTTTCAAACTCTGTTATCCTGTATTCTGTAGTACAATAAGATATTTTTTTTAAAAAAAAACCTAATTGTCTTACCTAATTGTCTAAAAGGATAATCATCCACTTTCTTTATATGTTTCCCTTCCTTCCCCACCCCTCTCAGTATATAGTGCCTTTTAAATATTTTTTTAAGCTTGTATTATTTTTATTTTTGCATTTTTAATCTTCCACAACAATAATTAAAACAATGACAATTAATCTTATCTAATTATCCAAAATGATAATTACCTTTCTTTATATTTTTCTCTTCTTTTTGTTCTGCATTTTTTTCCTTTTTGATATATCTTTCAGGGTTTTTTCCATTTTTAAACTCCAGTAGAAATGATGATTAAAAAGGATAATTAATCTTACTTAATTACCTAAAATGATAATTGCCTTCTTTGCTTATATTCTCCTCTCTTTTCTCTCACAATTTTTTTGGTCTGTACTTTTATCTTTCCATTTTTAAACTCCAAAAAAAAACCCCACCCCATTTTTTAAAAAAATGGTTGTTAACCTTATCCAATTATCTAAAACAACCATTACTTATTTCCTTTATATATCTCTCTCTCTCTTTTCCTTTCTGCTTTGTTTCTTTTTGATATATTTGTTTAGTTGGCATTAGTTTTTATATTTGCATTTATAAGCTCCAATAAAAAACACGATTAAAAAAAGGATAATTAATCCTGCCTGGGAAATATTGCAAGGAAGAGGAGTTAAAAAATAGATTGGTTGATGGCTTCTCTTGTTTATTTGCAGGTTTCTGCCTTCCAGGCTCAGCTGCTTCAAGCCGTGCAGAACGCCCAAGAAATGAGTCCTGCGCCAGGGCGGATTCCCGGGGTGGTTTTGGTGAGCGAGCCCATCCGCATTCAGACCTACACCGGGATGATGGCTTTTTTCGGAAACCAAAATAAACTGGGTTATTGCCTGGCTCGAGGCAGCATCGGCTTCTGATCTGGACATTTTCCCCTCCAGTTTCTTTCTTTCTTTCTTTCTTTCTTTCTTTCTTTCTTTCTTTCTTTCTTTCTTTCTTTCTTTCTTTCTTTCTTTCTTTCTTTCCTTCCTTCCTTCCTTCCTTCCTTCTTTCTTTTTCTTTCCTTCTTTCTTTCCTTCTTTTTCTTTCTTTCTCTCTCTCCCTCCCTCCTTCCTTCCTTTGTCTCTCCCTTCTTCCCTCGCTTTCTTCTTCCCTCCCTCCTTTCCTCTCCCTCCTTCTTTTCCTTCCTTCCTTCCTTCCTTCTTTCTTTTTCTTTCCTTCTTTCTTTCCTTCTTTTTCTTTTTCTTTCTCTCCCTCCCTTCTCCCTCCCTCCCTCTTTTTTCTTTCTTTCTTTCTTTCTTTCTTTCTTTCTTTCTTTCTTTCTTTCTTTCTTTCTTTCTCTCTCTCTCTCTCTCTCTCCTCCCTCCCTCCCTTTCTTCTTTCCTCCCTTCCCCCCTCCTTCCCTTCCCTTCCCTTCCCTTCCCTTCCCTTCCTTCCTTCCTTCCTTCCTTCCTTCCTTCCTTCCTTTCTTCCTTCCTCTATCCCTCCCTCCCTCCTTCCATCTTCCCTCCCTCCTGTCCTCTTTTCCTCCCATCCCTCCTTCCTTCCATCCTGCGTAGGGTTTTGTCAAGTCTTCAAGGTCATGTGCCAAGCCAGAAATGGATTCCTTAACTAAATTGCACATGTGAATGTAGTATTTCTGGGCATTTTGCTTGCTAAATCTCTTGGGCTAATTCGCTTTCCCAGCCAGGAGTTTTTCAGATAGGTCGGACTACAACTCCCCTCAGCCTTTGCTCAGGATGATGGGCTTTCCCCTATTCCAACAAATGGGTTAGCACCTGAGGGTGAGTTGCGTAGCACCACTAAAGCTGATTAAAGCTGACAGGTCATTTTATTGTGTTCCTCATTAAAATAATAACTGTAATGATAACAATGAAGTAAATTCTTCTTCCAAGTTTACTTGGCATTTGAATGACTCCTGTCTTTGAAATGGCTTGCAAAATCTAGAAACAGATGAAACATTTCTGCAAACGCGGAAGAAAGAATTTGCTAGGGAACTAATTTTACTTTTGCTCATTACAATAAAATAACTAGTTTTTCTAATTAAGCTGGGACCTCTGTGGTTTTATTTCCTTCAATCAAACATGTATTTCTTGCAGCTTTAACTCTGGAAGTTTGATGCTTTGTCTTGTTCCTTTTTTTTTTTTATTTGCATAGCACGGTTTTTAAATGAATGACAATAATGAACTTACAATTTCATATCAGATATTATTATTATTATTATTATTATTATTATTATTATTGTCTTATTATCAACAATTATTATGATTATGGTTGATTGCACAGTCAGACAGACTGCATTTCGCATTTTAGTCTACCCTTTGAGTCAGTGGTGGGTTTCAAAAATTTTTACTACCGGTTCTGTGGGTGTGGCTTGGTGGGCATGGCATGGCTTGGTGGGCGTGGCAGGTGAAGAATACTGTAAAATCTCCATTCCCACCCCACTCTAGGGGAAGGTTACTTCAAAATCCCCATTCCCTTCCAATCGGCTGGGACTCAGGAGGCAGAGAATAGATGGGGGCAGGACCAGCCAGAGGTGGTATTTGCCGGTTCTCCGAACTACTCAAAATTTCCGCTACTGGTTCTCCAGAACTGGTCAGAACCCGCTGGATACCACCTCTGCTTTGAGTGCTCCCAAAGGACCTGGGATGAGCAGATGTGGATGTTTGATGGTGTTAAAGGGCTTGTCGCAGGATGTAAGCTATTCTGAGTCAAGCTGCCTTTTGCAATTGACTGATGGTGAATTTGTCAATGCCGACAGTAGAACAGAATGGGAAGGGACCTTGGAGATCTTCTAGTCCAACCCACTGATCAAGCAGGAGACCTTATACCATTTCAGACAAATGGTTGTCCAGTCTCTTTAAAAACTTCCAGTGATGGAGCACCCACAATCTCTGGTGGCAAGCTGTTCCACTGGTTAATTGTCCTCACTGATACGAAGTTTCTCCTTAATTCCAGGTTGCTTCTGTCCTTGGTTAGTTTCCATCCATTGTTTCTTGTCCTGCCTTCTGGTGCTTTGGAAAATAAATAAACCTCCTTTCTGGCAGCCCCTCAAATACTGGAAGATGCTATCATGTCACCCCTATTTGTTCTTTTCTCTAGACTAGCCACACCCAAATCCTGCAGCCCTTCTTCCTAGGTTTTAGCCTCGACTCTATCCCTGATTCTATCTAAGTCTCATTGCAGGAATGAAGCTTTTATTACTATTAATATTAGCCATTATTACTATAATGGCTAATAATAATAATTACTATCAGAGCTGCAATGACGCAGTGGTTAGAGTGCAGTACTGCAGGCTACTTCTGCTGACTGCTGGTTGCCTGCAATTTGGCAGTTCGATTCGCACCAGCTCGAGGTTGACTCAGTCTTCCGTCCTTCTGAGATGGGTAAAATGAGGACCCAAATTTTTGGGGGCAAGAGGCTGACTCTGTAAACCGCTTAGAGAGGCTGTAAAACCACTATGAAGCGATATAAGTCTAAGTGCTATTGCTATTATTATTATACTTTTATTCATTAAACATGAAACTCAATCAACTGAATATTTAAAAATGTATCACAAATATCATTGACTGATGGTTGATATGGGTTGCTGCCAGCATCCTAGGTGTCAACCAAGTTTCGATGGCCAGGTTGCAATATTTCGTGATTTTTTTCAGTTCTTTTTCTTCGACTGTGGCGTCTCCTGGTACAGTGATGTCAATAAATTGTACGTTTCGGTTTTTGACAACTGTGATATCTGGTGTGTTGTGTTCCAAGTGACGATCCCTCTGTATTCGAAAGTCCCACAAGATCTTCACCTTCTCATTTTTTATAACTTTTTCCACTTTATGTTCCCATGACTTTTTTTTTTTAATTTGATTTATATGCCGCCCTTCTCCGGAGACTCAGGGTGGCTTACAATGCGTTAAGCAATAGCCTTCATCCTTTTGTATATTTATACAAAGTCAGCTTATTGCCCCCACAAACTGGGTCCTCATTTTACCTACCTTAGAAAAAGGATGGAAGGCTGAGTCAACCTTGAGCCTGGGGAGATTCGAACTTGCAGTAATTGCAGGAAGCTGGTGTTAATCACAATGCTATCAGTCTGCTGAGCCACCAGACTTTTTGGATACAGGTAAGACATATTTTTTACATAATGACCAGTGGATTAATTTAACAACTCGGTCATGTCTAGCTTTGTAATCAGTTTGTGCGATTTTCTGCATTCACACGTGAAACAGTTTTGACTTTGTTGTTGCAAAGTCGGCAGTTTGGATTGTCGGTGGATTTTTGCATCTTTGCTTTCATGGCATCAGTTTGTAGTGCTTGTTCTTGAGCAGCGAGGATTAAACCTTCCGTTTCTGTCTTGATGGTTCCCACCTTAAGCCATGCCCATGTCAAGTTGTCATCACATCTTCCTTCAATGTTTTTCAAGTGCTGTCCATGCAAAGCTTTGGTTTTCCATCCATTTAATCTGTCATCCAGCTATTTTTCCTTATATTCTGCCTTTGTTTCTGTTGTTTTTATCATGTTCTCCGTTTTCACAGCCTGCAGCAATTTTTCTGTACTTTGGTTCACATAATCATTCAAACTTCATTCTTCTTCTTCTACAGTTTGCAATAGTCCTCTGCCCCCTATTTTTCTTGGCAGGTACAACCTGTTGATGTCACTTTGTGGATGTAAAGCGTGGTACATATTCAAAAGTTTGCACATTTTCTGGTCCAAGTTTTCCAGTTCAGCCGAAGTCCAGTTGATGATTCCAGCTGAGTAGCGTATCACTGGAACTGCCCATGTATTAATCCCTCTAATTATGTTTCCAGCAATCAGCTTTGATTTTAATATTTTGCGGCCCCTCTTGATGTATTCCTTTTACGTTGACTCTTTGACTTTTCCATTCAAGATGTTATCTGCTTCCAGTATGCCCATCATCCTTTGCTAATGCTTTTACTATGTTTCCATTTCCCAGTTCTATTCCTTCTATTTTTTTCCATTTTTCCTTGCTGCATGGATAATATAGCACGATTTTCAAGTCCAAAGTTCATTTTGATGTCGCTGCTGAACAGTTGAACTATGTTGAGTATTGATTTAAGTTCAGTGGGGCTTTTCGCATACATTTTTAAGTCATCCATGTATAGTAGATGGTTCATCTTGCCATGTTGACTTGAGATTTGGTATCCCAGTTTGGTGTTTCATAGGATTATTATCAATGGAATTAATGCAATGTTGAACAGTAGTGGTGAAAGTGAGTTCCCCTGGAAGATTCCTCATCTGATGTTGACTTCACCAATGTTCTCCCCCATTTGCTGTTAGAACTGTCTTCCATTTTTGCATATTTGCTTTGAAAAATGTACAAATATTTTTGCTGATTCCAAAATTTTCCAGACAGGTGTTAATCCAGCTGTGGATTCCATCAAATGCCTTCTTGTAATCAATCCATGCCATTTTTAAATTTTGTTTTGCATTTTTTTAGTACCATTTTGTCAATGAGCAGCTGATCTTTTGTTCCTCTTGATTTTTTTTATTTCCTTCTTGTTCTACTGGATACAAACTGTTTTCCATCAGATGATTGAATATAGAATTTGCCAGTATTCTTGTAAAAAGTTTGAACGTTGTTGGCAGACAAGCAATTGGGCGATAGTTGCTTGGTTCTGTGCCCTTTTCTGGATCTTTCAATATCAGGTACATTTGACCAGCTGTTAGCCATTCTTCACTTGTTGCATTTTGAAGCATTTCATCAAATTGAGTGGCCATGCAGGCTGGTCAGATGTTTTAGCCAGTATCCATGCAGTTCATCCAGGCCAGGTGCGCTCCAATTCTTGACCTTCTTTGCTTGTTTTGCAACCATGTCAGTTGTTATTACAATATTCTCCATTTTGTTTCGTGTTGTTTGTTGTTGAATATCTTTGATCCAGGAGGCAGTTTTGTTGTGTTCCACTGGGTTTTCCCACAGTTCTTTCCAAAAGTTCAAAGTTATTTATTATTATTAATTATTATTATTATCTGTTACTATTATTATTATTTTCTGATTGTCCTTGGGAGTATCAAGACAGCATACATTTTGAGTTTCTTTGCCCTGCTCTTTGAAACTGCCTTTGCTGGGTCTCTTTTAGACTGGAACAGAGTTGGGTGCAATTTTTGCCTTTTGAGTTTCTTTTGCTGTGGCATAATTTTGCCAGGGTAGCTGATTTGCTCCCCAAAAGTAGGAATTGGGAGCAGACGTCTCTTGTTCTTCTTCCCAGGGGACAACCACACACCAAAAACTTCAACATCTGGAAACCAATTGCCCCCCTCAAGACCCCCCCTAAAAGATGCCAACTTCTTTGGCCACTACGTAGAAACGTAGGAGTGAAATCCAAATTTTTTCCCTACCAGTTCTGTGGGTGTGGCTTGGTGGGCATGGCAGGGGAAGGATACTGCAAAATCTCCATTCCCTCCCCACTCTGGGGCCAGCTAGCCAGAGGTGGTGTTTGCTGGTTCTCTGAACTATTCAAAATTTCCGCTACCGGTTCTCCAGAACCTGTTAGAACCTGCTGGATTTCACCCCTGGTAGGAACTCTGCACATGTTAAGAGCACGGGATGCAGGACAAAGAAAACGTCAGAATAGATATTCGGGGTTGCAGAAAGTGTCCCCCCCCACCCCGCCACTTCAAGGAATGTTTGACAAAGGAGTCTCGGGACCCCTGGTTGTCCTCCCAATGGTCAGAGCTAAAGGGAAAACATGACGGAGCTGCATCGCCTGGTCCACCCTGGCCCACTTTGCAAGCCAAGAACCCCCCCCCCTCCAAGGATGACTCAGGCCAAGACAATTCCTGGAAGCCAAGAGGCGAAGGTGTTGGCCCCCGCTGCTCCCCAAGGGAGGGGCCGCTGTCTTCGTGTGGAGGCGGTTCAACAGGTGCGGCGCGAGGGCGAGGCTGGCTTGGAGCAATTTGATGCCACGGTTGCCAGTTTGAATGTGGATGAGGTGCCACGGCTCCTGCATTGGCCAAGGTGCTTCCGTTGCGCGCCACTATGGCGCTGAGCAAGCCTGCTCCAAGAGTGGGGGGATGTGCATGGCTATGCACGCATATGCACACGCAAAATTGCGGGTGCAAATATTTGGGATGTGCGCCTCACACACTCCGAGAAGGATTATTTCATGTTTTTTTTCTTTTTCAACACTTTAAATTTTTTATTTTGCTCAAAAAGTTAAAATGCAAATTCCAAAACCAAAAAAATAATAATAATTAATAAACAGCAATAAAACCCACAAAAGTGGACAGAACGTTGAAAAATGTGCATTAAAAGAACACATACAGGTAGTCCTTGACTTACGACCCACAGCCGAGCCCAAAATTCCTGTTGTTAAGCGAGTACAGTGTTCTGTTGAATTTTGCCCCGTTTTACGACTTTTCTTGCACGGTTGTTAAGTGAATCCAGCTTTCCCCATGGACTTTGCTCGTCCGAAGGTTGCAAAAGGGGATCACATGACCCCAGGACACTGCAACCATCATAAGTATGAGTCCATTGCCAACTGTCTGAATTTTGATCACGTGACTCCAGGGAGGCTACAACGGTTGTAAGTGTGGAAACCTAAGTCACTTTTTTCAGGGCTATTGTAACTTCAGATGGTCACTAAATGAACCATCATAGGTCGAGGACTACCTGTACAAATATTACGCCCCCTGGTGGATTTCCAATAAATAGATTGCAACAGTGCCCCAAAAGGTGCTTTTTCAGGAGCCAACTGGACTTTCCTGTTTTTTCTTTGAAGACGTTTCGCTTCTCCTCCAAGAAGCTTCTTCAGCTCTGACTGGATGGTGGGACTGAATGGAAGGATTGATACTCCTTGCAGACAAAGCTGGTCATTTGCATCCTTTGAGAGGGTCATTGAGGCTACTTGGAGGTTTGTCTGCATCTTCAGGGTCGCCTGAGTGGTGCAAAGGGGCATGGAGTTCACAACACAATCATTTCAGCAGTTCCAAGAAGGCTCCCACTCTCTTTCCCTCCTCCTCCTCCTCCTCCTCCTCTCTGGAAACCCCCTTCCCTTCTAGCACTGATGCTGTTCCCTAGTTGGATCATGAAAGATCTGCAAGAAAACCACCAAGCTCAGAGACCACCAAGGACCCCACAGTCCACCACTGACTTACAAACATTCTCATCCATTAGCTTCCCTCCCCCTCCCACCTTCTAGGCCCATGATGGTGAATCTATGGCACGTGTGCCAGAAGTGGCACATAGCACCCTCTCTGTGGGCACGCGAGCTGTTGCCCCAGTTCAGCTCCACTGCGCATGAGCACGCGTCTCCTGCCAGCCAGCTGGTCTTCAGGTCTCTGCCACACATGTGGGGCGGGGGGTACATGCAGGGGGTTGCACATATACACAGGGCAGGGGGCACACATGCATAGAGCCGAGGTGGCGCAGTGGTTAGAGTGCAGTACTGCAGCTACTTCAGCTGACTGCCAGTTCAGCAGATCAGCGGATCAAATCTCACCGGCTCAAGGTTGACTCAGCCTCCCATCCTTCCGAGGTGGGTAAAATGAGGACCCAGATTGTTGGGGGCAATATTGGCTATTTAGTATTCTGTCTTTGGTGTAAGCCGCCCAGAGTCCTCGGAGAGTGGGCGGCATAGAAATATGACTAATAAAAATAAATAAAAAATAAAATAAAATACACCTGGGGCACATGGGAGTGGGGCACATGTGCAGGGGGTGGGGGCACTTGCGCGGGGCCATGCCGGCATGCATGGGGGCTCGGTGAATATGTGGGGCTGCGTGCGCATGCATTCGAGGTGGGGCGCGTGTGGGGGTACGGGCATGCACTGGGGCCGGGACACATGTGTGGGGGCAGCATGCATTGCATTTTGGGGGTTCGGGAATGTGCACACTTTGGGCACTCAGTCCACAAAAGGTTAGCCATCTCTGTTCTAGGCCAGCTGCCTTTCCTCCTGCTTGTCTTCCATCCAGGAAACATGGTTATTCAACAACCCCTTTCAACGTTTTGCCCAACCGCAGCTGCTGAGTTCATAGCAAAGGTGAGCCGGGGAAACGTTTGATTCCTGGCCTTGAAAGTTCCTGTCCAGAAGTACCCTCACTCTGGCATTTGATTTGGCCCCGTGTCAAAGGAACAGGGTGTTACCTGTTGCCCAAATGGTACACCTCATTCTTTGTGTCCAAGGATCAGAGGCTCACGCAAGAACATCTGGTAAACTGTGATGGTCATGAGGGTGAATCATTAGCCTGGAGTCCTTGTGGGTGCCAGGAATGTGGAAGTGCCCCTGGCTTGGACCTCTTGCTTGGCACCCGGGCACAGGATGCTAGGGAGCGAGGAAAACCAGCAGGCAGGGAGAACATTGGGGGAATGAGGAGTGGAGTGCTCTGAAGATCTGAAGAAGCTTCTTGAAATAAGAAGCGAAACGTCTTCAAAGGAAAACAAGGAAGTCCAATTGCCTCTTGAAAAAAAAGCACCTTTGGGAACTCTTCTGAAAAGCTTAGAAAGAACGTGTGGATGATGGAGCATCCACAAGTCCTAACAGCAAGTTATTTCACTGCTTGGCTGTTCTCACTTATCAGGAAATTCCTCCTGAGATCTACCTTGCTTCTCTCCTTGATGGGTTTCCATCCGTTGCTTCTTCTCTTGCTTTCTGGTGCTTTGGAAAATAAATTGACCCCCTCTTCTTTGGGGCAGCCCCTCAAATAATGGAAGACTGCTATCAAGTCACCCCTAGTCCTTCTTTTCATTAAACTAAAGTAAAGGTAAAAGGTTCCCCTCGCACATATGTGCTAGTCGTTCCTGACTCTAGGGGGCGGGTACTCATCTCCGTTTCAAAGCCGAAGAGCCAGCGCTGTCCAAAGTCGTCTCCGTGGTCATGTGGCCGGCATGACTCAATGCCAAAGGCGCACGGAACGCTGTTCCCTTCCCACCAAAGGTGGTCCCTGTTTTTCTATTTGCATTTTTAACCTGCTTTCGAACTGCTAGGTTGGCAGAAGCTGGGACAAGTCACGGGAGCTCACCCCGTTATGCGGCACTGGGGATTTGAACCGCTGAACTGCCAACCTTTTGATTGACAAGCTCAGCATCTTAGCCCCTGAGCCACTGCATCCCTTTGGGGCAGCCCCTCAAATAATGGAAGACTCCTATCAAGTCACCCCTAGTCCTTCTTTTCATTTAATAGACATACCCAGTTTCTGCAACCATATGTTTTATCCTCCAGTCCCCTAAATCCTCTTTGTTGCTCCTCTCTGCACTCTTTCCAGAGTCTCCACATCTTTTTTTATATCGTGGGGCCAAAAGTGGATGCAGGATTCCAGGCGTGGCCTTCCCAAGGCTTTATAGAGTGGTGTTAAGACTTCACATGACCTTGATTCGATCCCTCTGTTGATGCAGCCGTTTGGGGCACCTGTGTGCCACCCTCTGCTTCTCACACTTGGCTGTGCAAAGGTGTATCAAAATCAGAGCTGCACACTTTCTTCAAGCTCTGACATTTGAGTCAGTACAATGATAGGGGGATTATGGGAGCGATGGGGCGCTCCCATGTGACTCCTCTCCTGCGCGAGCTGCATTGACTTCCAGGTGCACTTCAAGGTGTTGGTGACCACCTTTAAAGCGCTCCATGGCTTAGGGCCGGGATATTTACGAGACGGCCTTCTGCCACCAATAGCCTCCCACCGGCCAGTTCGCTCCCACGAGAGGGCCTCCTCAGGGTGCCGTCAGCCAGACAATGTCGGCTGGTGACCCCCAGGGTTAGAGCCTTCTCTGTGGTGGCACCTACCCTATGGAACAATCTACCCCCAGAAATACAAGTGATCCCAGACCTCCGGACTTTTCGTCGGGCCCTAAAAACTTACTTTTTTCAGTTAGCCAGGCTGGCCTGATTCCATGTTGGTTTTAACATTTGATACTGATTCTAATTGAAATGTTTTAAATTATGGGCCAAATTTCATTTAATTATTTTTAAAAATTATTTTACTTTTGTGTACAAATGTTTATTTTGGCTGTTCATCGCCCTGAGTCCGAAAGGAGAAGGACGGTATACAAATCTAATAAAAGATAAAGAAAGATAAAGATAAAGATAGGTTCCCAGTGGCAAACTAGAATTTAAACAAGGGAGTGGGGGGGGGGTAGGCTGCCATTTAAGAGAAGCAAATTGAATACATAAATTAATTCTCCCGTTCAATTGATTGCCCTTGTGGAATGGGACGGACAATCTCGACGGCAGCATTTGCAATGAATGGATACAGGGAGTCTTAGAGTCCCATTTGCTTAGTGACCTTCCAAAGTTACAACATCACTGGGAAAATTGATTTACAACCAGTCCTCGCACTTACGACTGTCACAACATCTCCATGGTCCTATCGTCAAATTTGAGTGCCTAGCAACTGGTGTGTATGAATAAGGAAGGAAGGAAGGAAGGAAGGAAGAAAGAAAGGAAGGAACGAACAAACAAACAAACAAATGGAAGAAATGAAATGAAATCTAAAATGCAGCAGAAGGAAAAAGGAAAGAAAGGGAGAAAAGAGAAGTGGAAGAAAAATGCAAAGCCTTCTCTTTTGTGGAATGCAAGCAGACCAATGGGCTTGCAAAATAGGAAAGAAGGGAGGAAGGAAGGAAGGATGATCTAAGATCCAGCAGAAGGGAAACAGGAGAGAAAGCCAGGAAAGAGAATTGGAACTAAATGGCAGCATCCCTGCCACGCCATGTCCCCTTCTCTGCTCCGAGCCAGGTGCACTCTTAACACGCTCGAGGAAGGCGGTGCCAAGGGGCGTCTGCTGGAGCAAAGCAAATGGGGAGAGAGCTGATGGGGGGGGGGAAAGGAGGGGGTCCAAGTTGCCTAACCTCAGGGCGGGGGAGGCTCTGCACCAGTGTTGGATGACAAGGAGCGTGTTTGAAAACTCAGCCCTGCTTGGCTGGCATCCGGGGGGCGAAAAAAGGGGCAGGGTCATCTTGGGAGTCACCCACCCAGCCCATAAAGACCTACATGACAAATTTGGCTCCCGGGAGGAAGAGGAAGCTGTCAGCAGCAGACTTGATGGCCACGGGCCACGGGAAGGGAGGGGAAAGTGGCTGGGTGCCTTTAGCGAGACCAACTTCCACCTGCTCTCCAAAGAGGCGTTTTTTGCCGCTTTTCTAAGGCATCGGTTGGTTGCTTTGCTGCAAAGGAATCTAGTCTAACAAGAGAAGAACTAGGTGGGAATAGAATGGAGTAGGTAGAGGAATAGGAATAGGAATAGGAATAGGAATAGGAATAGGAATAGGAATAGGAATAGGAATAGGAATAGGAATAGGAATAGGAAGAGAAGAGAAGAGAAGAGAAGAGAAGAGAAGAGAAGAGAAGAGAAGATATGAAGGGAAGGGAAGGGAAGGGAAGAGAAGAGAAGAGAAGAGAAGAGAAGAGAAGAGAAGAGAAGAGAAGAGAAGAGAAGGGAAAATATGAAGGGAAGGGAAGGGAAGAGAAGAGAGAAGAGAAGAGAAGAGAAGAGAAGAGAAGAGAAGAGAAGAGAAAATATGAAGGGAAGGGAAGGAAGGGAAGGGAAGGGAAGAGAAGAGAAGAGAAGAGAAGAGAAGAGAAAGAGAAGAGAAGAGAAAATATGAAGGGAAGGGAAGGGATGGAAGGGAAGGGAAGGGAAGGGAAGGGAAGGAGAAGAGAAGAGAAGAGAAGAGAAGAGAAGAGAAGAGAAGAGAAGAGAAGAGAAGAGGAAAAGAAAAGAAAAGAAAAGAAAAGGAAAAGAAAAGAAAAGAAAAGAAGAAGAAAAGAAGAGAAGAGAAGAGAAGAGAAAATATGAAGGGAAGGGAAGGGAAGGGAAGGGAAGGGAAGGGAAGGGGAAGGGAAGAGAGAAGAGAAGAGAAGAGAAGAGAAGAGAAGAGAAGAGAAGAGAAGAGAAGAGAAGAGAAGAGAAGAGAAGAGAAGAGAAAATATGAAGGGAAGGGAAGGGAAAAGAAGAGAAGAGAAGAGAAGAGAAGAGAAGAGAAGAGAAGAGAAGAGAAGAGAAAACAGAATAGAGAATGGAATGGAATGAAATGAAACGGAACGGAACAAAACAGAATAGAATAGAGCTGGAAGGGATCTTGGAGGTCTTCTAGTCCAGCCCCCAGCTCAAGCAGGAGAACTTATACTATTTCAGTCCAGTCTCTTCTTACAGACCTCCAGTGTTGGAGCACCCAACAACTTCTTGTGGCAAGCTGTTCCACTGGTTAATTGTCCTCACTGTTAGGAAGTTTCTCCTTAATTCCAGGTTGCTTCTGTCCTTGATTAGTTTCCAACCGTTGCTTCTTCTCCTGCCTTCAGGTGCTCTGGAGAATAATTTGACCCCTTCTTCTCTGTGACAGCCCCTCAAATACAGGAAGACTGCTATCACGTCCCCTCTAATTCTTCTTTTCTCTAGACTAGCCAGCCAGACCCAAAATCTGCAGCCGTTCTTGTCTCCAGGCCTTTGATCATCTTAGTTGCTTTTCTCTGAACGTGTCACGATAGCATCTTCTGATATCTCTGGGGCTTCCCCAAAGAAGAAGGAGTCAAGCTATTCTCCAAAGCCCCTGAAGGCAGGAGAAGAAGCAACAGGTGGAAACTTACCAAGGAGGGAAGCAACCTGGAATTAAGGAGAAATTTCCTGACCAATTAATCAGTGGAACAACTTGCCTTCAAAAAATTGTGGGTGCTCCCACACTGGAGGGTTTGAAGAGATTGGATGGTCACTTCTCTGAAATGGGTTATAGGCTTTGTTTGTTGCTTGAGTAGGGGGTTGGGCTAGAAGACCTCTGAGGTCCCTTCACCTCTATTATTCTATGTTCTAGGGAAAAGAAGGACTTAGCAGTGACAGGAGAGCAAGTCTTCCAATATTTGAGGGGCTGCCACAAAGAAGAGGGGGGGTCAATTTTATTTTCCAAAGCACCAGAAGGCAAGGCAAGAAAGAACAGATGAAAACTAATCAAGGAGAGAAACAACCTGGAATTAAGGAGGAATTTTGGATGGTTAGAACAATTGCAAATAGTCTTCAATTTATAAGCATTTTAAAAATACAATGAACAAATCTACAGTCCAAAACCTGGAGTTTTGTCCAGTCCAAAACAGGAACCTGGATAGCTCAGCAGACTAATGCATTGTAATTTAACACCAGCTGTCTGCAATTAAAGTAAGATGAATCTTGCCAGGCTCAAGGTTGACTCAGCCTTCCATCCTTTCTAAGGTAGGTAAATTGAGGACCCAGTTTGTGGGGGCAATAAGCTGACTTTGTAAAAATATACAAAAGTATGAAGGCTATTGCTTAACGCATTGTAAGCCGCCCTGAGTCTCCGGAGAAGGGCGGCATATAAATCAAATTAAACAAACAAACAAACAATCAAATCCAGGTCAAAAATCCATGAATGCAACAAGTTTAAAAGTAGGGGAGGGGGGGAAGCTACTTTAGACTCAAGTCGCTTAATTTTCTTCTATCTTCAATCTGATCTTCCTTTCAATTTCAGAGTGCTCTCATTATATAGTTTATGATTAAAATTTCTCACCGATTCGACACTTCCTTCTGATTTTCTTCCATTCCGGAGCTGTCCCAACTTCAGCAGCTACAATGGCTGCCACCTCACCGCCGGAAAAAGGGCTTCTCCTGGATCAACCAGGGACTTTGCAATGTCCCTGGGATCGACAGGATGTGCCCCTCCACTATCACAGTCTCAACAGGACTGTGAGGTCCAAAAAGGACCGTCCAGCGACGGAGATATCGGTGGCGATCCTGGAGATCCAGGATCTTCCGTCGTGCCGTCGCGAGGTCAGCTCCCTTGATTTTCTTCACTTTCGACCATTGCAATATCCCCATGGACATGTGATCAAAATTTGGATGTTTGGCAACTGGCTCATGTTTATCCCGTGATCCCTTCTTGCGACCTTCTGACAAGCAAACAGGGAAACCAGATTCTCTTCCCAACCGTGGGACCATCTTATCAACCGCAGTGATTCGCTTAATAACGGTGACAGGGAAGGTGGTAAAATGGGAACAGAGCTCAGTTAACAACGGTCTCACTTAGCAAGAGAGATTTGGGCTCCGTTTTGGTTGTAAGTCGAGGAGGACGTGCAATTGGCTTGCCTCCAGAAGTTATTGTCAGGGTTCCAAGTAAGATACTCATAGCAAATAAAACTCTGAGGAAGGCGACTTCCTCAAAGGATAGGTTTATTGGATATCTTATATTGGCACAAGCTGATGGGAAACCGACTCTGAATATTCCCGCAGTTTCCCACCAAATTAAAAGTGAATGTTTATCACTTTCTCAAAACAATCCGTCACATGCTCCAGTCCAGTTGCTAGGTGACTCCAGTCCCCTCCTCCCAAACACCTGCAGGAATGTCCTTGGTTCCCACGAGAAAAGTACTTTGTTTTGGCTACAACTCCCCAACTCTCTCTCTTCCCCCCTCCCCCTCCTGTCCCTCTTCTCTGGTGGATGATTAGCACTGACGTCTCAAAATGGCCTCAGCCAGGCCAGCTTCAGGGTTGACAGTTATGAGTTCTCCAATACTGGATGTTTTCAAAAAGTGACTTAGCCAAAATGGTGCACGGTCTCCTGCTTGAGCAGGGGGTTGGCCTAGAAGACCTCTGAGATCCCCCCTTTTTTAATTTGATTTATATGCCGCCCTTCTCCGGAGACCCAGGGCGGCTTACAGTGTGTTAAGCAAAAGCCTTCATACTTTTGTATATTTTATACAAAGTCAGCTTATTGCCCCCACAAACTGGGTCCTCAATTTACCTACCTTAGAAAGGATGTAAAGCTGAGTCAACCTTGAGCCTGGCGAGATTTGAACCTGCAGTAATTGCAGGCAGCTGAATGATAATAACAGGCTATTAGTCTGCTGCGCCACCAGGCTCCATTGATGGATGAAAGAATAGATGAATGAATGAATAAGGGATGGATGGATGCATAGATGGATGGATGGGTGGGTGGGTGGATGTATGTTCTTCTCTCACAGGGACTAGAAACTTATCACCCCCAAATCACTGGTGGATTGCTACTAGCAGGTGGCAGGAGGTTCCGCCCACTCTCCTAGACGTCATCAAATACGCTCTGCGCATGCCCAGCGAACTGGTAGCAAAGGTAAGTGAAACCCACCCCTGCCCCAAATATTCAAACAGGAAATAAAATTCTGGCATCGGCCTTCCACGTCTTACCAGAAACCTTTGCCAAGAGGGACACAGCCATGCCAAAGAGGAAAAGAAGTGACAGGTCACTGTGACCAGGGTGTCGTTATTTGAGGAGTTTAAATCCTTGGGAGAAACAGGAGGACTCTGGGTTTAATACAGGAAAAAAGGGAGACGTTCTCTTCTATAAAAGTTGAGTCAATTCATAAAACGTTGATTTACATGGCAGGAACTCAAGAAAGAGGAGAGTCTTCAAATAAGTCATTGACTGTCTTCGGACAACACACAACCGGGTTGAAGCTGAATGCACGAGGGCTGGATGGGTTCCAACACAGGGGTTGCCACAAGGACATGCCCCCCCTCAAAAAAAAAAGTCAAAATGGCAGCCGCAATCAAAGCCCCACTGCCCCTTTTAAAAGTAGCAGGGCTTTGACCATGGTGCTAGGTGCCAGCTTGACTTTTTAAAGCTGAAGACCTTATGTCCCCCTTATCTATTAACCAGCTACAAAATGGGACACCCCCTTGTCCATCTCTGGATAATAACAGGACAATAACAGAGTGGGAAGGGACCTTGGAGGCCATCTAGTCCAACCCACTGCTCGAGTGAGAAACCCCATATATACCATTCTGAACAGAACATAATAGCAGTGTTGGAAGGGACCTTGGAGGTCATCTAGTCCAACCCCCCGCCCAAGCAGGAGACCCTACACCATTTCTGACCGATGGCAGCCCAGTCTCTTCTTGAAAGCCTCCAGGGATGAAGCTCCCATGACTTCTGAAGGCAACTTCTCTTCCATCGGTTGATTGTTCTCACTGTCAGGAAATTTCTCCTTATTTCCAGGTTGAATCTCTCCTTGTTCAATTTCCATTCATTGTTCCTTGTCTGACCTTCGGGTGCTTTGGAGAATAGCCTGACCCCCCTCCTCCTCTCTGGGGCAGCCCCTCAAATACTGGAAGATGCTCTCCTGTCTCCCCTGGTCCTTCTCTTCACTAGACTAGCCAGGCCCATTTCCTGCAACCGTCCATCGTATGTTTTATTCCCCTTTAATCCTCTTTGTTGCTCTTCTCTGCACTCTGCACTTTTTCTAGAGTCTCAGCATCTTTTTTATAGTGTGGTGACCAAAACTGGATGTAGGATTCCAAGCGTGGTCTTACTAAGGCTTTATATTGATATCATGATGACCAAATTTGGATGCAAATTTTGAAGTTGTGGGAGCTTCATCCCTGAAGACTTTTAAGAAGAGACTGGGCTGCCATCTGTCAGAAATGGTGTAGGGTCTCCTGCTTGGGCCGAGGGTTGGCCTAGATGACCTCTAAGGTCCCTTCCAACACTGTTATTATATATTCAATGGAACAAAGTCCCTTCCAACTCTGTTAATCTGTTTAACTATGATCTTATCAAGGCCTTATAAAATGGTATTAACAGGTGGCTGAACATCCCCACAGAATCGCGGCCTCTGCTCTGATCCCAGTGGGCTCCTATGCCAGTTTGAGCCCTGGCACCCTCGGTGGCATTTCTGGAGCGAGTCCTCCATTCAAAACCTCAACAGCTGCACCGGGTGAATGTCCACCCGAGTCCCATGGTTGGATCGGAGCCTTGAGATGGTGTCCAGTGCCTGGGACCCGGCCCTGGTCAGACCAAGGATGAAATGTGAAGCATCTTGGTCATCTGAACCATGCCAGGCACGTCAAAAATTGGACGGAGAGCGTTGGTATCCCGCAGACACGTCTGTGGCATCTTAATCTGGCATCTTGAGCTGAAATAGGAGAACAAACTGGCAGGCAGACAGCTTGAAGGGTGAAGATATGGGAACAAAACACGGCGTTTGGATTCGTTCTCACGTCCCAGTCTGTTTGAATCTGGAGTGGGGGGCTCTGGACTTCCCACAGCCCCCTACAACAGCTACAGGTAGTCCTTGACTTATAACAGTTCGTTTAGGGATCATTCAAAGTTACAACGGCACCGAAAAAAGTGACTCAGTTAGGACCGTTTTCCATGCTTACGAATGTTGCAGCATTCCCATGGTCACGTGTTCAAAACTCAGATGCTGGCTCATATTTATGACGGGCGCAGTGTCCTGGGGTGACGTGATCCCCTTCTGCGACCTTCTGACAAAGCCAAGACAATGGGGATAGCCAGATTCACTTAACAACCGGGTTGCTAGCATAAAGACGGCAACGGTTCGCTTTAGAACGGTGGCAAGTAAGGTCGTAAAATAGGGCAAAAGTCACTTAACAAATGTCCCATTTAGCAACATAAATTTGGGGCTCAGTTGGGGTGGTAAGTCAAGGAGTATCTGTACTTTAAATTCTGCAGACTGATTTGGGGAGGTGGGTTCACGTTTGAGTTTAGTTGGAGAACTCAATGTAAAGTTTAAAAATTTAGCAAAATGAAGGTTGGTTAAACTTGGCACGTTATGGACTTCAACTCCCAGAATTCCCCAGCGAACCCTTGAGTTCCCCTCACTTCTCTGACTGAACATTGGAGGTGGTGGTGGGGGGAATTGAGTGACCCTCTGATCCACATGCTGTCCTTCCTTCACCCCACAGACGGCCCTGGACAGATGCTCAGCCACCCCAAGATTCCTCACATGCTTGACATTTCATAGTGGGATATTCAATGATCCTAGTCCTCATTAGGCTGTTGACTGGTATATGTGTTGTGGGGGGAGGAGAGTACTTCCTCATAGCCCTTTCTTTCTTTCTTTCTTTCTTTCTTTCTTTCTTTCTTTCTTTCTTTCTTTTTTCTTTCTTTCTTTCTTTCCTTCCTTCCTTTTTCCTCTTTCTTTCTTTCCTTCTTTTTCTCTTTCTTTCCTTCTTTCCTTCCCCATCCTCTTTCTTTCTTTCTCTCTCTCTCTCTCTTTCTTTCCTTCCTTCCTTTTTCCTCTTTCTTTCTTTCTTTCCTTCTTTTTCTCTTTCTTTCCTTCTTTCCTTCCCCATCCTCTTTCTTTCTTTCCTTCCTTCCTTTTGCCTTTCTTTCTTTCTTTCTTTCTTTCTTTCCTTCTTTTTCTCTTTCTTTCCTTCTTTCCTTCCCCATCCTTTCTTTCTTTTTTCCTTCCTTCCTTCTTTCCTTCCTTTTCTTTCTTTCTTTCTTTTTCTTTCTTTCTTTCTTTCCTTCTTTCCTTCCTTTTTCCTCTTTCTTCTTTCTTTCTTTCTCTTTCTTTCCTTCTTTCCTTCCTCTATTCTCTTTCTTTCTTTTTTCTTTCTTTCTTTCTTTCCTTCCTTCCTTCCTTTTTCTTTCTTTCTTTCCTTCTTTTTCTCTTTCTTTCCTTCTTTCCTTCCCCATCCTCTTTCTTTCTTTCCTTCCTTCCTTTTGCCTTTCTTTCTTTCTTTCTTTCTTTCTTTCTTTCCTTCTTTTTCTCTTTCTTTCCTTCTTTCCTTCCCCATCCTTTCTTTCTTTTTTCCTTCCTTCCTTCTTTCCTTCCTTTTCTTTCTTTCTTTCTTTTTCTTTCTTTCTTTCTTTCCTTCTTTCCTTCCTTTTTCCTCTTTCTTCTTTCTTTCTTTCTCTTTCTTTCCTTCTTTCCTTCCTCTATTCTCTTTCTTTCTTTTTTCTTTCTTTCTTTCTTTCCTTCCTTCCTTCCTTTTTCCTTCCTTTTTCCTTTCTTTCTCTCTCTCTCTTTCTTTTTTCTCTCTTTCTTTCTTTCCTTTCTTTTTCCTCTTTCTTCCTTCCTTCCTTCCTTCCTTCCTTTCTTTCTCTTTCTTTCCTTCCCCATCCTCTTTCTTCTCTCTTTCTTTCTTTCTTTCTTTCTTTCTTTCTTTCTTTCTTTCTTTCTTTCTTTCTTTCTTTCTTTCTTTCTTCCTCCCCTTCCCTTCCCTTCCCTTCCCTTCCCTTCCCTTCCCTTCCCTTCCTTTCCCTTCCCTTCCCTTCCTTTCCCTTCCCTTCCGCTCCTCCTCCTCCTCCTCCTCCTCTCTGCCAACACAACTCCCTCCTAGAACTGATGATGTTCCCTAGTTGGGTAATGAAACGTCTGCATTAATACAACCAAGCTCAGAGAGCACCAAGGAGCCCTCATTTCACCCCTGAGCTCCAAATATTCTCCTTCATTAAGGCCCCAACCTCTGGCCAGGCAGGAGGGCTGGTGAGGGCTTTCGTTTGGGTGTGGCCAGGTGGAGCCCTTCCCGGGGAAAGCTGCTCCCGGGGCCATAAAAACCCTCCCCAGTCCAGATAGAGCCATCCTGGGCATAATTGGAAGACCTCAGGATCAAGCTGTACTTAAAAGCTCACAATTATCTCCTGTCGGAGGCCGGAAGGGAAAGAGCTAATTGCTCTGCTCAAACTTCCCATCTTTCGCTCATGTAGGGACATGAAACAGGTGTGTGCAGCTGGAAGCAACACGCAGACCTGCAAACATTGGTGGGGGGGGAGGAAGGGGCGTTTGCAGGAGCATGGCTGCAGTCTGCGCATGGAAGGTGGATTGGCTCCTAAATTAGGTTGGGATCTTTTAGGATGGAGTTTCTCAACCTTGACCATTTCAAGATGGGTGGACTTCAACTCCCAGAATTCCCCAGCCAGCAAAGCAAAGGAGGAGGAGGAGAAAGAAGAGGACTGTGAGGTCCTTGATGGTCTCTGAGCTTGGTGATTTCCTTGCAGACGTTTCATGACCCAACTAGGGAACATCCTCAGTGCTAGAAGGGAGGAGGAGGAGGAGGAGGAGGAGGAGGAGGAGGAGGAGGAGGAGGAGGAGGAGGAGGAGGAGCTGGCTGGGGAATTCTGGGAGTTGAAGTCCCTGCATCTTGAAACGAATTCTGGGGTTGAGAAACCCTGTTTTAGGATATGGAAATAACAAACACTCCAGTCATGGAGATCTTGCAGTTTTCACAGCCGTGGGAAGGCGGGAGAGAAGATTTTCATAGACTACAGGTAATCCTTGACTTATGACCATCCATTTAGTGTCTGTTCAAAGGTACGTCAGCACTAAAAAAAATTGTGACTTTTTCACGCTTACGACCGTTGCAGCGTCCCCATGGTCACGGGATCTGATTTTTTTGCATTCTTGCTGACTGGCTCATATTTATGACGGTCGTCATATCCCTGGGTCACGATCCCCTTTTGTCCAGGGGGAAGCCAGGTTCACTTAATAACCGGGTGACTAACTTAACAACTGCAGGGATTTAACAGAGTATTAGCAGATGAGTTGGAAGGGACCTCGTAGGTCATCTAGTCTGACCCCCTGCCCAAGCGGGAGAACCTACACCATTTCTGACATTTCTGATTCACTTAACATCTGTGGCAAGAAAGGCCGCAAAGTGGGGCAAAACTCACCTAACAACTGTCTGACTTAGCAACATAAATTTTTGGGCTTGGCTGTGGTCGTAAGTCGAGGTCTTAATGGGAATAAATGAACTCAGTTCATAAATGCGTGGAAATGGTCTTAGCAGCCAAACCCGGTTCTTCCCTGTTGTGAAACCACCAGGCTAGCTAACTACAATCGTAGTTCACAGAAAAATAGGATTTTCCTGCAAATGTCACGATAGACTCACGGAGGCTGCAAGGGAGTTTTATGATCAGTGCTGCTTAGCCTGTTGTGGAAACTGAGGCCTGGGTTCGTATCCTGACCCGGTTTGTTTGCTAGAGCACTGCATGTTGCGTCAACACAGCCTCTGTGTGTTGTTGGGTTAGGCGGATTTTCAAGTTGTGCTCTTGGTGTGAGTCCAACCACATCTGGATGAGTTTGGCAATTGGCCCCACCTTCCTGTAGATCAGAGTTTCTCAATCTTGTCACCTTTAAGATTTGTGGACTTCAGTTCCCAGAATTCCCCAGTTAGTGTGCTGACTGGGGAATTCTGGGAGTTGAAGTGCAGAGCTGCTGGCCTAGGAATTCTGGGAGTTGAAGTCCCTGCATCATAAAAGTTGGTTGAGGTCGAGAAAGACTGGCCTAGATGGGGCAGGCAGTTTCCCACTCTAGCAATTCCACCCCTCTTGAATCACCTCTGAGTAAATCCTTAGTCACAACACACGGCGTAGTAGGCCTGGCTGACTGTGCACAACAAGGAGGTTACACTCTGGAGGCCAGCCAGGATTTCACAGAGAGAGTAAAAGCACCGTCTGCACAGCTTTCTAAAGCAGGATTAAACCTCGCCAAAAAGGCAAGCTGAAATGATGAATTTACAGCCAGGGAGGGAGGAAGCAAGATTAAGAAGGAAGGATGGAAGGGAGGGAGGGAGGGAGGGAGGGAGGGAGGAAGGAAAAAGGAAGAAAGATAGAAAGGGAGGAGAGAGGAAGGGAGGAGAAAGGAAGCAAGGGAGGGAGGGAGCGAGGATGGAGAAAAGGAAGAAAGATAAGGATGGAAGAATGGAAGGAAGGAAGGAAGGAGGAAAGGAAGGACGATGAAAAGGAAGGAAGAAAATAGAAAGGGAGGAAGGAGAAAAGGAAGAAAGTTAAGAAGGATGGAAGGATGGAAGGAAGGAGGAAAGGAAGGAAGATGAAAAGGAAGGAAGGAAAGAGAAAGGGAGGAAGGAGAAAAGAAAGATAATAAGGATGGAAGGATGGAAGGAAGGAGAAAAGGAAGGAAGATGAAAAGGAAGGAAGGAAAGAGAGAGAAACAGGGAGGGAGAGAGGAAGGAAGGAAGGAAGGAAGGAAGGAAGGAAGGAAGGGAGATGAGAATAAGAGGAAGGAAGAGAAATGCATGTATGAAAATAATTTTTCATAACACTTCCGAAAACTACATGGATATTTCCATGAAATATCCCAAAGCTGAACTTGACTTGAAAGAAATATTGTCAGGTTTTAGGCAGAAATGAGTAAAAGGCAGCCTTAAACCATGAAAACCAATGGCAAAGCGTTAAAAGCCACCATCCAAAAGTACAACTAACCAACTTGGTTAGTCTGAAAAGCTCATGGGAGCCCCTGCAGTTGACTAAAACCTTCGGCTTAGAAAAGGAGACTCCAGATTCCTGCAGCTTGGAGACCACCCTAACCTGGCTCAGCTCTCCTCTTCCAATATCTGCTTCAAGCCAAAGCTTCCCCACCCCACCCCGCAAATCCACTTCGGTTGCTAAGTGAGACCGCCGCCAAGTGAGTTTTGCCCCATTTTATGACCATTCTTGACGCGGTTGTTAAGTAAATCACTGCGGTTATTAACTTAGGAACACGGCTGTTAAGTGAATCCGGCTTCCCCATTGACTTTGGTTCTCAGAAGGTCTCAAAAGGGGATCACGTGACCCCCGGGACTCTGCAACAGTCATAAGTACAAGCCAGTTTCCAAGTGTCTGAATTTTGATCCCGTGACCCTGGGGATTCTGAAACGGTCGTAAGTGTGGAAAAAAGTTATAAGTCACTTTTTTAGTGCCGTTGTAACTTCGAATGGTCACTAAACGGATGGTTGTAAGTCAAGGGTTACCTGTCCTGTTCCCCTTTTTCCTTCTGCTGACAAGAGTTCAAGACAGTTTCAGCCATAGGAGGTGAAATTAATCTCGGCCACCAGAGGGCAGCATGGTTAAAATCAGCCCCAGAATTCCTATGGAAACAGAATAAGTTTTCCTTTCTTATTAAAAAAAAAGGGGGGGGGGATTTGGGCAAAAGGCCAGCGGCCCCTTAATTCTCCTAAAATTAGTGGTTCCCCAAAGCCCTCACTGGGCATCAGAGGCTCTGATGATAGTAATTTATGTATTTTGCATCCTTTGTGTAGCAGTTAAAGAAGTTTTTTCTCAAGCCGGGAAACTGGAAGATGGGTGGACTTCAACTCCCAGAATCCCCCCGGGGCCATCACTGGGAATTCTGGGAGTTGAAGTCCACATCTTTTCAAGCATCCTGGCTGGGGAATTCTGGGAGTTGGCGTTAATAAGGTTGAGAAATGCTGGCCCTGAGCAAGCACATAAGTCCCCACAGTCCATGACAGCCTTCATTTGCATTATTTCTGCTGTTCTGAATTCATCTCATTTGCATGATGAAGTCAGGGGCTGATGTGTCATTGCTCCTCCTGGCCCCGGGGCCGGCCCCTCCCCAGGCAAGTGCGTGGAAGAAGGGTGGGAAGCGGGCTCTTTCGTCACCAGGATGGAAGCTGGGTGGAAGAGAGGAGGGAGAGGGCAGGCCACAGGCAGGAACTTGGCAAACTCTCTTTCTTTCTTTTCTTTTCTTTTCTTTTCCTTTTTCTTTTCCTTCCTTCTTTCCTTCTTTCTTTCTTTCTTTCTCTCTCTCTCTCACTTTTTTCTCTCCTTCCCTGCTTCCCTCCCTCCCTCCCTCCCTCCTTCCCACCTTTCTTTCTTTCTTTTTCTTTCTTTCTTTCTTTCTTTCTTCCTTTCTGTTCTTTTTTCTTTTCTTTTCTTTCTCTCTCACACTTTTTTCTCTCCTTCCCTCCTTCCTCCATCCTTCTTTCCTTCCTACCAACCTTTCTTCCTCTTTCTTTCTTTCTTTCTTTTCTTTTCTTTCTTTTTATCTCACACTTTTTTCTCCTTCCCTCCTTTCTGCCCCCCTTTCTTTTTCTTGCATTCCTTCATTCCTTCGTTCCTCCTTCCCTCCTCCTCCTCCTCCCTTCCTTCCATTCTTCCATTCTTTTTCTTTTCTTTTCTTTTCTTTTCTTTTCTTTCTTTTTTTTCTTTCTTTCCTTCCTTCCTTCCCTCCCTCTTTCCTTCTCTCTCTCTCTCTCCCTCTCTCTTTCTGAATATCCACACCATTGGAGGAACACAATAATCTTCTCCAGGTTTTCCATTGGCTGGCACGAGATCTTAAGCAGTGTGGTGTTTTCTCCCAGGTGTTCCTTCACAAAGCTTTGGTAGCCTCTTCTATGCCAAATTTCTCCAAACCTGGGCTCTCCAGAGGGTTGGACTTCCACCCCCAGAATTCCCAAGGCTGGGAGATGATGGGAACAACTGACCTCCAAGTCTCCACCGAAGTTGGCCCACAGATTCTCCAGTCAACAAAGCAGAGAAAGAAAGAAACTGGAACTTCTGGCTAGAAGATTTGAAGCCAATTTGTCTGTTACGTATTGAATGTATATAGTTGCAGCTATGCTGGTTCGGTTCTTGCCTACTGAAGCCCACTACACAATATTGTCTCAGCCTCGATGTCTTGAAGATGGTTGAAGTCCACCCATGGTCCTCAAGCCATCAAGGTTGAGAAGAATTGACACATCAGCACAGGAGCCCAACTCTTGTCTTCGGAACCAGTTGAAGCTTCCGAGGGGCCTTCAAACCCTCTACCCCACCTTGGGGAAGGAGGGTTCCCAGACCCATCTGCAGGGGGAAGACAATGGCAGAGGGCCCCACTGCTTCCAAGGACCCCAGAAAACTCAGCTGGCCCCCATGAGGAATCAAACCAGGATTACGTTGGCTTGGCCCCTTGGCCAAGCACAGTGTTTCTTCTTCTTCTTGTAGCCCCATAAACCTCCTTTCCTTTCCCCACCCCCCAAATGTCACCGGCGACCACGTGCACACTCCCAAAAGGCTCCTCCTGTGTGGTGGTGGGCATGTTTTTCTCAAGTTTGCAAAAGGTCAAGAGAAGGACGTGGATCAGAGCTGGGGTGGGGAGTTTTCCAGCTCAAGTTGTCCTTCCTTGGGGTGAGTGAAGACAGCTGATGGAGCAGCCCATACAGCTTTGGCTGTTTCCTGAAGGGGGGGAGGGAGGGGTCTTTGAGGGGAGGGGGCAGAGCACATTGCATAGGGCTGCATTCCCCCGCATGCCGAATTTTGGAGTTTGGAGTTCTAAATTTAGCATTTCGGAATTTAGAGTTCCAAGTTTAGCAGAATTTAGAGTTGAGGAATTTAGGTAGCCTCCACCTCCTCCTGCCTTTCATGACCTTCTCCGTCTTTCTTTCATTCTTTGTCCTAAGAGCATCTCCCAGGTTGGCTGGGAATTGTGGAATCTGTAGTCCAGGCTGGTGAGGCAATGAAGAGAGAGAGAGAGAGAGAGAGAGAGAGAAACAGAAAGAAAGTGTGAGGAGGGGGAGGGAAAGAGAGAGAGAGAGAAAAGAGAGAAAGAAAGAGAAAGAAAGAAAGAGAAAGAGAAAAGAGAGAGAGTCAGAAAGAGAAACAGAAAGAGAAAGAAAGAGGGAGAGAAGAAAGAGACAGAAAGAGAAAGGGAGGAAAGAGAGAAAGGGAGAAACATAAAAAGAATGAGAAAACAGAAGAGGGAGAAAAAGAGAAAAAGAAAGAGAGTGAGGAATAGAAAGAAATGAAGAGAGAGAGGGAGAGAGTGAAAGGGAGAAACAGAGAAACAGAAAGACCAAGTGAGAAATAGAAAGAAAGAGAGTGAGAAAAGAGAAAAGAGAAAGGAAAGAGAGAGAGAGAGAAAGAGAGAAATAGAGAGAGAGGGAGAGAAGGGAAGATTGCAAATCCTCCTTCTGGGTGGCTGGAAGCAAAATCAGGATAAGAAAATCAGGCTTTTAAATCTGGATGATCCAACAACTCCTTTATTCTCCACTAATCCTGCGAATCTTAGGGAGGGGGGAGGGAAGTGGAGGGGAGGGGGAGGGCTAAAGATTCCACTGGCTTCATTACTCATGAGCTAATCCTGTTTTGCTTTGATGTTTCACGCAATGTTTCACATTGAGCCAAATCAGTTACTTCTTGGTAAGCTAGTAAAGTGTGGGATAGAAGGCAGCATCGCCACCACCAGATGCATTCCTGTCTGGCGGACAAACAGTACTCCATGAGTAGGTCCTTAATGGGACTACATCCACATGGAGAGAAGTAAGCAGTGGGGTACCCCAGGGTTACGTCTTAGGCCCAGGACTCTTCCGTATCTTCATCAATGACTTCGATGAAGGAATAGAATAGAATAGAATAGAATAGAATAGAATAGAATAGAATAGAATAGAATAGAATAGAATAGAACAGAACAGAACAGAATTAGATGGACATGACCTTGTAGATGACCTTCACTCTGTCAAGGACCTTGGAGTACTCATTTCTAAAGAT
Source organism: Arizona elegans (assembly GCA_022577455.1). Classification (NCBI taxonomy): domain Eukaryota; kingdom Metazoa; phylum Chordata; class Lepidosauria; order Squamata; family Colubridae; genus Arizona; species Arizona elegans. The sequence goes on along the minus strand of JAKOOJ010000005.1, from coordinate 1,919,623 downwards.
CTAAGTGCTCGAGCCCACTATAATAACATAGCCAAAAAGGCATTATGAGTTGTGAACCTAATCTTGCGTAGCTTCTTCTCTGGTAATGTTGTAGTGCTAACTAGAGCATACAAAACCTTTGCTAGACCAATTCTTGAATACAGCTCATCTGTCTGGAACCCTGCACTGCATATCGGACATAAATACAATCGAGAGAGTCCAGAGATATTTTACGAGAAGAGTCCTCCATTCCTCTCCTTCTGCAATAAAATACCCGATGCCACCAGACTCCAAATTTTGGGCTTAGATAACTTAGAACTATGCCAACTTCAGTCTGACCTAAGCATAGTCCATAAAATCATCTGCCACAATGTCCTTCCTGTCAATGACTACTTCAGCTTCAACCACAATACATAAGCAAATAATAGATACAAACTCAAGGTAAACCGCTCCAAACTCGGTTGCAGAAAATACGACTTCAGCAACAGAGTGGACAATGCCTGGAATGCACTACCTGACTCTGTAGTTTCTTCCCCAAACCCCAAAAACTTTAACCTTAGACTGTCTACTGTTGACCTCACCCCATTCCTCAGAGGTCTGTAAGGGGCGTGCATAAGTGCACCAGCGTGCCTTCCGTCCCTGTCCTAATGTCCCCATTTATTCGTATCCATTTCATGTATTCATAATTATGTTTATACTTTTACCTGTTATCTTATATATGCTTGATAAATAAATAAACTTAACTTAACTTAGAAGGAAAACTCATGAGATGAAGATCACTGATGTATGTATTTCGCTGTGCCCTCAAAACCATGTTGTTCCGCCAGGCTGGGCTATCAATATAAGGATTTTAATTGGTTTTAAATTGGGTTTTTAAATTCGGGGTTTTATAAATTAGGCCTACTATTTCATAATTTTAATCAATTTTAAATACTGTCTGTCTTTGTGTTTTTAATTAGGCTGTACACCGCCCTGAGTCCTTCGGGAGAAGGGCGGTATAGAAAATAAATAAATAAATAAATAAATAAATAAATAAATAAATAAATAAATAAATAAATAAATAAATAACGCTGAGTACTAATATCTCTTTACAAGCACTCACATTGCAATCCTGGTCAAAAGGGCCCAGCTGAGACTTCTCAGGAAACAACTGAATGAAAAACTGCTGATGACCTTCTGCACCATAGAGAGTATTTTAACTTACTGCACCTGTGTCTGGTTTACCAATTGCACAGTGGCAGATGGGACAGGGCTCCAGAGGGTCAACATCATTGCCCAGAGGATCAGTGGTTGCCCCCTCCCCTCCTTGGAAGAGCTTGATAGCTCCCATTGCCTTAAGAAAGTTCAAAACATCCTTAAAGATCCATCTCCTCCTGGGCACCCTTTTTTTTTTTGAACTATTACCATCTGGCAGCCGGTACAGGATAATAAAAAAAAAAAGGACAAATAGGCTGAAAAACAGCTCCTATCCCAGTAACTACAGAATATTGAATTCTATGGTATAGTGCAATATCAGGTTTTCAATTTCAATTATATAGAATGTAAAAGATGTATGTTTGTGTTTTTATTTTTGTAGTTATAATGTACACTGAAGATGGCATTTAATTTTGTTGTACCATGTGCAGTGACAATAAAGTAAACTATATATAACTATAAAAGATAAAGGTAAAGGTTCCCCTCGCACATAGGTGCTAGTCGTTCCCGGCTCTAGGGGGCAGTGCTCATCTCCGTTTCAAAGCCAAAGAGCCAGCGCTGTCCGAAGACGTCTCCATGGTCATGTGGCCGGCATGACTCAACACCAAAGGCGCACGGAACGCTGTTCCCTTCCCACCAAAGGTGGTCCCTATTTTTCTACTTGCATTTTTTTTTTTACCTGCTTTCGAACTGCTAGGTTGGCAGAAGCTGGGACAAGTCACGGGAGCTCACCCCGTTACGCAGCGCTAGGGATTCGAACCGCTGAGCTGCCGACCTTTCGATCGGCAAGCTTAGCGTCTTAGCCACTGAGTCACCACATCCCTTTTATATATAACTATATACAAAGCCTTAGTAATACCACACTTGGAATACTACATCCAGTTTTGGTCACCATTGTTATAAAAAAGATGTTGATACTCTTTAGAAAGAGGGCGGAGAATAAAACATACGAAGAACAGTTGCAGGAACTGGGCATGGCTAGTTTAATGGAAAGAAGGACTAGGGGAGACATGAGAGCATCTTCCAATATCTCAGGGGCTGCCCCAAAGAAGAGGGAGTCAAGCTATTCTCCAAAGCCCCTGAAGGCAGGACTAGAAGCAATGGGTGGAAACTAATCAAGGAGAGAAGCAACCTGGAATTAAGGAGAAATTTCCTGACAGTGAGGACAATTAACCAGTGGAACTGCTTGCCACATGAAGTTGTGTTTGCTCCATCACTGGAGGTTTTCAAGAAGAGGCTGGAGAGCCATTTGTCTGAAGTGGCGTAGGGTTTCCTGCCAGAATAGGGGGTTGGACTAGAAGACCTCCGAGGTCCCTCCCAATTCTTTTTATTCCGTTAAATTTGTAAACACCATCAAATTTAGAGAGGCCACCAAAGCTGGAGGAGGATGGGGAGGAGGAAGTTTTGATGACCTCTCCACACTTGGTGTCATCTTGTGTCAGCTTTCGATGTCGTCTCAATGAAAATAAATTGCATTTCCAAACAGATAATCTTTGAAGAAATCTTTCATTTTATTAAGCATGGCAATCTGACCCCGATCGTGGCGTAGCCAACTCTGACTTCCTGACCCCAAACCTTCCCTTTCTGTTCCCCAATTCTCTGCGTCTCATTGGCCCTCTTCCAAATCACTCTCCCCATATCTACTACTTAAGCTCCCAAGAATGTCCCCCCCCCCCTCCCATCTCATCTCCTAGGGGACATTATCTTCAGGGAAAATAAGTAGGTGAGAA
>JAKOOJ010000005.1:1786720-1911720 GCA_022577455.1 Arizona elegans | reverse complement strand
TAGAATCGTCAAGAGTTTGAAACAACTGAATGGAGAACATCATCCTCAACAACTAATTAACAGTGAGCACAACCAAGCAGTGGAATGGAAGTGGCCTTCAGAAGTTGTGAGTGCTCCATCACTGGAGGTTTCTAGGAAGAGGCTGGAGAGCCACTTGTCTGGAATGGCATGGGCCAGGGTCTCCTAGTTGAGGAGGGGATCAAAGTTGAAGCCCTCCAAGGTCCCTTCCAGCTCTATTCTGATGGATTGAACATCATCAGATCGGCCTTAAATGCAGGCCAACTGGAGAGCATCTCAGCGCCTTCCAGGTACCCAAACATGGGAACTGGAGCAGTTGCTCGAATCCCTGCTTTGGAGCTGATGTCATGGAGGAAAGAATAGCCCAGTTTAGTTCCACCTGATGGGATCATCGCTCCACGTTTACCCCCTGCCCCATTTCCATGAAGTAGCCGTTGACTCAAGATGGGCTTCCTGGGGTCACTCAAGGCAGGACGCCCTTCCAAGATGTCCTCTTCGGGCTCTGGTGGGTCCCCAGGACCTCCTCTTTGGCCAATCAAAGCCCTGACGGTTGACGGGAGGGAGCCTTTAGCAAGACCTCAGGACTCGAACATGAGACATGGAGATGTTTAGGTCATCGATATATTTCAGAAGTGACCAAATCGGAAAACTGTCCTTAGACCTCAGCGGCTCATCACTCAAGCAGCTGCTTTTCAGAGTTTGGAGTAACAGACACCCAAAATAAACTCAGCAGCAAACAAACAAGGTTGTTTCATTTCATCCTTTGGGAAGGTCAGAAAACATCTATCTATCTATCTATCTATCTATATCTATATCTATATCAATATCTATATCTATCTATCTATCTATCTATCTATCTATCTATCTATCTATCTATCTATCTATATCTATATCTATATCTATATCTATATCAATATCTATATCTATCTATCTATCTATCTATCTATCTATCTATATCTATATCTATATATCTATCTATCTATCTATCTATCTATCTATCTATCTATCTATCTATATCTATATCTATATCTATATCTATCTATCTATCTATCTATCTATCTATCTATCTATCTATCTATCTATCTATCTATATCTATATCAATATCAATATCAATATCTATATCTATATCTATCTATCTATCTATCTATCTATCTATCTATCTATCTATCTATCTATCTATATTTTGCAGGGGTCCCCTTGATAGGAACCCTGAGCTCAGAGACTCCAAAATTCAGATCCATGATCACTTGTTCCATTTTGCACAGTTCAAGAATAAGATTTGAGAATTGGAAAAGCTCTGGTTTTATGTGTTTGTGTGTGTGTCTCTCTCTCTGTGTGTCTGTATCTGTGTGTATGTAAATGTATCTGTGTGTGTATATGTGTGTGTGTGTGTGTGTGTGTGTGTGTATACACACACAGAGATATACATATTATTATTATTTTTTATTAATTTAATTTGTATACTGCCCTTCTCCCAGAAGGGACTCAGAGCGGTGAACAGCCAAAATTAAAAAACATACAAATACAAAAGTTAAGATAATTAAAAAGAATTAAATCATTGGCTTCCCAATTTAAAACCCCCAAATCCATAAAATTTAAAATCCCAATTAAGAGCCATTTATACATACATGCATACAGTATATTCAAGACAAGGTTAAAATACAAAAAAATCTAAAAGAAGACAAAAAAGGACAAAAAACAATCAAAACATTAAAATAGGTGCCTTAAAAAAAATAATCACCACATATCCACATCTTATCCCTACTAATTGAATACTGATTCATACATTACCTGCAGCATTAGTTCCTTCCTACCCCTTGCAAAATAGGCCCTCTTTAAACTACTAAATCTATTTGCAAATTATTGACCTGTCTTCTGTATATTAGTGATAAAGCAGTGGTAAAATCCAATTTTTTTTTACTACCGGTTCTGTGGGCGTGGCTTGGTGGGCATGGCAGGGAAAGGATATTGCAAAATCTCCATTCCCACCTCACTCTGGAGCCAGCCAGAGGTGGTATTTGCCAGTTCTCCTAACTACTCAAAATTTCCGCTACCGGTTCTCCAGAACCTGTCAGAACCTGCTGGATTTCACCCCTGTGATAAAGTAATTGACAGGAAGAATAATGCTACTAAAAAAAAAGCAAATTAATGTTTCAAACTGTTATTGTAGTCCGCTCAGAGAAAGTGAGCAAGGTGTTGGACTACAAGGCTTCCAAGGTCCCTTCCTTGGATGATTCTCTGTTCCATGTCCTAAGAGGTGAACTCAAACATCAACGATTAGGGGGCTGGAGGCTCAAAAATACGATGAACGGTTGCAGGAACCGGGCCTGGCTACTCTAGTGAAGAGAAGGAGCAAGGGAGACAGGAGAGCATCTTCCAATATTTGAGGGGCTGCCCCAAAGAAGAGGGAGTCCAGCTACTCTCCAAAGCATCTGAAGGCCAGACAAGAAATAATGGGTGGAAACTGACCAAGGAGAGATTTAATCTGGAAATAAGGAGAAAATTTCTGACCGTGAGAACAATCAACTGATGGAACAGAAGTTGCCTTCGGAAGTTGTGGGAGCTTCATCCCTGGAGGCTTTCAAGAAGAGACTGGACTGCCATCGGTCAGAAATGATGTAAGGTCTCCTGCTTGGGCATGGGGTTGACTAGATGACCTCCAAGGTCCCTTCCAACTCTGATAATCTGTTACTCATTCTAGACACTCTGGTTGCTTTCACAAAAACCCCTAGGTAGGCCTGCAGCAGATTAGCATCCAAAACCCCCCTCATCTTAGTCTAGACTGGGAAATTGGAAAGACATCCAGGAAAAAAGTTAAATGTGGATTCTATCTCCACAGTTGCCAAGGGAGCTCCAAGGAGGTGTCCCTCAAGGCCATCCGAATGATGATAAAGTATCTCAGAAACTTCGCAATATGGAGAGAGAGAGAGAGAGAGAGAGAGAGAGAGAGAGAGGGAGAGGGAGAGAGAGAGAGGCGGCCCATCAGACTTTTGAGTTGGGGAAAGGTGGAGTTTCAAACCGGGCAATCTGGTGGAGGCCCTCAAAGAAGACCCAACCTTCATATGATAAATTGAATGCAAATATACGGTATTTACCTTGGGTTCCTCCCCGTGCTTTGCTTTCATCATGGCTCCACCCAACGTGTGTAGGTGGCTAATTCCAAAACAGGGTGAGAAACTTTCACTTCTCCTGCAAACTTGGAAGGCTCTTCTGTCCCCCAAGCCAAACTTCATCAAGGGAAACCTTCTCCTCCCACCCACTTCAGGGGCCTGGAGCCAAAGAGGTGATAGGCATCTGCCATTGGGAAACCGACAATTACGTTCTCCAGCGGTTGGCAAAGTCCCTGGGCCTCGTTCGTTTCCTTCCAACTTCACCCAAGCCCATCATCAGAGATATTTCCACAGGATGCAAATCAGCTGTGGATGTTGTAAGGGAGAGCAAAAGAAGGAGGGGAGGAAAATGGGAGAAAGTTCACCCTAGTGTATTCGTTCTCCTTGAGCCAAAGAAGCTCCGGAGAAGTTGTGACATCGGTGGAGATGGAGGAGCTGCAGAAGATTCTGGAAGGGCTGGTTAGGCAAACTGGACTGGATGAGTTAGTCTGGAAGGCAACAGCCGACCGGCTCGGTTTGGCATGGGGTCAATTTACCGTAAGTGCTGCGTTAGGCACACTTTGAAGCAACGCAACGAACAACAACACACACAAACCTCTTAGGAGGGTTTCATCTAAAAGAGGAACCAGGCAAAACCCTGAGTTTGGTGGTTTTCCTGCAGACGTTTCATGACCCACCTAGGGAACATTATCATGGTAGAAGAGTGAGGGGTATGTGGGGGGGAGGAGGAGGAGGAGGAGGAGGAGGAGGAGGAGGAGGAGGAGGAGGAGGAGGAGGCATTTCAACTGGATTTCACAGTTTGGTCCATCTCTTGAGTCCTTCCCAAGGAGGTGGGATAAGGAGATAATGTTGTTTGATGATGTTAAAGGTCTCAGAATAATAGAAAAACAGACTCAGAAGAGACATTGAAGATCTTCTAGTCCAACATCCTACTCAAGCAGGAGACCCTATAATATTCCAGACAAATTGCTCTACCATCTCTTCTTAAAAGCTTCCACAACTTCTGATGGCAAGTCATTTCACTGATTAATTGTTCTCACTGTCAGGAAAGTTCTCCTTAGTTCTAGATTGCTTCTTTCCTTGGTTCGTTTCCATCCGTTGCTTCTTCTCCTACCTTCAGGTGCTTTGGAGAATAGGTTGAGCCCCTCTTCTTTGGGGCAGCCCCTCAAATACTGGAAGACTGCTATCATGTCACCCCTGGTCCTTCTTTTCCTTAAACTAGAGATACCCAGATCCTGCAACCCGTTCATTGTATGTTTTAGCCTCCAGCCCCCAAATCATCTTTGTTGTTCTTCTCTGCATTTTTTTCTAGGGTCTCAACATCTTTTGTGTGTTACGGTGACCAGAACTGGACACAATATTCCAAGTGTCATTTCACCACCATGGATGTTATAAAGAGTTATTACCACTTCTCGTGATCTTGATGCTCTCTTTCTGCTGAGGACACGGTGCTTTTCTGTTGTGCTTCAAAAATGGATGTCCACTGTCTTCTTCTCAGGATTATCTGAGATTTCAGTTTTGGATTATCTGGTCTTCTCCATTTTAGTTTGCATTGGAGGGGAAGATTAAGAAGTATCTGGATGTCTTTTCCAGATGTTGCTCCTCATTCATGAACATCTTCACGATGGGTTGACAGCTGATCCCGAGGTGCCTTAAGCATATGACCTGACATCTCCTTGTTTACATTGTGGTTATGATTCCACCCCAATATTTTCTTTCAACTCTCAACTCCCGAACTCCAAATGGGAACTTTAGGTTGGATCATCCCAATCTTTGGAAGGAAGCCCAAGTATGAATGAATCTCATATCTTGGAGGTCATGGAGATTCCGAGATAAGATTGTAATCTTGTTGGACTCCTTGCTCTTCAGGTTCAAGATCTTGAATAGGAGAATCAAACAAGAAACCTTCCTTATTCCAGAATCATTTAGAGTTGGAGGTGCGTTGGCCAATAAACTAGGCCAAGCTATTCTCCAAACTTTAAGACTTGTGGACTTCAACTCCCAGAAGCTGAAGTTCCCAGAGTTGAAATCTTAAAGTTACCAAGTTTGGAGACCCTTGAACTAGGCCAAAATGTTTGCTTCGCTTCTTTTAAGGCAAACTGTTGTGATCTAGGCTTACTGAGTCATTACAAGACACAATTAGTCCCAAACAAACCTATTTTATTGTAACAGCTGAGAATTACGTTCATTCCCAGCTGAGTCCCAATTAGTTGCAAAAAAAAGTCCTTCGGAAGAAGTCCTTCAGGATAATCACCAACCTTTATCTTCTTTGACACCCTGCCAAAGGCCTTACTTGGCAAAGCCCCATGGAGTTCAGAAACAAATAAGAGATGCCAACTGGAAACAGAGTTAGCAACATTCCTTTCCTGCAAAAGGTCCAAGTGCTTTTGTTTCTCTTTTAAGCCTTCTGGGAGGGGCCAATCATCTCCTGGCCTTACTCCCGAGTCATCCCTTTTGCTTTAGCTGCTCTTGCCTTCTGGCAGCTCTGTGCATGCGTGCACTAGGAACAGGCTCCTCTTGTTCCTCTGCCTCTCTGCTGTCTGACTCTGGGGGCTCCGGAGTTCGCGCATCACTCCCCGATGGCCTTGGCCCCATCTGTGCCTCTGATGCAGAGCCCTCGTCCTGGCCTTCCCCAGACTCCAGGACTGGCTCATGTTCCTCCCCAGCCTCCTCACTGTCCGACTCCGCTGCCAGCTCCACAGGCTGCTGGCAGACCACAACACAAACCAGCATTTGACAATGAAGACACGTGAGGAATAAGAGCTGGCAAGCAAGGTCACAAGATCCTCACTAGATCCTCAAAGATCTGGTCTCAGATTTCTCTTGGTTCCACGTAGGAAGTTCGCATCTGCTTCCTCGCTCACATACATTTCCAACGGAGGTAGTCCTCAACTTCCAACATTCTTTTAGTGACCGCTCAAAGTTACAACGGGACTGAAAAAAGGGACTTACGACCGTTTCCCACACTTACGACTGTTGCAGCCATCCCCATGGTCACGTGATCAAAACACGTGATCCCCTTTTGCGACCTTCTGACAAGCGAAGTCAGATTCAGTTAACGACCATGTGACTGACTTAACAACGTCAATGATTCGCTTAACAACTGTGGCAAGAAAGGTTATAAAATGGACTCATTGAGGGACTCATCAAAGGTTCCTTTTCAGCTGGTTTCGAATTTTGGGTCCCTCTCTGTGGTCACATGACTGAATTTTTGGGCTTGGCAATGGTCCCGCATTTACGGCTATTTGCAGTGCCTGGTAGTCACATGACTGCAATTGGCCCTGTTTTTGCTAGAAACCACCTTTACTTTTTTTTTTATTATTTTGATTTATATGCTGCCCTTCTCCGGAGACTCAGGGCGGCTTACAATGCGTTAAGCAATAGCCTTCATCCTTTTGTATATTCATACAAAGTCAGCTTATTGCCCCCACAAACTGGGTCCTCATTTTATCCACCTTAGAAAGGATGGAAGGCTGAGTCGACCTTGAGCCTGGGAAGATTCGAACTTGCAGTAATTGCAGGCAGCTGGTGTTAATCACAATGCTTTTTAGTCTGCTGAGTCACGACGCCCGTGATTTTGATTCCTAGCCAAAAAACACCCCAGTGGATTCACTTAATGACTGCCGCATTCGCTTTACGATGGCTGCAAAAAAAAAAAAAAAAGATTGTAAAATTAGATTTGGACGTGACCCACATTACAACCGTCCCAAGTTACGACCGTAATTGTGGGGCTGAATAATAATGGTCATAACCCAAGGACTACCTTAATTTTTGCCTATTGCATATATTGAGGGAGGGTTTTTTGGTTTTTTTGCAGAGCTGTATGACATACCAGGAACAAGCTTTGTGTGTTTGTTGTGTGTGTTTGTGTGTTTAAAAGAACACTTTCTTTTTCGCTTTCCCCTCCCAGCTCTAATCAGCCCTTCGGCTTAATTAAATCTCAAAGCAGGATCACCCCACATCAAACCAAGGGATAATTACCCCCGTTGCATCACCGCTAACGGACTCGCCATGTCTTCTTCCTCCTTGTTTTCTCAGAAAAATATATTATATTTTCTCTTTGAAGGGAAAGTAAATATTTTGGCATTCCAGCCGCATCACCGGGTGCATCACCACTTCTTGCACATCTGCATTTCAATCCCTGGCTTTGAAATGTCCAGATAGGGTTCCTTTTCCTTTCCCCCTAGGATGCCATCTGCCAAGAAGGATCGCTGAGTGGTACCCTTTTCCTTGAAGATGCTAATTTTCCATCGGTTATCACTTCTCAATTGGTTGCATAAAAATGGCCCTTGGTTTCCCCCCCGAAATCAGCCAATTTTCTAAGACTTCTAGAGTTTTGAAAGAGATCTGAGGGAATCTCTGGATTGAGTTTGTCTAAATGTGTCTAGTCTGATGAAAAGAAGGACCAGTGGGAACATGAATAGCATCTTCCAATATTTGAGGGGCTGCCACAAAAAGGAAGAGGTCCACCTATTCTCCAAAGCACCTGAGGGCAGGCCAAGAAGCAATGGGTGGAAACTCACCAAGGAGAGAAGCAACCTGGAACTAAGAAGGCATTTCCTGACAGTGAGGTCAATTAACCAGTGGAACAGCTTGCCACCAGAAAGTGCATGAAAGAGAGAGAAGGAGAGAGAGAGGCAGGGGAATTTCTGCATTTAGCCACCCGTGAAACAGAACCCAACACTGGTTCTGCAAGATGCATGGAGAACATCTTGAGATCTTCATCAGGTGTGGAACCCCAGATCTCCTCCTAGGAAACAGCGGCGTTCAGCACACCTCTGGGGGCGACCACAAAATACCAGCGAGATTCCAAAATCCGGAGCGTCTCCCTCTCTGGGCTGCAGAAGCACGCTCTGTGGTCAAGCTCCCTTGGAGCTTGTTCCCCCCCTCCCACGGCCCCCAACCTTCAAAGGATTAGACCCTGGTCCCTGGGTTGTGTGTCTGCTGGCAACCCTTTGCTTTGCCTTCGACCGGCAGGCGGAGGGTGTAGGTGTCTCTGCCACAGGCTACAAGGAGAGGAGAAATACCTTTGCAAGGTGAGGCTGGGTGTATTTGGGTGGGGCGAGAGGCAAATGATGCACGGGGGACTCCAGCATCTGCCTGCTGAGGTCGCGCATCCTCGCTTTTAATTACACCTCGGTTGGAAAACTTGCATTATTTGGCTCGGGAGGATTGCTCATTTCGCCGAGCATCTTCTCTCCATGTGAAGATTGCATCTGCAATTTTGCAAAGGTGCACCCGGTGCGCCGTGCCAAGCAGAGGTGTTGCCAGGAAGGGGCTGGCGGGATATGGCGGGCCAGACACTGGCACCATCTTGGGCAAGGTGCAAACTGGCGCCCCCTTTAAGAAGGCTGAAGGAGTGTGTGTGTGTGTGTGTGTGTGTGTGTGCCTTGATTTATCTCCCGAAAATCAAGAACTATGTTTGGGGTTTCTTTTAAAGAGGGAGGTGGGGGAGAGGGAAAGAGAGAGAGAGAGAGAAAAGAGAAAAAGGAAGAGAAAGGAAGTGAGAGAGGAGAGGGAAAGAAAAAGTGAGAAAAGAGAGAAAGAAAGAGAAAGAGAGAGCGAGAAAGAGAGAGGGGGGAGAGGGAAAGAGAAAGTGAGAAAAGAAAGAAAGAAAGAGAGTGAAAGAGAGAAAGAGAGGGGAGAGGGAAAGAGAGAGTGAGAAAAGAGAAATAAAGTGGGAGAAAGTGTGTATGTGTGTGTGTGTGAGAGAGAGAGAGAAAGTGAGAGAGGAGAGGGAAAGAGAGAGAAAAAAGAAAGAAAGAGAAAGTGTGTGTGTGAGAGAGAGAGAGAAAGTGAGAGAGAGGAGAGGGAAAGAGAAAGAAAAGAGAAAGAAAAAGAAAGAGAGAAAGAGAGAGGGGGGAGAGAAGGAAAGAGGGAAAGAGAAATAAAGTGGGAGAAAGTGTGTGTGTGTGTAAGAGAGAGAGAGATAAAGAAAGTGAGAGAGGAGAGGGAAAGAGAGAGTGAGAAAAGGGAGAAAGAAAGAGAGAAAGAGGGGGAGAAGGAAAGAGAGAGAGAGTGAGAAAAGAGAAAGAAAGAAAAGAAGTAAAAGAAAGAGAGGGAGAGGAAGAGAAAGAAAAAGAGAGGGAGAGAAAGAGAGAGAAGAGAGAAGGAAAGAGAAAGTGAGAAAAGAGAGAGAGAGAGGGAGAGAGAAATAAAGTGAGAGAAAGTGTGTGTGTGTGTGTGTGAGAGAGAGAGAGAGAGATCGAGATCTGAAACTGTGCAAGAGATTTGGAGATCTAGACAGATCGGTTGGAGGAAAATTAAATGCCTTCCTCTCGGGCAGGAACATTTAGGGAAAACGATCCTCTTCTCCCTGCAGCATTAAAAAGGAATATTAGATTAATTACTACTTAAGGAGGCTCGGAGGGAGGGTTCAAAACGGTTGAGATGGCACAGGGGAGGGGGTGGGGGAGGAAGGATGTGGGGTTCAGTCAGCTGCCCTAATCTCCTTTTTGCACAGATTTTGGAGGTTGGGGGGCTCTGCTAATGCTGCACCCTGTTATCCAGGGAGGGGTGACTTTCCATCTTCCCTTAAAACCCTTAACAGAATCCACCATGGGCCGAGTGAGAATCAAGAGTCTCCGCTAGATAATTGACAATCAAGCTGAAACTAAGTCCATGAAGTTAAAAAGAAAAAAGAAAAATGGCAACCAGGAGAAAAATCTTCTACTCCAACTTCCTCAAACCCCCCAATAACTTGCCCAGACCTAATCCACATATCAAAGGAGGAGGTCTGCAAACAGAAATGGAGTTAATTACATTTGGTCTCCCAGCGGAACTGCATGTTCACAAGTATACATACCTACACACACACACACACACACACCTCAAGTGTCACCCTAGAACAAGGGTCTCCAACCTTGGCAACTTTAAGCCTGGCGGACTTCAACTCCCAGAATTCCCAGGGAGTTGAAATCCGCCAGGCTTAAAGTTGCCAAGGTTGGAGACCCCTGCCCTACAATCAGCACTTCCAGACCCTGCACAAGCTCCCCCTATTAAACTATAGCCCCATTTCTCGGCAGCTGCCCCAAAAAACAAATTGTTTTGCTTTTTGGAATAAATATTTATTTTTTCCTCATGGCTGTCTGAATCTCGTTTTTATTTATTCTTGTGCAACCTTGGCTCGAGCTGGAGCCCCAAATTATTCTCCTGACACCTCTTTCAGTGATTAAGCAAAACCTGGATTTATCTGGGGTAAGGTTGACCCCAAACTGAAGGTGCCATCGTAGCTCTCATGTTTGCTGGTCCAAACGGCGCACTTTAAAACCTCATTTTCTCAGGGTTCTGGACTTTGAAACTTTCACTGAAGTTCAGACTGGGTTAAACTTTCATTTTCTTTGGGGTGGGACCCAAAGTCAGGGTTTGTCAGAGCTGAATCAGCTTACCTCTTCTTTTTTTTCTTTTCTTTTTCTTTTTCCGCCTTTCTTTTTGACTTTATATCTTGCAGGGTAAAGAATTTTTTTGCCTCCTGGCCTTCTGCAAACAATGCTTAAGATAACATAGACGGTGGTGACAGGGAATATAAACCACAGAAAGACAGTCAAATGGTTAACTTAAGCCCTACTTTAAACTAACTTTACTCAAAGGGAATGACTCATAAAATGCACATTAGAGATGACTGACAATATATCCTTTGTGCACTTCCTTCCTTCCTTTTCCTTCCCTTTCCTCTCCCCCTCCCTCGCTTCCTTCTATCCTTCCAATCATTCTAATTTCCTTCCTTTTCCTCCCTCCCTCCCTTCTTTTCCTTTCTTCCACTCATTCTAATTTCCTTTTCCTATCTTCCTCCCTCCCTTTTCCTATCTTCCGCCCTTTTTCCTCCTTCCCTCCCCCTCCCTCCCTTCATCTCATTCTAATTTCCTTCCTTCCTTTTCCAATCTTCCTTCCTTTTCCTATCTTCCTCCCTCCCTTTTCCTATCTTCCTTCCTCTTCCTTCTTTCCTTCTCCCTCCCTCTCTTCCTTCTATCCTTCCAATCATTCTAATCTCTTTCCTTTTCCTCCCTCCCTCCCTTCTTTTCCTTTCTTCCACTCATTCTAATTTCCTTTTCCTATCTTCCTCCCTCCCTTTTCCTATCTTCCACCCTTTTTCCTCCTTCCCTCCCCCACCCTCCCTTCATCTCATTCTAATTTCCTTCCTTCCTTTTCCAATCTTCCTTCCTTTTCCTATCTTCCTCCCTCCCTTTTCCTATCTTCCTTCCTCTTCCTTCTTTCCTTCTCCCTCCCTCTCTTCCTTCTATCCTTCCAATCATTCTAATCTCTTTCCTTTTCCTCCCTCCCTCCCTTCTTTTCCTTTCTTCCACTCATTCTAATTTCCTTTTCCTATCTTCCCCTCTTTTTCCTCCCTCCCTCCCCCTCCCTCCCTTCATCTCATTCTAATTTCCTTCCTTCCTCTTCCTTCTTTTCTTCTCCCTCCCTCCCATTCTAATTTCTTTCCTTTTCATAGCTGCCTTCCTTCATTCCTTTCCTTCCTTCCTTCCTTCCTTCCTTCCTTCCTTCCTTCCTTCCTTCCTTCTTTCCCTCCCTCCCTCCCTCCCTCATTCCTTTCTTCCCAGAATAATAGAGTAGGAAGGGACTGGAGGCCTTCTACTCAATCCCCTTCTCAAGCAGGAGACCTATACAATTTGAGACAAGTTGTCCTTCCTTCCTTCCTTCCTTCCTTCCTTCCTTCCTTCCTTCCTTCCTTCCTTCCTTCCTTCCTTCCTTCCTTCCTCAACCTTAGCAACTTTAGGATGGACTTCAACTCCAAGAATTCTCCAGCCAGCATGAGTGGACGTCCAACTTCATGCTGGCTGAGGAATTCTGGGGATTGAAGCCCACCCATCTGAAAATTGCTGAGGTTGAGAAATTCTGGTTTACAGCAAATGGAATAGGCTTCCTTTGAAGACCAGCTTGGAATTCAAAACACCCCAAGGCTGAATCAACTGATTTTTTCCCCCTCAATTTCCTGGGTTCCCCACTATCTCATCCTCCTTTAAGCTTGTTTGTTTTTCTCGCCAGGCGTCTCCATGGTTCCTTTTGATGGAGGAAAAGCACCTCGCTTTAGACTTGCCACCAAGCAAGGAGAAAAAGACACAATAGGTAGGAGCAACTCTTGGTTTTAAAAATACAGCTTTTCATGTTGCTTTCAGCATGAGTCAAAGGATGGAGCCTGCCAGATTTGGGTGGAGAAGTTCAACCTTTGAGAGGGAGCCAAAACCTGCAAGTCTTAACCCGCTTCCAGAGAGGACGGAGAGGCAGGTTTGATGGCCAGGAGCTCACCTGGGCAGATAAGGGTCACCTGGGCACAGGAAGGATTCAGAAGGATCTCCACAGTCTTAAGCATTGGTCCCTAACCAATCAAGATGCAATTCAGTGATGAGAAAAGGAAGGTCCTGCCCTTAGGCAAGGGAAACCAAATGCACAGGTGTAGTATAGGTGGTACCTGGCTCAACAGCAGCAACTGTGAGAGGGATCTAGATGTCCTACTGGACAATCCCTTCAACGTGAGCCAGCCAGGTGCTGCAGCAGCCAACACAGATCTAGGCTGCATCAAGAGAAGGAGAGCATCAAGATCACAAGAAGTAATAATACTGCTTTATATTTTGCACTAATATGAAGCACATGTGGAATTCTGCATCCAGTTCTGGTCACCATGAAATGAAAAAGATGCTAAGACCTTAGAAGGAACGCAGAGAAGAGCAACAAAGGTGATCAGGGGACTGGAGACTAAATTATACGATGAGCAGTTGAGGCAAAGACGCTTGTCTAGCCCAGGGGTCTCCAACCTTGGCAACTTTAAGACTTGTGGACTTCAACTCCCAGAGTTCCTCAGCCAACTTTTAAGACTTGTGGACTTCAACTCCCAGAGTTCCTCGGCCAACTTTAAGACTTGTGAACTTCAACTCCAAAAGTTCCTCCACCAACTTCTAAGACTTGTGGACTTCAACTCCCAGAGTTCCTCGGCCAACTTTAAGACTTGTGAACTTCAACTCCCAGAGTTCCTCGGCCAACTTCTAAGACTTGTGGACTTCAACTCCCAGAGTTCCTCAGCCAACTTTTAAGACTTGTGGACTTCAACTCCCAGAGTTCCTCGGCCAACTTTAAGACTTGTGAACTTCAACTCCCAGAGTTCCTCGGCCAACTTCTAAGACTTGTGGACTTCAACTCCCAGAGTTCCTCAGCCAACTTTTAAGACTTGTGGACTTCAACTCCCAGAGTTCCTCAGCCAACTTTTAAGACTTGTGGACTTCAACTCCCAGAGTTCCTCGGCCAACTTTAAGACTTGTGAACTTCAACTCCCAAAGTTCCTCAGCCAACTTCTAAGACTTGTGGACTTCAACTCCCAGAGTTCCTCAGCCAACTTTTAAGACTTGTGAACTTCAACTCCCAAAGTTCCTCAGCCAACTTCTAAGACTTGTGGACTTCAACTCCCAAAGTTCCTCAGCCAACTTCTAAGACTTGTGGACTTCAACTCCCAGAGTTCCTCGGCCAACTTTAAGACTTGTGAACTTCAACTCCAAAAGTTCCTCCACCAACTTCTAAGACTTGTGAACTTCAACTCCCAAAGTTCCTCAGCCAACTTTTAAGACTTGTGGACTTCAACTCCCAGAGTTCCTCAGCCAACTTCTAAGACTTGTGGACTTCAACTCCCAGAGTTCCTCAGCCAGCTGGCTGAGGAACTCTGGGAGTTGAAGTCCACAAATCTTAAAGTTGCTAAGGTTGGAGACCCCTGGCCTAGCCTATTGAAGAGAAGGTTTAGTGGGGACATGACAGCTGTCTTCTTAGAGTTGAGGGGCTGTCACACCGAAGAGGAGATTGACTTATTCTCCATAGCACCTGAGGGCAAGACAAGAAATAATACTAGCTTGTTAAACAACTAATCAAGAAATATGGAGAAATTTCCCGATAGAACAATTAATCAGTGAGACAGAAGTTCCCTCCCGAAGTTGTGGAGGTTTGCAAGAAGAGATTGGACAACCCTTTGTCTGAAATGGTATTGGGTTTTCTGCTTGAGCAGGGGGTTGGACTAGATGACCTCCAAAGACTCCTCCAACTCTGTGATTCTAGGCTTTTGTGACTTTCTGATCTTGTGATTTTCTGATTCTGCAATTATAGGATTTTCTGATTCTGAGATTCTGAGATTTCTGTGATTCTATGATTTTCTGAGTCTGTAATTTTATGATTCTGTGATTCTGTGATTCTATGATACCACAATTTGATTGTGTGATTTTTTTGATTCTGGGATTCTATGATATTGTGATTTTCTGATTCTGTGATTCTACCCAGTTTCCCCGAAAATAAGACCTAACCGGAAAATAAGACTTAGCATAATTTTTCAGGATGCTCATAATATAAACCCTACCCCCCAAAATAAGCCCCAATTAAATCATCCGCCAGACAGACACATTTTAATACTGTATTTCCCCGAAAATAACTTGAAAATGCATTTTTTGCAGCAAAAATTAATATAAGACCCGGTCTTTTTTTTTTCGGGGAAACATGGGTATGATATTGTGATTCTGTGATTTTCTGATTCTGTGATTCTATTATATTGTGCTATTATGGATGTGCAATCTTGCAATTCTTTGATTCTGTGGTTCTGTGCAGCCCCTCCATCCCTTCAGGGCCTGCCAGGATTCCCCCAAAACCCCTTCTTCTTCCTCCTCCATGCCAAGAGAAATGATTAATTTCTCTCCAGTAAGCTGCCAAATGTTTCCTTTAAATCGCCCAGGGCAGAAATTGCATTTGACAAGGGCAGATTTAATGCCTCCGTGCCGTGATGGGCTCCCCTGGAATTCACCTGGACTGAGTTCCTGGGCTCAGCGCCTTCCGTGCTCTCTCCTCCCTTCGCGATTCCCGAGCCGAGCGACTCACACCGGACTCCTCGTCTCCGTCACTCTTGGCTTCAGACTTATTCTAAGGGCTGGTTTGTCATCTCCGGAGCCTTAAATCCTGTCCTCCTCCAAAGGCAGGTGCTGGAAGGAGTCCCAGGGTGGAGTCGCTAACTTGAATGTAATTTTATCAGCAGTTAATACTGCAAGGAGCACTTGCTCACCGTTTGGGGATCAAGCCTCTGAAGCAATGGGAAGCCAGCCAGGATCAGGGTGGATTCTTTTTACGAGGCCAACTCAAGATGCAAAGAAAGTTGGAGGGGGTGGATTTTGCTTTATTTTATTTTTTATCAGGTTCTAAAACCACCCATCTCCCCTGGCAGAGGGAAGTTTGGGGTGCAGGAGAGGTTTAAAAAACCATGGAGGTGACCATCGCAAGGATGCTGAACCCCTCCCCATTGGGAGAAGGGAGGGAGAGAGGGAGGGAAGGAGGAAGGAAGGAAGGGAAGGAGGAAAAAGAAAGAAGAGAGAGGAAGGAAGGAAGAAGAAAGGAAGGAAGGAGGAAAAAGGAAGAAAGGAGATGGGAGAGGAAGAAAGGAAGGAAAGAAAGGAGGGAGGGAGGGAGGGAAAATGTGGTAGGGGCTTATTTCGGCTTAGGCTAGACAGGGCTGAACAGTCCCCTCCTGTCACTGCGGAGAAATTCATGTAGTGCCCAAATCTATTTTTTTCCCCCTGAATATGAAAATGCTGTTTCCAGCTCAGAAGATATAGATCGATAGATCGATAGATCGATAGATCGATAGATCGATATCGATATCGATATCGATATCGATATAGATATAGATATAGATATAGATATAGATATAGATATAGATATAGATATAGATATAGATATAGATACACACACATGCAAAAAATTAAAATCTCGGGTGTTTTCCCGCGTCATGTTAAATAAATTAGTTAAAATGTTTAAAATTCTGGTTAAAATCCTAGCTTAAAATCTTCTAAAAATCCTTACAGAGCACTCTGCAAGGTCCTTTAAAACCTTAGCTAAAATCCTATCAGTACCTTAAAAGTTTATCTAATAGCAACCTTTAAAGGACCTTGCAGAGTGCTCTGTAAGGATTTTTAGAAGATTTTAAGCTAGGATTTTAACCAGAATTTTAAACATTTTAACTAATTTATTTAACATGACGCGGGAAAACACCCGAGATTTTAATTTTTTGCATATACATACCCACGAAAACTTAAGAAGACATATATATATATATATATATATATATATATATATATATAGAGAGAGAGAGAGAGAGAGAGAGAGAGAGAGAGAGAGAGAGAGAGAGAGAGAGAGAGAGGAAAGTGCAGACAAAAAATGTGTAAAGAAGAGCAGACATCACAAACAAAAAAAGATGATAATAATAATAATATTTGCCACAAATAGGTATGCTGGGGAAACCACACAGAGAGATGTTGATTTTAGGGATAACCGTGATGAAAATGCATGAACTGGGAGGATGTGGCTGTGATTTGTGTGATTTGTGTGGTATTAAAAGCACCCAATCTGGAGCAGAAACGGCTGGGGCAAATCTAGCATGTGAAAAAGGGGAAATGGTGTCAAATGGAAACTGAAAAACCAACCACCTCTGGACTTTCCTAGAAACCCGTCCAGCTGAACTTGGTAAAAAAGAACCCTAACCCTAACCTTAACCCTATCAATAAAATAGAATATTTAATGCTTGTAATGCAGTGAATTGTACTAAGGAGGGTTCATCTCAAATCTTGTCAAGTTGTTTATTTCCTCTTTGGTCATTTATGGTTCTTTTGTGATTTAGGGAAAAAACCCTGGCAATAGGAAGATATATTTTAATTTTTGTTTCATTTGATTTAGATTTAGATTAACATTTAGATTTTATTTGATTTTATTTCAACTTCAAATTGATTTAATTTAGATATCACTGTCGATTTATTTTGATTTGATTTGAGTTAGGTTTTTTTTTTAGATTTAGATTTGATTTAGATTCAGATTTAATTACAGGTCGTCCTCGAGTTAACTGTCCCAATTGAGCCCAAAAATTAGGTGGCTAAGTGAGTTTGCCCTACTTTACGACTTTTCTTGCCACGGTTCTTAAGTGAATCACTGCAGTTAACTTAGTAAAACGGTTATTAAGTGAATCCGGCTTCCCTGTTGACTTGGCTTGTCAGAAGGTCACAAAAAGGGATCATGTGACACCCCACATGGGACTCTGCAACCGTCATAAGTGTGAACTGGTGGCCAACTCTCTCTGAATTTTGATCACGTGACCACGGGGATGCTGCAACGGTCGTAAGTGTGAAAAACAGTCATAAATCCTTTTCCTACAGAGGAATGATTGAGCCTGTCATCTGCACCTCCATAACTGTCTGGTTTGGTCCTGCAACCCAACAAGACAGACAGAGACTTCAGAGGATCAATAGAACTGCAGAAAAAACCATGGCTACCAACCTGCCTTCCATGGAGGACCTGTATGCTGCACCAGCCACTCGGGTGGTTGTTTTTACTTTTATATAGATACGAGGATATCTACTACTGATGGGGGCAGAAGATGATTGAAGATTTTGAACAAACTGTTGCACCAGCATGTTATTTTACCCTATTATGGGTGATGGATTTAACAATCCAGTGGAAAGACACCAAAGAAGATATTATATGGATTATAAATTTAAAGTTATTGTCTTTTTTCTTTTTACAAAATGGAATGCATATATAGATATGTGTATATCTTAGTAAAGTGGGCAGTGGATTATATTTAGAATTGTATTGCATGATTTTGTAGGAATTGAAGGGTTGAAATAGGTTAGTTTACTGATTGATTAGTCTAAGAAAAAGGATCTTTAAGTCATATATTTAGGGGAGTGGAGGAATTGGATAGAACTGAATAAATGTTAAATTTGGATGTAGGGAGAAGGCCGCTTTAAAATGTTATATTAATATATATAAAAGATTAAATGTTAAATTGTAATAATACACTATAAGTTTAGGGGAGGAGAAAAAGGGCAGATTATCGTAAAAATGGGAGTTATAAGAATAATATGCTAAGGGTCAGTATTCTGAGGAGGGAGTAAGGGAAAGGAAAGATATTATGTATGTAATTAGTTATGAAATAGTCTATTGTTGTGAAGAAGTCACAGGGGGGGATGGGTGGTGAGGGGGGGTTAGGGAAGAGGGGGGGAAAAAGGGGGAAAAACTTGTATTTGAAAACTTTTTCAATAAAAAAAAAAAAAAAAGAGGGCTGCGAAAATATTTACAGACCCCTCGCATCCTGGACATCAAGTGTTTCAACTCCTACCCTCAAAATGACGCTATAGAGCACTGCCCACCAGAACAACTAGATGCAAGACAGTTTTTTCCCAAACGCCATCACTCTGCTAAACAAATAATTCCCACAACACTGTCAAACTATTCACTAAGTCTGCACTACTATACATCTTCTCATCGTTCCTATCACCCATCTCCTCCCACTTATGACTGTGTATGACTGTAACCTTGTTGCTTATGATTTATATGGATTGTTTCCTAGTATGATTTGATTGGTTATTTGTTCCCTATGACTAACATTAAGTGTTGTACCTTATGATTCTTGACGAATGTATCTTTTCTTTTTATGTACACTGAGAGCATCTGCACCAAAGACAAATTCCTTGTGTGTCCAATCACACTTGGCCAATCAAGAATTCTATTCTATTCTATTCAGTGCCATTGTAACTTTGAATGGTCACTAAATGAACTGTTGTGAAGTGCCAACTGTTGTAAGTTGAGGACTATTTTATTTTATTTTGATTTATTTTAATTTAATTTAATTTTATTTTATTATTTAGTTACCTTATCAATGAGAGTATGGCACATAACTTTAATAAATAATTATTGTTTTAGTTTTCATCGAATAAAAAAGTAAAGTGTGCTTCGCGTCACACTTAAGAGCTCAATTCTCAGCTCTCCTGGATTTCCCGATGCAGCCTCTGCCTGAGGATTTGGGGAGAGAGAGAGAGAGAAAAGAGGGGGAACCAGATTCCCAGCCTGCGTTTTGTGGTTCTCCTGGGGCTGGGAAAAGGCTGTTCACTGTCAGAGTGACAGACTTCCTGGCAGGAATTGCCTGCAGGACCCTTTCTCAGCCTTGATGGCTCAGCCTCTTCCAGAGAACTCTGGAAATTCCAGACTAGCTTCCCAGAAATCTTCTGGGTTAGAAGAAGGAAGGAGGAATGGGAGCCAGAAGCATTTGGAAAAGGCCTCTTGGTTAGGGAAGAAGAAGAGCCTGTGGAGGTCTCCTCAGAGGATGAAGGAGAGAGAAGGGGAGCTTTATCTTTTTATATCTATCTATCCATCCATCCATCCATCCGTCATCTATCCATCCATTATCTCTCTCTCCCTCCCTCTCTCTCTCTCTCTCCATCCATCCCTCATCCATCAATCCATCCATCCACCTACCTACCTACCAATCTATCCATCCATCTATTTATCATCTATCTATCTATCCACCCACCCATCCATCCCTCATCTATCCATCCATTATCTCTCTCTCTCTCTCCATCCATCCCTCACCCATCCATCCATCCATCCATCCATCCATCCACCTACCTACCTACCAATCTATCCATCCATTTATCATCTATCTATCCACCCACCCACCCATCCCTCATCTATCCATCCATTATATCTATCTATCTATCTATCTATCTATCTATCTATCTATCTATCCATCCATCTATCCTCTATCTATCTATCTACCCACCCACCTATCCATCCCTTCTCTCTCTCTCCTTCTCTCTATCCAGCTATCCCTCATCCATCCACTATCTATCTATCTATCTATCTATCTATCTATCCATCTATCCACCCACCTGTCCATCCTTATCCATCCCTTATCTCTCTCTCTCCTTCTCTCCATCCAGCCATTCCTCATCCATCCATCCATTATCCATCCATCCATCCATCCATCCATCCATCCACCTACCTATCAATCTATCCAGCCATCTATTATCTATCTATCCACCCACCCACCCACCCATCCATCCATCATCCATCATCCATCCATATCTATTTATCTGTCTGTCTATCTATCTATCTATCCATCTATCTATCTATCTTTCATCCATTCATTACATGGTCATTAAGTGAATCTGGTTCCCCCCCGCCTTGCTTGCTGCAGACCTCCTGAGAAAGTTGCAACTGGTGATCACATGACCATGAGATGCCGCAAACCATCATAAATGTTGGTTGCCAAGCACCCAAATGTTAATTACTTAGCTTTTGGGATGCCGAGGGAGTCATAAGTGTGAGGACTCATTCATAAGTCACTGTTTTAACTGAATGGTCACTAAGTGAAGAGTTGTAAAATGAGTTTTGAGACTTGGCCAATCCAACCTTGATTTACAGACCACCGTCCCTTCTTCCACCGGACTCTTTCTCCAAAGTCCTGACTCGATTCTGGAGCAGATGATTCCACCTTGATAAAACCTGTCTGAACAGATAAGAAAGATTGCGACACACCAGACCCAACTGGAGTGGAGAAATAGACAAAACTGTAAATCAGCGATTTTGAAGAACTGGAGAAGGGGGAAGACACACAAGCTAGGAATGTTCCTCAACCCTCAAAGTCTTCTACAGGTATTTCCACCAGCTTAGAAAAGAAGGATGGACCAGACATGGTTGTGTTTTTAGTCTGAAATATGGTAGATATGGAGGCTGGAAAAGAAGGAAAGCAAAGATCTACATCCGCAGGAATTCAGAAGTCAACTTTAGGTGGCATCTCCTTAACTTGATGGGCTGTTTGTGTTTGCCAAGAGATTTAATTCCTCTTTTCATGAAGACCTCCCTCTTCTGAAAGTTCTTGATTTCCCTCTCTGGGCCCAACCCTTCACCTGGGAAGGGCGTGCTATCAGGCCAAATATCAGCCCCAAGTAATTCAGGTTATGGGGGCAGGGAGAAGAGGTTGAGTTAAGAAATCAGCCCAAGTGTGTGTGCAACCAAGTCTCCCCTTTGAAGTGGATACGGAGTCTGGCAGCGCCTTCCTCATGGAGCAGGACTTTTGTCACAGAGAAAAACCCATTGATGTGGTCATTAGGAGTTGACAGTGACATGATGGCACATAATCCATAATTAATTAACCCAACTAAAGCAACACTTCCAGAAGTATGTGCTCTAATTAGGTTGAGTAGTTCTGGAGATGCTACCAGACCTTGTATCTACATACGAAGAAGAAGAGAGGAGGAGGAGGAGGAGGAGGAAAAAGAAAGAGAAGTGAGAAGAGCTAAAGAAGGAGAAGGAAGGAAGGAAGAGAAGGAGAGATGAAAGAGGAGGAGGGGAACGAGAAAGAGAAAGAAGAAGAGCTGGAGAAAGAGAAGGAAGGAGAAGGAGAGCTAGAGGTGGAGAAGGAGAAGAGGAGAAGGAGAAGAGAAGGAAGAGGAGAAGCAGACTCAGAGGAGGAGGAGAAGGAGAAGGAAGGAAGGAGGCGGAGGAAAGCTAGAGGAGGAGGAGGAAAAGGAGAAGGAGACCCAGCTACCCACTCCAATAAATTCTGGGTGGATTACAAATACAAATTTGTCTTCTTTTTTTTCAAAAAAAGACAAATCTTTTGTCTTCCAAGCTTCCTTCTAACCAGGAAGCCATGGCTACAACTCCTGGGAATGCTGAATTCTTTCTTGAGAAGAATGGGAGGGAGGGAGGGAGGGAGGGAGGGAGGGAGGGAGGGAGAGAGAGAGAGAGAGAGAGAGAGAGAGCATAGTTAATAGTTTTGTCATCATCCTCATCCCCATCATCCCCAATTAAACCACCTTACGGCACCCTCTCCGACTGCTCCTGCTTTCTACAGCCGGCGTAATCTCAGCGCACGTAAAAATAAACCCGGTCGATCTGGAGTTCCCCTCTTGAGTCGAGAGCAGGTGGTCAGCGGGAAATTCCAGCGCCCGTTCCTGGGCCACAGTTGCTCTCCCCCGGGGTCTCCAACCCAGACGTGCCTCTGGAGCAGCAGGCCATGTTGTTGATCCTAAAGGAAAACAACCCCGACTGTCCTTTGGAAGGACGGATCCCGAAGCTGAAGCTCAAATGCTTTTATTTATTTAGGGAATTTATATTGCCGCCTATTTGCACATGGCGCCTCAAGGAGGCTTACAGAATATAAAAACAATAAAGCTAATAAAAGAAGAGTCATATAATAAATTACTATTCTAAATTCACCCACCCACTCCAGCAACGGCACATCACACCAGGGGTGAAATGCTACCGGTTTGGGCTGGTTCGCCTGAACCGGTAGTAAAAAATGTAAAAAAAAAAAAAAAAAAAAATTCCGACAATCAGCTGAACGACGTGCGATCATCGGAACTTTTTTTAAAAACTTTTTTAGCATTTTTTTACTACCAGTTCTCCAGAACCCTTAGTTAAAAATGCTTTAAATATTAAAAAGAAAAAAAAAGTTCCAACGATTGCGCGTCACTCAGCTGATCATTGGAATTTATTTATTTTTTTACCTTTTAAAAGCATTTTTTTTTTACTACCGGCTCGGGTGAATAGGTAGTAAAAAAAATGCTTTAAAAAAGTAAAAAAAAAAAAAAAAAAAGGCTCCGACGATCAGCTGAGTGACACGCGATTGTCGGAACCTTTTTTAAAAAACGTTTTGAAAGCATTTTTTACTACCTATTCGCCTGAGCCGGTAGTAAAAAATGCTTTTAAAAAGTTTTTTTAAAGGTTCCCATGCGCGCCACAGCTGATCACCCCCCCAAGCGCTATTCTACTTAGCTTCCCAAGGCTCTTTTGGGTGTGCATTGCACATGTGCGTGCCTGCGAACTGCTAGTAAACCGGTTCAGATTTCACCACTGGATCACACGAGCCCAGTAATGGGCTCCATCCCACCCTGGGTTCTCCAGGCAGACTGTCAGAACCAGGTCTCCAGCGCCTTCCAGAGGAGTCATATAGTGAGGGCCATTCTAACCTCTGGGGGATGTTGTTCCAGAGAGAGGGAGCCACCACGGAGAAGGCCCTTATTTATTTATTTTATTTATTGGTTCAATTCATATGCCGCCCTTCTCCGGAGACTCAGGGCGGCTTACAATGCGTTAAGCAATAACCTTCATACTTTTGTATATACCTGCTTCGTAGGGCTTTCGCCCCCCCCCAAGCGGTGTTCTTTTTTTTTATACAAAGTCAGCTTATTGCCCCCACAATCCGGGTCCTCATTTTACCTGCCTTGGAAGGATGGAAGGCTGAGTCAACCTTGAGCCTGGTGAGATTTGAACTCGCACTAATTGCAGGCAGCTGGTGTTACTTAACAGTGCATTAGTCTGCTGCGCCACCAAGGCTCCTTCTTCTGGGTCCCACCAGCTGTATTTCCCTCTGGGATGGGACCCACAACATTCCCTGCCTCCCCACTCTGATGGGTCAGGTAAATGTGACCGGCAAGAGATGGCCCCTAAGATCACCTGGTCTCACGCCATGAAGGGCTTCCAGGTGCAACCTCGAATTGCACCTGGAAGCAAATCGGCAGCCAGTGCAGCTCCCGCAGGAGAGGTGATGCATGGGCACAGCGGAGTCTGCACAAAACCATGCGGGCCGCTGCATTTTGCACCAACTGGAGCTTCCAGATGCTCTTCAAGGGCAGCCCCATGTAGTGCGCGTTGCAATAGTCAAGATGGGAAGTGACTGGAACAGTGATGGCTAACCTTTTTGTCGTCCCATACTCCGCTACCCCAACACATGTGTGTGCCACCCCCCACCCCCCGCTCATGCGTGCGTGACCCCCACATGCACACGTGAGCCCTTGCACATGTGTACGTGTGTTCACATGCGCCCCACCCCCACACATGTGCAGCAGAGACCCCAAAATCAGCTGGCTGGTGGGAAGCACCTGTACATCCACGGTGGAGCTGAGCTGGGGTGACAGTTCATGTGCCCGCACCCGTGCCATAGGTTCGTCATCACGGGACTGGAGCATGAGTGACCATGAGTAGGGCCACCAAATAGGAAGAGAGGACTCTGTTAAGGATATTCTTGGCTCATAACCGATGTTGTGGGTTATCGAGCAGAGTAGCCTTTGAGTAGACGCATGAAAAGCGACTGGGAGTGGTTGTGAACAATCACAGTTAATATACAAACACACTGAGTTGTGGTAGTCTTTTACTTTTAGAAAAAAGTAAAGCAAAGTCCAAAAACAATCCAAGTCACACACAGATAAGAAGAGAGTTAAAAGAGCAATCCAGGGATATTTCAAGTACAAAGTCTTCTTACCAGTTGTCGTCAGACACAGTAAAACAGTTCTTCTTGAGTTTCAAAACAGGAACAAGTTCAATATCAAAACATTCAATAAATAGTAGAAAGCAACGTGTAGCTATGATCAAACGGTGATCATGCAGAGAGATCAGGTAGAGAGTTACAGCAAATAAGCAGGTAAAATGATGTAGTATCCACACAAGCCACGATCCTGACTTTCCTTAAGTACATTGGCTACAGAGCTTAGCCAATCAGGATACAGGATGATGCAATACAGTCTTAAAGCAATATAATACCTTTCTGATTGCAAACATACATTGTTGGTTTATATATTGCCTGACCAACTAATTAGACAAATAACCATTTCCTAATAGACTCACTGGAGAAGACCCTGAGCTTGGGAAAGATGAAAGGCCAACGGAGGAGATGGTTAGACAAGGGCAAAATCCACGGAGAAGCCAGATTCACTTAACAACTGTGTTACTCCCTGAACAAAGGCAATGATTCACTTAACAACGGTGCCAAGGAAAGTCATAACATGGGGCAAAGCTCGCTGAACAAATGTTTCGCTTAGCAACCCAAATTTGGAGCTCAATTGTGGTCATAATTCAAGGACCACCTGGACTTAACGACTTTTCCAAGTTATAACCGCCCCGAAAAAAGTGACTTACGACTTGATCCTCACACTTACAACCGTCACAGAATCCCTGCGGTCGCATCAAGGCGATTCAGTTGCTTGCAAAACCAGCATAACGACCCTGAGATCTGCCTAATGGCTGCAGCAAAAAAGGGTTGTAAAAATGGGGCACGACTCGCTTAACGACCGCTTCGCTGAGTGCTCCTAAATCAAGGGCTGCTTTATGCTGAATCAAGGACGAATCCGTTGATTTGTGGGAAAAGAGGGAAGAGGCATAAAATGGGCACCATGCTAGCTGGGAATTCTGGGCTTTGGAGTCCACACCTCTGAAAGCAGCCAAGCTTAAGAAACGTTGCTTTAGTCGATTCAGCTGGTCCTTGACTTACAACCATTCATTTAGTGACCGTTCTAAGTCGCAACGGCACTGAAAAAAAGTGGGCTATGACCATTTTTCCCACAACTGTGGCAGCCTCCCCATGGTCACGTGGTCAAAATTTGGATGCTTAGCCACTGACTCCTATTTATGACAGTCGCGGTGTGCCCACGTGATCCCCTGGCAAGCAAAGTCAAGGGGGAAATCCGGATTCACTTAACAATCATGTAACTCACTTAACGACTGCGCCCAGGAAGGTCGTAAGATGGGGCAAAACTCACTTAACAACTGTCTCGCTTAGCGATGGGAATTTTAGGCTCAATTGTGGTCTACCTGCCGCTGGTTGAGCTGAATTCTGAAAATGTCTCCTGATAATCAGCTTCAAAAATCAGATAATCGGCTTTTGGGAGAAAAAGCTTTGGCCAAAGGAAGCCAATCTCCCTCCAATCCCACCCACGTTCCTGACAACGGAGGATGGGAAGGAGTGAGCCACAATTTTCCAGCAGGTTCTTCGGCGTCCATGTCCCCCCCTCCCACAACCTACGGCTTAAAAACGGCAACAAGGACTGACTCACTGCATTTCAGACCCACCTACACACATTCTCCAGACTGTTTCTGGAGCCACCTGGATCTGGAGGGCTGGAGAAAATCTCCGTCTAAAGTCTGTGGAGCAAATCTCTGGAGGCTATCTATCTATCCATTTATTCATCCTTCCATCCATCCATTATTCATCCATTTATCCACCTCTCTCTCTCTCTCCCTTGCTCTCTATCTATCCATCCATCCATCCATCCATCCTATCTATCTACAGTATCTATCTATCTATCCATCTATCTATCTATCTATCTATCTATCTCTATCCATTTATTATCCATCCATCCATCCATCCTATCTATCTACAGTATCTATCTATCTATCTATCTATCTATCTATCTATCTATCTATCTATCTATCTATCTCTATCCATTTATTATCCATCCATCCATCCATTATCCATCCATCCATCCATTATCCATCCATCTATCCTCCTCCCTCCCTTGCTCTCCATCCATCCATCCACCCACCCTCTATCATCCATCCATCCATCCATCCACCCTATCTATCTATCTCTATCTATCATCCATCCATCCATCCATCCACCCTATTTATCTATAGTATCTATCTACTGTATCTATCTATCTACAGTATCTATCTATCTATCTATCTATCTCTATCCATTTATTATCCATCCATCCATCCAGTATCCATCCATCTATCCTCCTCCTTCCCTTGCTCTCCATCCATCCATCCATCCACCCTCTATCTATCATCCATCCTTCCATCCATCCATCCATCCACCCTATCTATCTACAGTATCTATCTACAGTATCTATCTATCTATCTATCTATCTATCTATCTATCTATCTATCTATCATCTATCCATCCACCCACTCTATCTATCTATCTATCTATCTATCTATCTATCTATCTATCTATCATCTATCCATCCATCCATGCATGCATGCTATTCCCGCCTCTCTTCTCTCCCCCCACTCCCTCCCTCCCTCCAGTTTGCGCTTCTCCAAAAGGCATCTGGACTTTCTTGATTTCCTTTTTCCTTGAAAACGTTTCGTTTCTCATCCAAGAAGCTTCTTCAGTTCAACTCCCAGAATTTCCTAGCCAGCTCAGCGGCCAACAATAACATGCTAGAAGAAGATGGTAGAAGTCAAGAGTTGGGACCTCTTTGGGTGTCCCTGGCCCTCGAGAGGCTGGGAGAATCCAAATTGGGTCATCCGGAATGGACATCTAGAAAGGGAGTGGAAAGAATGCTCAGAAGAATGTGGGAGGTAGACACATTTCTCAATGGTGGAACTTCATAGTTTTCAAACTACGCATGCCCAAGATGGTGACGGTTGCCGAGATCGCGGCTTGAGGATGAGGGACTGACCTACCCTCTGGGGTCTTCGGGGGTCGTTGTGAAGATCTACGCCCCCAGGCCCGGTTAGGAGAACTCTCTGCCCACACGGAGAGGGTCTTTTCCCCTCCGGATATTGAGGCTGGGCTGAGAGAGAGAGCGGGTGATGTCGGGAGCAGTGGACTGCATCAGCTGGGCGTCGGCAGCTTTTCCTCCAGCTGGAGTCCACGTGGGCGTCGGAATTGGCGTGGCGGCGTTTTTGCCTGGGGCGCTGCTGTACGGCAATTTCCCAGGCTGAGGGGTTGCCCGGAGTGCTGTGGGAGTTGCCGGATTTCCCAGGAGATCTTTGGGACGTTGCCAGACCTTTCTGGGCATTGTGGCAGTGACGGCGGCAATGGCATAACGACGGCAGCTGTGATGGCAGTCCAGAGGGCCTGGCAGGGAGGAGACACCCCCCCCCATTTTTCTTCACGATCTTATACAAGAGGGAGGAGCGGACCTGGCGGGTATTACGGAGACCTGGTTGGGCCCGGAGGGTGGCGTCCCTCTAGTTGAAATGTGCCCACCAGGCTTCAGAGCATTCCATCAGCCGAGGGCCCAGGGGAGGGGCGGGGGGTGGCGGTTATTATTAACGAGGATCTGGGTCCGAGGGAGACCACTGTGCCTCAGATAGCCGGATGTGAGTCCCTCCTTGTGAGGTGGGGCCGTGGGGTTCAGATGGGCTTGTTGCTTACGTACCTGGCTCCCTGCCGCATGGCAACAGCCCTACCTGAGCTACTCGACGTGATAGCCACGGTGGCAGTAGATACACCAGGCTTTTAGTCATGGGTGATTTCAACTTGCCATCCGTTGGTGAAACGTCTGAGGTGGCTCGGGAGTTCATGGCTTCCATGACGGCCATGGACCTGACCCAGTTAGTTCATGGGCCTACTCACAGGGGAGGTCACACTCTGGATCTGATTTTTGTCTCTGGCCAGTGGTTGAGTGGTCTTGTTATAGGGGATATAGACGTGGAACCCTTGTCATGGGCTGACCACTCACTCCTTCGCCTAGATCTTCAAACTGCGACCCCTCGCCGCAGGGAGGCGGACCCAATTAGATGGATCCGCCCCAGGCATCTGATGGATCTTGATAGGTTCCAGACGGAGCTTGGGCCATTTCCTGAGGATCTAGCACATGACTCGGCCGAGGACCTGGTAGCCGCCTGGGATCGGGCGGCTGGTGGGGCCTTGGACCGAGTTGTGCCTTTGCGGCCTCTGACCCGATGCCGATCCCGTGCGGCTCCTTGGTTTACTGAGGAGCTGAGGGAAATGAAGCGCCGGAAAAGACGCCTGGAGAGCGGTTGGAGGGCCAGTCGCGCTGAATCTGATCGAACACTGGTAAGGTCGCATATTAAGGCCTACCTAGTGGCGATAAAGACGGCAAAGTCTAACTACTTTTCCGCCTCTATTGCGTCATCAAGGAATCGTCCGGCCGCCCTGTTTAGGGTTACCCGCGCCCTGCTCCATCTGGGAGTGCGGGAGGATCCCTTAGAAGGCAGGGTGGAGGATTTCGGACAATACCTGTATGACAAAATCGCTCAGATCCGGGGGGATTTGGACTCTGACTGGGTAGATCAGGGCAGGGTGACGAGGAACAGTCTTGAGAATGTTATCTGGGAGGAGTTTGATGCTGTGACTCCCGATGATGTGGACAGGATTTTGGGGAGACTTAGTGCGGCCACATGTTTACTGGACCCGTGTCCCTCCTGGTTGGTACTGGCTTCCCAGGAGGTTACACGAGGCTGGCTCCAGGGCGTCATTAATGCTTCGTTGAGTGAGGGTCACTTCCCCGCTGCCCTGAAAGAGGCGGTGGTGAGGCCTCTCCTCAAGAAGCCGTCCCTGGATCTGGCAATATTGGCCAACTATCGTCCTGTCTCCAACCTTCGCTTTATGGCGAAGGTTGTTGAGAGTGTGGTCGTGCAACAGTTTCCGCAATTCCTGGAGGAAACATCCTATCTAGATCCGTTCCAGTCGGGTTTCAGGTCTGGGCACAGCACGGAAACGGCATTGGTCGCGTTGGTGGATGATCTCTGGAGGGCTCGGGACAGGGTTTATTCCTCTGTTCTGGTCCTATTAGATCTCTCAGTGGCTTTTGATACCATCGACCATGGTATCATGCTGCACCGGCTGGAAGAGTTGGGGGTGGGAGGCACTGTGTTGCGGTGGTTCTTCTCCTTTCTCTCCGACCGGTCGCAGTTTGTGTTGGCAGGGGGGCAGAGATCGACCTCGAGGCCTCTTATATGTGGAGTGCCTCAGGGGTCAGTCCTCTCGCCCCTCCTGTTCAACATTTATGTGAAGCCGCTGGGTGAGATCATACGTGGCTTTGGGGTGAGATACCACCAGTACGCTGATGACACTCAGCTGTACATCTCCACCCCAGGCCACCCCAACGATGCCCTTGAAGTGATGTCCCAGTGCCTGGAGGCTGTGCGGATCTGGATGGGGAGGAACAGGCTCAAGATCAACCCTTCCAAGACTGAGTGGCTGTGGCTCCCGGCATCCCGATATAGTCAGTTGACTCCATCACTGACTATTGGGGGCGAGTCTTTGGCCCCCACTGAAAGGGCTCGCAATCTGGGAGTCCTCCTGGATAGGCAGCTGTCTTTGGAGGAACATCTGACGGCTGTTACCAGGGGACCTTTTATCAGGTTCGCCTGATTCGCCAGTTTCTTGATCGGGATTCCCTGTGCACAGTCACTCACGCCCTCGTCACCTCTCGCCTTGACTACTGCAACGCTCTCTACATGGGGCTCCCCTTGAAGAGCACCCGGGGGCTCCAGCTGGTCCAGAATGCAGCAGCGCAGGTAGTGATGGGAGCAACATGGCGCTCCCATGTAACACCGCTCCTGCGCGAGCTGCACTGGCTCCCGGTGGTCTTCCAGGTACGCTTCAAGGTGCTGGTTATCACCTTTAAAGCGCTCCATGGCATCGGGCCTAGCTATCTGCGAGACCGCCTGCTGCTACCGATGACCTCCCATCGACCCGTGCGCTCCCACAGAGAGGGCCTCCTCAGGGTGCCATCAGCCAATCAATGCAGGCTGGTGACCCCCAGGGGGAGGGCCTTCTCTGTGGGGGCTCCCACCCTCTGGAATCAGTTGCCCCCGGAGATAAGAAGAATCCATGACCTCAGTGCTTTCCGTCGTTCCCTGAAAACCCATCTTTTTCAGCAAGCCGGGTTGGCTTAAGAAGAAATTTTTAAATTCTTTTAATTAGTCTGTTATTCTTAACTTTCAGGCCAAAATTTATATATATTTTTAAATGTTTTAATATTTGTATTCTATGTTTTTTATCTTGGCTGTACACCGCCCTGAGTCCTCAGCGAGAAGGGCGGTATATAAATTGCAAATTAAATTAAATTAAATTAAATTAAATTAAATTAAATTAAATTAAATTAAGGTCTGAGAGAAACCTGATAAAAGGAGGAGACGAGGCTTGACTTTTCACCTACTTATTTTCTCTGTAGATAATATCCCCTAGGAGATGGGATGGGAGGGGGACATTCCTGTGGGTTGAGGTCAGAAGCTGGGGAGACTGACTTGGAAGATGGCCAATGAGAAGATGAGAATTGGGGAACGGAAAGGGAAGGGTTTGGGGGTCAGGGGGTTAGTATCGGCTATGACGAAGTCGGGGCCAGATCTGTCGTACTCAATAAATGGAATATTTCAGCAAAGATTAATTGTTTGGGAGTGCAATTTATTTGAGATGACATCGAAACCTGACACCTGGAAGATCTGGACTCTTGGAAAATCCGTTCCAGCTTCTGGGGTGCTTAGAAATGGACTTTGTTTTGATCTTGTTTTTTGGAAACTGATCTCAGGCAGTGCTGGGTTCGCTGGATCTCCCAGCTAGCAGATCACCATTGAAGAAGATGAAAGAACATTAGACAATATAGTTTGATGGACAATATGACCTTGGATGTTGACTTTAAAGAACTTAATGGCAGACTGTTGGTCCTTTTCTTCAGAAATGACCACCCAAAGTTCTCCAGAGGTCCAGACCAGAGTGGAATCTGGTGGACTTCCAACCAGAGCTCAACCCCAGAGGCTACACAGCTGTAGAATAGAAAAACAGAGTTGGAAGGGACCTTGGAGGTCTTCTAGTCCAACCACCTGCTTAGGTGGTTGGACCTTACCCACTTCAGATAAATGGTTGTCCAATCTCTTCTTAAAAATTTCCAGTGTTGGAGCATTCACAGCTTCTGGAGGCAAGTTCTTCCATTGATTAATTGTTCTCCCTCTCAGGAAATTTATCTTCAATTCCTGGTTGCTTCTCTCCTTGATTAGTTTCCACCCATTGCTTCTTGTCCTGCCCTCAGGGGCTTTGGAGAACAGCTTGACTCCTTTGTGGCAGCTCCTGAGATATTGGAACAGTGCTATCATGTCTCCCCTGGTCCTCCTTTTCATGACACTAGCCATGCCCAGTTCCTGGAACCGTTCCAATCCCCTAATCCTCAATTCCCGGGAGTTGAATTCTGGGAGTTGAAGTCCAGAGGTCTTAAAAGTGGGGAAGGTTGGGCATCCCTGTTATAAATGCTCTCCTGCCTAAACAGCAAATGAATCTTATTCTCAAGGGCCATGCTAAATTCCCAAGGAGAGGAATTAGCCAAGATTCTCTGGAATTCCTCCCTTCCCACAGGCACATGGGTGCTTGGCTTCCATTCGGGGTCACCCTGGGAGCAAGCTTCGGCAAACAACGCATCAGGAGTCGCTTTCCTGCGGAATAGGATTTCCAAGTAACATAGATTCCTTGTTTTCTTTTTTTTTTTCTTCCTCCCCTCCTGGGAGCCTGTCTGAATTTAGCTCCTGATGAATCCCTCACTCATTCTCCAAAACCGCAAAAACGGTTTAGGTTTACAGCCCATCGGTTCTCGGGCAGAGACGAAGGCACGGAAGGGGTTGGGACCGGACTGCAAAACGGGGGCCGTCTGAAAACTGGAAGTTTGATCTGATGTATTTATAACCCTGGTTTATTATTGGAGAACTTGTTGATGTCGCTCAGCTGCTACTCTCTTCTCTCTCTCCCTCCCTCTCTCTCTCTTTGTTTTTTTTTTAAGGGTAGGTGGGTCCTTCTTCCCACTTTGGAATGCTGTGTCCAGTTCGAGTTGCCACGAGACAAAGAAGAGACCCTAGAAAGAGTGCAGAGAAGAGCAACAAAGATGATTAGGGGCAGTGGTAGGATTCAACCGGTTCGGGCCGGTTCGTGTGAACCGGTAGTTAAATTGCTGACTGGCCCCGTCCTGCCCTGACTTCTCCGCCCCTCTCCACCCACCCCTTCCAGGAGTCCCCACGCGCCCCATTTTGGCTCCCAGGTAAGTGCAGGGAGGCCTACTAGGCCCAAAGCGGGGTGCAGGGGAATGCGGCACTCCCCCCCTCCCCGTGGCCCATTTTCACTCCGAGGATGCTGCAGAGAGGCCTCCTAGGCCCAAAATGGGGAGAGGAGGGGTGGTGTGTCCCCCCCACTTTGGCACATTTTTGCTCCCGGGGGGGTGCAGGAGGCCGAGTGCTGCTTGTCACACCCCCTGGCCACGCCCACCCACCCAGTCACTAGGGCAGAGAACCGGTTGTTAAATTATTTGAATCCAGTGGTGAAATGTAAAATTTGTTACTACCAGTTCTGTGGGCGTGGCTTGGTGGGGAGGGGGGTAATGTGACTGGGTGGGCGTGGCCAACTTTTTTATTTATTTATTTTTAAAAGCATTTTTTCTACAACCTTAAGAGGTTGCAGAAAAAAAATGCTTTTAGAAGCCTCTGACGATCAGGCAACTCAGCTGGGATTGCCAGAGGCTTTTAAAAGCATTTTTTTTTCTACACTCTTCAGCCGAAGAGGTTGCAGGAAAAAACGCTTTTAGAAGCCTCTGACGATCCCAGCTGAGCCACGCGATCATCAGTGGCTTTTTTTTTACTTTTAAAAGCATTTTCTCTACAACCTTAAGAGGTTGCAGAAAAAAAATTCTTTTAGAAGCCTCTGACGATCAGGCAACTCAGCTGGGATCGCCAGAGGCTTTTAAAGGCATTTTTTCCCCCTACAACCTCTTCGCCTGAAGAGGTTGAAGAAAAATATGCTGATAGGCGCTTTTTTTAAAAAAAACTTTTAAAAGCATTTTTTTCGGCTGAAGAGGTTGTAGAAAAAATGCTTTTAAAAGTTTTTAAAAAAAGCCTCTGATGATCGCGCGGCTCAGCTGGGCATGGGGGAGGAGCAGGGATTTTTGCTACTGGTTCTCCAAACCACCCGCTGCCATTGCTACTGGATCGGGCGATCCGGTCCGAACTGGGAGCATTTCACCCCTGTTTGAATCCCACCACTGATTAGGAGACTGGCGCCTAAAACGTACAAAAAACGGTTGCAGAAATTGGGTATGTCTAGTCTAATGAAAAGAAGGACATGAATAGCATCTTCCAATATTTGAGGGGCTGCCCCAAAGAAGAGGGGGTCGACTTATTCTCCAAAGTCCCTGAAGGCAGGAGAAGAAGCAACGGATGGAGACTAACCAAGGAGAGAAGCAACCGGGAACGAAGGAGGGATTTCCTGACAGTGAGAACAATTAACCAGTGGAACTGCTTGCCACCAGAAGTTGTGGTTACTCCATCACTGGAGGTTTTCAAGGAAGAGATTGGACAGCCATTTGTCTAAAATAGTACAGGGCCTCTTTCTTGGGCAGAGGGTTGGACTAGAAGACCTCCAAGGTCCCTTTCATCTCTGTTATTCCATTATTCTATTAAAATGTGGTCGTGCCCAAAGAAAGCAGGTGTAACACCTTTGTTCTACAAACTGTGTTGGGTGCCAGTTTGCTTCTAGGTTGAATTCAAGATGTTGGATGTCACCTTAGAGCCCCTACATGGCACGGGGCTCGGTTACCTACAGAATCAACTTCATCTTGTTCCACCCCATTAAGCAGGGAAAATACGTTGCAGTCTGTGTCACTTCAAGAATTGAGATTGGGGGTGGGGGGGTGGGGGGGTGGGCAGGAAGAGAGCTTTCTCTGCCATTGCTCCCACCTTTTGGAACATTTCCGCCCTGCCCCGGGAAGTGAGGCAGGCCCCCACTCTCCTGACCTCCCCAAAAGGTGTGAAAATGTGG
Organism: Arizona elegans; assembly: GCA_022577455.1. Taxonomy (NCBI): domain Eukaryota; kingdom Metazoa; phylum Chordata; class Lepidosauria; order Squamata; family Colubridae; genus Arizona; species Arizona elegans. Next base: position 1,877,519 of record JAKOOJ010000005.1, on the reverse strand, counting down.
ATCTGTGGCCTTGTGGGGGGAGCCCACGGGAGCATTCAGCCATGGGGCTGGTTAGCGCCACGAAAACCTTCCCTTTACCTTTCAATTAACGTTAACAGTATTTTGATCATCCTTGCCTTCACAGAATTAACTTTTATATTATTATTATTATTATTATTATTATTATTATTATTATTATTATTATTAATTGAATTTGTATACCGCCCTACTCCTGAAGGACTCAGGGCGGTGAACAGCCAAATAAAATACACATAATACAAATGTTAAAAACCATTAAAATACAATTAAATAATTGGCCCGGAAAACGAAATTTAAAACACCCCAAATTCATAAGACAAATTTAAAATTTTAAAATTTTAATTTAAAAAAAATAAAAAATAAAAGAGATGTTAGGCCAGGCCGGCCTGCTATATACATTCATATATATATGAATGTTTGATTTGTACACTGTCCAGATTCCCTCTAGGAAGGAGGTGGGCGGTTCAGAAATCTGATAAACAAACAAGCAAGCAAATAAAATAGCTGAATTTAGCCCAAAGGAAGAAATCGATGGTTGATTTTTTTTTTTTCTTCAATCTTTGCCAAGGGATTCCCCTAAATTCTGACGCTGGGCTTTTTAAACCACAGAATCTAACGGCAAATAGCAGTAGAAGGCTGGCAAAAAAGAAAGAAAGAAAGAAAGAAAAAAACCCAGAAGCAAGACTCAAGCCCTCAAGAGTTTCCACAGGGGTGCAAGAGGAAATCTCCACTCTCCAGTCCTTCTGCTGGGAGCCTTTGGAGAGGCCAGGCCCGGCTTTGGGAGTGGGGGGGGGGCAGAGGTTGAATCCAGTGTGGAAAAGAGATTAGAAGCTGAGCAATCCAGAGATGCGCCAGTGCCAGATGTTGAAACATCTGCAAGAAAACCACCAAGCTGAGAGAGCACCAAGGATCCCACAGCAGTCCTCTTCCTCCCCCCCACCTCCTCCTTCCCTCTGAAAATCCCCCTCTCTTCTGACATTGATGATGTTCCCTAGTTGGGCCATGAAACGTCTGCAAGAAACCCACCAAACTCAGAGAGCACCAAGGACCCCACAGTTCAACCCTGAGCTACAAATAGTCTCTTCTATCGGTTCCAGATGTTGCCCTTTGCCAGCGCAGCCGCGCGTCCCGGGAACGCATCCCATGCTCAGCTCGGCCAGAGGGTCGCTTGGCCATGCTGGGGCGGTGGTCACCGGTGGGATCTCATTGGCCAGACCCCGGATTCCCCCCCACCCCACTTGCAAATTGAAGTCCATCAGAGGCTCCACCCCCCCCCCCAACCCCCTTTGCAAATTGAAGTCCGCCGTCTTAAAATTCAACACTTGATCCCTGCTGGCCACCCGACTCTGCCGCTGCCGGCCGCTTGACTTTCTATGCTACCTCCAGACCCGACCGGGAAGGCAATGAGTTTGGAGCCGGGGCGTTTTGCTTCCTTGCCATGCTGTCCCGAGGCTTACCTCCAAAGGTGAGTGGCCCCGACCTGGGGAGGGGGATCCCCCTTTTTCTGCTTGTGAGGCTCCCTGCTATCCTCCCCCCCTCTCGGGTAGTGATAGCCGCGGAGCGCATGAAAGACATCGCTGAGCCTTTGCGCAATTACGCGCGGGGCTATCCAAAATCGACCGCTCGCAAAGCGAATCTTTATTTTGGGGAGGGGGCTTTTTATCCCACTTTTGGGGTCTTGGGCGATGCTCTCTCTCTGCCTCGGCCGACGAAGGGGCAATTTTGTGTGTGATGGGGGGGCGCCAGTTTGTTTTGAGCAGGAAGTTTCTGGAGGCTGGCAAGACTGAGGAACGGCAGTTTATACATGCTTCCCAGTTTTGCGCTCCTTTGATGCTGGCTGACACCTGTTGCATTCAGACAACATCCTTAAACCAGGTGGAGTAAGGATTGAGGGGAACATTTGCGGAAATTGGTGAATGGAGTTAAGAATTAAACTTGGTTGGAATTGGGGGGAGTGTTGGTTAGTTAGTTTGTGTGAAGAGCCCCTGTTAAGTTCACATGAGTGATTCAGACCAGTTTTTTTTTTAATATTGGCAACTTTAAGACGGGTAGACTTCGACTCTCAGAATTCCCCAGCCAGTACAGAGGAAGAAGGTATGTTGGATATGTTTGCCGCCTTGAGTTATTTGTATAAATAATAAAGGTTGGATAAAAATAAATATAGATTTTTTTTAAAGTATCCCAATCTGGGTGGTTGTTTTTATTATGTGCTTTTAATTATATTAGATACATATTGCATGGATAAATAAATTAACAAATAAATAAATAAATACTGCTGGCTAGGGAATTCTGGGAGTTGAAGTCCACCTGCCTTAAAGTTGCCAACATTGAGATAAGCTGCTCCAGAGAATTCTGCAGCCCCAGATGGTTAATTCAGCATTGGTATGAAAAGAATCTACTTGGCACGATAACAACCAGAAATAGGGCCAGTGTTGGAACACAGGGGTCCCTTCAACGCACTCACACGGCCTCGGATCGAAGTGTTGTTTCCCTTCGGCAGACTCACAATAATCCTTACGGATCGTGGTCGCTTGGGTGCCAGCCCTGAACGATGCCTGTGGTTGAGGGCAGGCTTGGCGCTATGGATTTCTGTGACCCTCCCATAAGTATAGGTGGTCCTTGATTTACGATCACAGTTCAGCCCAAACTTTCCGTTGCTAAGTGAGATGGTGGTTAAGTGAGTTTCGGCCCATGTTATGACTTTTCTCGCCACACTTGTTAAGTGAACCACTGTGGTTGTTCGATTAGTGACATGGACCTTAAGTGAATCTGGCTTCCCCATGGATTTTGCTTGTCAGAAGGTCGCAAAAGGGGGACCGTGTGACCGGGGCTACACTGCAACCGTCATAAATGGGATTGACTTCCCTCCAGAAGTTGTGGGTGCTCCAATACCAAACGGTTGTAAGAAGAGACTGGACAGCCACTTGTCTGAAATGGCCTAGGGTCTCCTGCTTGAATAGGGGGTTGGACTAGAAGACCTCCATGGTCCCTCCTAACTCTTTTATTGCATTAAATTTGCAAATTTAGAGAGGGAGGAAGCTTTAATGTCCTCTCCAGACTTTATTCTGTAATTCTATTATTCTGTAATTCTATTATTCTTTCCTTTTTTTTTTAAAAAAAAAATTGATTTATATGCCGCCCTTCTCCAGAGACTCAGGGCGGCTTACAGTGCGTTAAGCAATAGCCTTCATCCTTTTGTATATTTATACAAAGTCAGCTTATTGCCCCCACAAACTGGGTCCTCAATTTACCTACCTTAGAAAGGATGAAAGGCTAAGTCAACCTTGAGCCTGGTGAGGTTCGAACTTACTTTAATTGCAGGCAGCTGGTGTTAAATTACAGTGCTTTAGTCTGCAGAGCTATCCAGGCTCCTTCTTTCCTTTCCTTTTTTTTTTATTCCTAAAAAAGGTTTTTCAGAAGAGAACAATTCATCAGAAGGATTTATCTTCAGAAGTTGTGGCTGCTCCAACACTGGAGGTTTTTAAGAGGAGATTGGACGGCCATTTGTCTGGAATGGTACAGGATCTCCTGCTTGAGGAGGGGGTTGGACTAGAAGACCTCCAGGGTCCCTTCCCACTCTGTGATTCTGTTAGAGACATGCCAGTTGCCAAGCGTCCAAATTTTGATTATGTGACCAGGGGATGCTGCAACAGTTCTAAGTGTGAAAAACAGCCAGAAGTCCCTTTCTCCAGTGCCATTTTAACTTTGAATGGTCACTAAATGAATCATTGTAAGTTGAGGACTAACTTATTATTAAGGCCAGGCCTGATCAATGGAGTTCCTATGTGCCTCGGTTGCCAGTTTCATTGGTGGAGAGAAATTATTCCTTGTGCATGGATGGTCAGGAAAAGCCGTCCCTTTGTAGTTAATCCCATGCAGTGATTAATATCCAAAAATCAAGATTCAGAATTCAGGAGATTTCTTTTTAAGATCAGATCAGGCCAATTCAAGATTTATCCAGTCTAGTTTTCTAGTTTTCAGGGAATGACCGATCTCTTGCAAAAGGCTGTCATGATCCTCCTGCTTAGTTATTCGAAGGTAGGTTGCTCTTGAACCGGGAGGTTCCACTTTGTTTGGATTTGTTCACCAACTTCCATTTTGTTCATAATAATAGCTCGTGGGTCTCAATTCACATCTTCTATATAGGTTTCTTCTTCTTTTTAATTTGTCATTCCAAATTGTCATTCGCGAGCCAGTTTGGTGTAGTAGTTAAAGTTTCAGGCTGGAAAGCAGAAGACTGCGAGTTCAAGTCCCGCCTCAGCCATGAAAGTCGGCTGAGTGACTCTGGGCCAATCACCAAGAGGCTGCGAGTTCTAGTCCCGTTTTAGGCATGAAAGTTGGCTGAGTGACTCTGGGCCAATCACCAGGAAGCTGCGAGTTCTAGTCCCACCTTAGGCATGAAAGTCGGTTGAGTGACTCTGGGCCAATCACCAAGAGGCTGTGAGTTCTAGTCCCGTTTTAGGCATGAAAGTCGATTGAGTGATTCTGGGCCAATCACCAGGAGGCTGCGAGTTCTAATCCCATTTTAGGCAAAAAAGTCTGCTAAGCGAGCTTAGGCCAGTCACACTCTTTGGGCCCAATCCACCTCATAGGGTTATTGTGGGGAAAATTGGATATGTTCACTGCCTGGAATTATTTGTATAAATAATAAAGGTGGGATAAAAAGTAATAAATAAAAATGGCTTAAAAAAATATCCTAATCTATGTGATTATAAATACACACACACACAACAGATGGATAAATAAATTAACATAAATAAACACTGCTGATTAGGGAATTCTGGGAGTTGAAGTCCATCTTAAAGTGGCTAAGATTGAGAAACATTGTTCTAGCACCTTCCAAAGTCCTCCAGCCCCCATGAAACTGGAGAAAACCCTCTGACAGATTTCCTATCTCCCCAACAATGATTGGAAGATGATAGAAGTCAAGATTTGGGACCTCTTTGGATGTCCCCGGCCTTAGAGAGGCTGGGAGAATCCAAGTTTCGCCATCCAGTATGGACATCTAGAAAAGGAGTGGAGAAGATCCTTCCTGCTCACAAGGAACGTGGGAGATAGACACATCTCCTCAGTGGTGGACCTCCATCTACTTAATAATTTCCTCCTGGAGATAGAGATGGCCTCAATCCTCCTTGTTTTATGGAAGCAAACACCTGTAGGACCATTTCAATATGTTTTCAGATGTCTCTGGGGTCAACCTGGGTAGTGTGGTTGGCTGGGGAATTCTGGGAATTGAAGTCCAGCCATCTTAAAGTGTTGAGCTTGTTTTGTGGACAACCAGGATTGTACAAACTCCTGTCATGAGCAGGGGGTTGGACTAGAAGACCTCCGAGGTCCCTCCCAGCCTTAGGATTCTATGATTCTATATATCCTGTTAATCCATACATTAAATAAATCCATTTGTTGTGCTGGGAGTCTCTGGACCTGAGTCGAGGATCATGGGAGGGACTTTTGCTCCAAGGACAACTGAGAGATGGGAACATCTGGGTTATTTTAAATTGAGGGCCGGAATTATTTAATGTCTTTTAAACTGCTTTTAAATTTTATATGTTATGTTTTATCTCGGCTGTTCACCGCCCTGAGTCCTGTTGGAGAAGGGCGGTATAAAAATCAAATAAATAAAAAAAAAAAAAAATACAGAGGACAAAAAGGTGGCAATATGTAAGATACAAGTAGCCTTGCCTCATTTTGATCTGTGCCTGGATAAATTGCATTGGGTAGAACAGAGTCTCCAACCTTGGCCACTTTAAGACTTGTGGATTTCAACTCCCAGAATTCCCCAGCCAGGCATTTTAAGGCACCCTGTGTTTAGGGTTAGATTTGGACGCCCCAAATCCTGTAACAGACTCTGACGTCCACACATTTTAAAGATACTAAGGTTGAGAAACATTGTTCATCTTCTGGAATCCTCCAGAAGTCCATCCATCTTAAAACATGGAGGCTGGGGAATTCTGGGAGTTGAAGTCCATCCATCTTAAAACATGGCGGCTGGAGGATTCTGGAAGCTGAAGTCCATCCATCTTAAAACATGGCAGCTAGAGAATTCTGGGAGTTGAAATCCATCTTAAAACAAGACTGGAGAATTCTGGGAACTGAACTCCGTCCATCTTAAAACATGGTGGCTGGAAGATTCCGGAAGCTGACATCCATCCATCTTAAAACACGGCAGCTAGAGAATTCTGGGAGTTGAAATCCATCTTAAAATGAGTGGAGAATTCTGGGAACTGAACTCCGTCCATCTTAAAACATGGTGGCTGGAAGATTCCGGAAGCTGACATCCATCCATCTTAAAACACGGCAGCTAGAGAATTCTGGAAGCTGAAATCCATCTTAAAACAAGACTGGAGAATTCTGGAAGCTGACATCCATCCATCTTAAAACATGGCGGCTGGAGGATTCTGGAAGCTGAAGTCCATCCATCTTAAAACATGGTGGCTGGAGGATTCCGGAAGCTGACATCCATCCATCTTAAAACGGCAGCTAGAGAATTCTGGGAGTTGAAATCCATCTTAAAACAAGACTGGAGGATTCTGGAAGCTGAAATCCATCCATCTTAAAACATGGCGGCTGGAGGATTCTGGGAGTTGAAGTCCATCCATCTACATGTTGCTGAAGCTGAGAAACCCTGAGTGGCGGGAAGCATGCACGTCTTCTGGACACATTGAGATTTGCCATGGTGCTCCTTTTTCAGCCGATTTGCTGGGTGTCCGGTGACCCTCCTGTTTTGCAAGCCTGTGCAAACACAAGAAGGCCGACATCCAACAGACGGTGTGAAATTGCAAACGGTATCGGCATCTCAGCTCCTTGGCCCGGAGGAATGGGGAGCAGGGCCAAGAATAGGGACCCTGGAAGGCTGCCTTGGACTTTGGAGGCCACTGGCTTCTGATTACAAAGATGTTTGGATCCCTTTGCAATTGAGGACGGCGATGCTTGGACCCCTGAAGGAGAGCCAAGAGGAAGCAAAAGGGAAGGAGCTAGAAGAGTTTTGCTGACCCGCTAAAGTGTCAGAAGCTCATCAGATGACCCAGCAAAGAAAGGAACTGGGTATATCTAGTTTAATGAAAAGAAGGGCTAGGGGAGACATGATAACAGTCTTCCCATATTTGAGGGGCTGCCCCAGAGAAGAGGGAGTCAAGCTATTCTCCAAATCACCTGAAGGCAGGACAAGAAGCAACGGATGGAAACTAAGCAAGGAGAGAAGCAACCTGGAATTAAGGATGAATCCCCTAACAATGAAGAGAAGTTAACCAGTGGAACGACTTGCCACCAGAAGTTGTGGGTGCTCCATCATGGAAGGTTTTTAAGAAGAAACTGGACAGCCGCTTGCCTGAAATGGTACAGGGCCTCCTCCTTGAGCAGGGGGTTGGACTAGAAGACCTCCCAGGTCCCTTCCAACTCTGTTATTCTGCTATTCTGTTATTCTGAGGGGGAGGGGCAAAGAAGAGGGAGTCAAGCTATTCTCCAAAGCACCAGAAAGCAGGAGAAGAAGCAACGGATGGAAACCAATCAAGGAGAGAAGCTACCTGGAATTAAGGAGAAACTTCCTAACAGTGGGAACAATTAACCAGTGGAACAGCCTGCCACCAGAGGTTGTGGGTGCTCCATCATGAGGTTTTTAAGAAGAGGCTCTTCCATGGTGCCACATTTCCTGCCCAGCCTATCAATGCCAGCTAAAGTGGGGGAACTGTTGAGCACTTCTTCCTCCCCCTCTCCCCCCCCCCCCGCAAGCTTCCTGCATTTCTTGGCTCTGTCGGGCAAAGAGCCACATGAAAGGGGCGGGGGGGGGGAGAGAAAGCTTTTGGGAGCTGGAGAATTTGGGGCTGGGGGGGGTAGAGAGAGGAGGAACGAAGTGAGGGGACAATAGAGGGATCCGCTCCAGTGTAATCCTTTTGAAGACGGAGATACGCCTTGTGCAGACAGAGGGCTTAAGAAGGATGGGGGAACAAACCTCCCTGAAAGGGAAAGTGAGCAGGGGGAGAGGGTGGAGGAGGGTGAAGAAGAGGCTGAGGAAGAAGAGGAGGAAAAAGGAGAGGAGAGGAAAAGGGGAAGGGGAAAGAGAAAAAGGAGAAGAATAGGAGAAAGAGAAAGAGAGAAAGAGGAGACGAATAAGAGAAGAAGGAGGACGAGGAAGAAAAAGAGAAGGGGAAGGAGAAGAATAGGAAAAGGAGAAGGAGGATGAGGAAGAAGAGAAGGGGAAGGGGAAGAATAGGAGAAGGGGAAAGAGGAGAAGGGGAAGGGGGAGAGAAAGAGAAGAGGAGGAGAGGAGAAAAAGAAGGAGAAGGTGGAGGAATAGGAGAAGGAAGAGGAGAAGGAGAAGAAGGAGAAGGGGAAAGAGAAAGAGAAAGAGGAGAAGAATAGGAGGAGAAGGAGAAAAATAGGAGAAGGAGGAGGAGAAGGGTTTTCCTATTAGGCCCTAACACAAATTTTGATTTCCAATTTGCTACTGCTCGAAACGAGACACACACACACACACACACACACACAGACTCTCAAGAGAACTGGCTGCATCCTTTTTGATGGGATGGAAGGCTGGTCCATCTAAATGCCTTCCTTGGTGGCCTCTGGATGGTCCAAGGTGAACGCCCGAATGATGCCGGGTTTCTGGAAGAAGTCCTGGAGGGAGAAAGTCTGCTGGGTTTCTGGAATGAAATGAAACCCCTTCCTCAACTTCCACGCCTCTCCCCAAATTGGTGGCCACTGAACTCCAGCAACTCCAGCCAGGCCTTCCTTCTTTCTGGAGAACCGGCGTTTGGAGGCTCCCTTCACACCATGTAACCCAGTCAGGCGGAGACGCAGCCCAGGCTTTCATCCAGCACCCCAAACTGAGTTAATCTTGGAAAGGTGTTTCTGATGGGGGGCGGGGGGAGGGGGGCAGGGAGGATACTTTCTTAGGCAGACCCTCCTTGGTGTGGCTGCAAATGTGGAAATCCAGAAAAGTGGTTTAGCGGAGTAACCGAACAAAGAGTGTTGGGCACTTCCCCATCGTGGGTTGTTTTATAAATAATTGCTCCTTCCTTCCTTCTTTCTTTCCTTCCTCATCCCTCCCTCCCTCCCTCCCTTCTGACTTAATCTTCCTTCCTTCCTTCCTTCCTCTCTTCTCCTCTCCTTTCCTTTCCTCTCCTCTCCCTCCCTTCTTCTTTCTTCCCCTCTCTTCTCCTCCCTCCTTTCCTCGTCTATCCTGTCCTGTCCTCTTCCTCCCCTCTTCTCTCCCTTCCTTCCACTCTCTCTTCCTCCCTCCCTCTCATCCCTTCTCCTCCCTCCCTCCCTTACCCTTTCTTCTCATTCCATCTTCTTCTTCCCTCTCTTCCCGTTTCTTCTCATTTTATTTCCTTCCTTCCTTCCTTCCTCTCTTCTCCTTTCCTCTCCTTTCCTCTCCTCTCCTCTCCCCTTTCTTCCCCTTTCTTCCCCTCCCTCCCTCTCCTCCCTTCTTCCCTTTCTTCCCCTCTCTTCTCCTCCCTCCCTCTCCTCCCTTCCCCTCCCTCCTTTCCTCGTCTATCCTGTCCTGTCCTCTTCCTCCCTTCTTCTCTCCCTTCCTTCCACTCTCTCCTCCTCCCTCCCTCTCATCCCTTCTCCTCCCTCCCTCCCTTCCTTACCCTTTCTTCTCATCCCATCTTCTTCCTCCCTCCCTCTCTTCCCCTCTTCTCATTTTATTTCCTTCCTTCCTTCCTCCCTCCCTCCCTCCCTTTAGACTTTCTCCTGCCAGCCAAGGGAGGAGAGGAGAGAAAAGGAAAGGAGAAAAGGGGAGGGGGGAAAAGACAGCAGGTGCAACCTGTGCAAAGCCCCTCTTAATCCCCCCCACCTCCCCCTTTCCAGGGAGTCTGGCTGTCATTTCCGAAATGGGAGTGGCTGATTTGTAAACACCCCCCCCGCCCGCCCTGGGAGGGAGGGGGTATAATTACCTACCTGGGCGCACCAGCCTTTGATCCGGAGGGGGCGTGTTTGTGGACTTGGGCCTGTGGTTGCCTTCAGCCCCAGGGAGAAGCTGCCTGGCACGGCTGAGATTAACGTCTCCTCCTCCCGAGCGGTTGGCTTCTTCGCGCCCACATTCCGACACTCGGAGTGCAGCAAAGCCCCCCAGATCCCTGGGAAAGGAACTCAGCCAGGGCTGGGCTGGCACCCCCTCACCCCCCCAGGGGGCGCCTTCCTCAAAACCAGCATCCCTGATTTTCACACGCTCACAAACACACCATGAATTAAAGGGGGCTCCAAAGGGAAGGTCTCCGTAAAAGCCCTTAAGACAGCAGACGGCAAAAACCAACAGGAAAAAATGGAGAGGTTCCTGGCAAGAGAAAGCAAAGAAGGTCTCAATCTCTTCCTCCTCCTCCTCCTCCTTTCCACAAACCCCTCTCCCTTCTAGCACTGATGATGTTATCTAGTTGGGTCATGAAACGTCCGCAAGAAAACCACCAAGCTCAGCGAGCACCAAGGATCCTAGTCTTTCTCCTCTTCCTCTCCCTCTTCCTCCTCCTCCTCCTCTTCCCCCAGCTGGAGAAGTTCAAGTGTTTGGCTTAATTTAGACCAACTTTTGTCTTGAGTTATATAGTTTTAACTAAAGATTAGATTGATAGATTGATTGATCAGTAAATACATTGATAGAAAGGTAATGATAAATAGATAGATAGATAGATAGATAGATAGAAAGAAAGAAATAGAAAGAGATAGTCATAAATGATATAGATAGATGGATAGATTAGAGAGAGAGAGAGATTGCAATAGAAAGATGATAGATAGCAAGGAGAGAAACAAATATAAAAGATGATGGATTGGTAGATAGAAATAGATAGATAGACAGACAGACAGATGATAGATACCGGTAGATAGATAGATAGATAGATAGATAGATAGATAGATAATAGATAGATAGATAGATAGATAGATAGATAGTTGGATGATAGATAAATAGATAGATAGATGATAGATGATAGATAGATAGATAGATGATAGATGATAGATAGATAGATAGATAGATAGATAGATAGATAGATAGATAAATGGATGATAGATAGATGGATGATAGATAGATAGATAGATAAATAGATGGATGATAGATAGATAGATAGATAGATAGATAGATAGATAGTTGGATGATAGATAGATAGATAGATGATAGATGATAGATAGATAGATAGATAGATGATAGATGATAGATAGATAGATAGATAGATAGATAAATGGATGATAGATAGATGGATGATAGATAGATAGATAGATAAATAGATGGATGATAGATAGATAGATAGATAGATAGATAGATAGATAATAGATAGATAATAGATAGATAGATAGATAGATAGATAGATAGATAGTTGGATGATAGATAAATAGATAGATAGATGATAGATGATAGATAGATAGATAGATAGATGATAGATGATAGATAGATAGATAGATAGATAGATAAATGGATGATAGATAGATGGATGATAGATAGATAGATAGATAAATAGATGGATGATAGATAGATAGATAGATAGATAGATAGATAGATAGTTGGATGATAGATAAATAGATAGATAGATGATAGATGATAGATAGATAGATAGATGATAGATGATAGATAGATAGATAGATAGATAGATAGATAAATGGATGATAGATAGATGGATGATAGATAGATAGATAGATAAATAGATGGATGATAGATAGATAGATAGATAGATAGATAATAGATAGATAATAGATAGATAGATAGATAGATAGATAGATAGATAGTTGGATGATAGATAAATAGATAGATAGATGATAGATGATAGATAAATAGATAGATAGATGATAGATGATAGATAGATAGATAGATAGATAGATAGATAGATAAATGGATGATAGATAGATGGATGATAGATAGATAGATAGATAAATAGATGGATGATAGATAGATAGATAGATAGATGGATGATAGATAGATGGATGATAGATAGATAGATAGATGATAGATAGATGGATGATAGATAGATAAATGGATGATAGATAGATGGATGATAGATAGATAAATAGATGGATGATAGATAGATAGATAGATAGATAGATGATAGATAGATAGATAGATAGATAGATAGATAGATAGATAGATAGATAGATAGATAGATGATAGACCAGGGGTCTGCAACCTTATATGCTCAAAGAGCCATTTGGACCCATTTCCCACTGAAAAGAAAACATCGGGAGCCACAAAACCTGCTTGGGCGTGGCCAACTCGATGTCACTCACTTCCACCAGTCACAAGCCCCCCCCCAACCACGCCTACCCAGCCGGTCATTAGGGCAGAGAACCAGTGGTTAAAAAACACCTGGAACCACAAAATCCTTTTGACATCTCTCTCTCTTTTCCCCCTCCCTCCCTCCCTCTCTCCCCTCCCTCTCTCTCTGTATCTCTCTATGTCTCTCTCTCTTCCGCTCTCTCTGTATCTCCCTGTCTCTGCCCTGGCCGCTTCTCCATTCCCCACCATCGCCCTTACCTTCTCAGGCCAGGCGAGGAGTGACTGGGAGGGCAAGGGGTGGGGCAGCCAGTGGTGGGATCACCTGACAGGAAACCACAGCAGAGGGCCCAAAGAGCCGCGTGAGGCTCTGGAGCTGTAGGTTGCTGACCCCTGTGATAGGCAGACAGATATATAGTCATTGGTAGAGATAGTCATGTAACAACTATCTCGCTTAGCAACGGAAATTTCAGGTTGAATTGTGGTCATAAGGCAAGGGCTACTTCTAATGTCCAGAACCTCAAGAAAGGATGTAGGAACCAAAAATAAAAATAATTTTAAAGGTGAGTTTTTAAAATTTCTGCTACCTGCATTCTGCAGCTGAGCTCAGGCGGGCTCGATCGCTGAAATGGTCCAGTCCAATTTCCTCACCCAGAAGGAACATCTTTCAAACCTCTGCCTGTCCCAAACTTCACAACTCTCAAACTTCACAACAGTGTGGAGGTTACACCAGGCACCCACGATTCAAATGCTGCACATCTCCACGAAGCTCATAAAGAAGGTTACAGTTTAGTATTTGACTTACGACCATAATGGAACCCCAAATTTCTGTCGCTAAATGAGGCAGTTGTTGAATTTTGCCCTGTTTTTATGACCTTTCTTGCCACCGTTGTTAAGTGAATCACTGCCTTTGTTAGGTCATATAGTTGTTAAGTGAATCTGGCTTCCCACTTGATTTTGTTTGCCAGAAGGTCGCAAAATGGGACCTTCACCTGTCATAAGTACATGCCAGTTTCCATGCCTCTGAATTTGGATTACGCTGCAACGGTCCTAAGTGTGAAAAATGGTCATAAGTCACTTTTTCTCAGTGCTGTTGTAACTTTGGTCACTAAATGAACTAATTGTAAATTGAGACTACCTATCTATTTGGTCTTTTCCCTCTCTTCTCTGATTTCTAAAATCCAGCATATTATTTTTTGAAAAGTGACATTTCCAGAATTTAGGTATTTGAGGAGCAACTTTTCCAAATTACATCCGGCGTTACTTCATCCAGACACGATTTATTGATTTTGCTCTCTCGGGGATCTTCTGTCCAAACAGGTTGAAAAATCGATCATGGAAATTCAGGCTCCTGTCAGAATTAATTACTCTGCACCAGGATGTTTCGGAGGGGCAACATTCTTTCGGGCTTGACTTTGACAGGTTTAGCATTTGAGCTATATTTCAGATTGAGGTTTTATGGGGAAATTTTCAGCTTGCTATTAGAAAAAGCTCTTTTTCTTACTGGCTTTTACAGATGTGGGTATCATCTGAATGCAACAACTTTGTTTTGTTATCCTGGCTTGAGAATTTACCATGTTATGTGAATCCCACCAGTATAAATGCTCAAAAAGCATAATATCCATCCATCCATCCATCCATCCATCCATCCATCCATCCATCCATCCATCTATCTATCTATCTATCTATCTATCTATCTATCTATCTATCTATCTATCTATCTATCGCAATAGCACTTATATACTGCTTCATAGTGCTTTTACAGCTGTCTCTAAGCAGTTTACAGAGTCAGCCTTTTGCCCACAATAATCTGGGTCCTCATTTTACCCACCTTGGAAGGATGGAAGGCTGGGTCAACCTTGAGCCTGGTGGGATTTGAACTGCCAAATTGCAGGCAGCCAGCAGTCAGCAGAAGTAGCCTGCAGTACTGCACTCTGACCACTGCACCACTGTGGCTCATCTGCCTGCCTGTCTGTCTACCAACCATCTATCACCTATCTATCTATCTATCTATCTATCTATCTATCTATCTATCTATCTATCTATCTATCTTCTTATCTTCTTATCTATCATCTATCATCTATCTATCTATCTATCTATCTTTCTTCTTATCTATCATCTATCATCTATCTATCTATCTATCTATCTTATCTATCATCTATCATCTATCATCTATCATCTATCTATCTATCTATCTATCTATCTTCTTATCTATCATCTATCATCTATCATCGGCTTTGGACTGGGTCGTGCCTTTGCGGCCTCTGACCCGGCGTCGATCTCGCCTGGCTCCCTGGTTCACCGAGGAGCTGAGGGAGATGAAGCGCCGGAAAAGATGCCTGGAGAGTGGTTGGAGGGCCAGCCATTCTGAATCTGACCGAACACTGGTAAGGTCTCATATTAAGACCTACCTGGTGGCAATAAAAGCGGCAAAGTGTAACTATTTTTCCGCTCTTATTGCATCATCAGATAATCGCCCGGCCTCCCTGTTTAGGGTGACCCGCTCCCTGCTCCACCAGGAAGCGCGGGAGGACCCCTTGGAGGGTAGAGCCGAGGATTTTGTACAGTGTCTGTATGACAAAATCACTCAGATTCGGGAACACCTGGACTCTGACTGGGTAGATTCAGCGGGGAGGACAGAGGCAGGTCTTGTGAGTATTATCTGGGAAGAGTTTGATTCTGTGACGCCCGAAGACCTGGACAGGATACTGGGCAGACTGAGCGCAGCCACATGTTTATTGGACCCGTGTCCCTCCTGGCTGGTGCTGGCCTCTCGGGAGGTTACACGAGGCTGGCTCCAGGGGATTATAAATGCTTCCTTGAGAGAGGGTGTCTTCCCACCGTCTTGAAAGAGGCGGTGGTGAGGCCCCTCCTCAAGAAGCCTTCCCTGGATCCGGCAGTGTTGGCAAACTACCGTCCTGTCTCCAACCTTCACTTTGTGGCGAAGGTTGTTGAGAGTGTGGTTGCGCGACAGCTTCCCCAGTACCTGGATGAAGCGTCGTATCTGGATCCGTTCCAGTCGGGCTTCAGGCCTGGGTACAGCACGGAAACGGCATTGGTCGCGTTGGTGGATGATCTCTGGAGGGCCCGGGATAGGGGTTATTCCTCTATCCTGGTCCTATTAGACCTCTCAGCGGCTTTTGATACCATCGACCATGGTATCATGCTGCACCGGCTAGAGGAGTTGGGGGTGGGGGGCACCGTTCTACGGTGGTTCTCCTCCTTTCTCTCTGACCGGTCGCAGTCTGTGTTGACGGGGGCAGAGGTCGACCCCGAGGCCTCTTGTATGTGGGGTGCCACAGGGGTCGGTCCTCTCGCCCCTTCTGTTCAACATTTATGTGAAGCCGCTGGGCGAGATCATCCGTGGTTTCGGGGTGAAGTACCACCAGTACACTGATGATACTCAGCTGTACATCTCCACCCCGGACCACCCCAACGATGCTCTTGAAGTGATGTACCGGTGCCTGGAGGCCATGCGGATCTGGATGGGGAGAAACAGGCTCAGGCTCAACCCATCCAAGACCGAGTGGCTGTGGTTTCCGACATCCCGATATAGTCAGTTAGTGCCATCACTGACTATTGGGGGCGAGTCACTGGCCCCCACGGAGAGGGTTTGCAACTTGGGTGTCTTCCTGGACTCACGGCTGTCTTTAGAAGAGCACCTGACGGTCGTGGCCAGGGGGACTTTTTATCAGGTCCGCCTGATTCGCCAGTTGCGTCCCTTTCTGGATCGGGACTCGTTAAACACGGTCACTCATGCTCTCGTTACTTCCCGCTTGGACTACTGCAATGCTCTCTACATGGGGCTCCCCTTGAGGAGCACCTGGAGGCTCCAGCTGGTCCAGAATGCGGCCGCGCAGGTGGTTATGGGAGCGACGTGGCGCTTCCATGTGACCCCCCTCCTGCACGAGCTGCACTGGCTCCCTGTGGTCTTCCGGGTGCGCTTCAAGGTTTTGGTTACCACCTTTAGAGCACTCCATGGCTCAGGACCGGGGTATTTACGAGACCACCTTCTGCTACCAATAGCCTTCACGACCAGTACGCTCTCATAGAGAGGGGCTCCTCAGGGTGCCGTTGGCCAAACAGTGTCGACTGGCGGCCCCCAGGGGGAGAGCCTTCTCTGTGGGGGCACCTACCATCTGGAACGAGCTCCCCCCAGAGATACGGAGGATCCCGGACCTGCGCACGTTTCGCCGTGCTCTCAAACCTTTTCTATTTCAGCAAACTGGCCTGGCCTAACTCCCCTCTTTTAAATTTTTAAATTTTTTAATTCGTGATTTTATAAATTGGGTGTTTTAATCTGTGTTTCGGCCGAAATATTTAATAATTTTAAGGGATTTTTAATATTTGTATTATCTGTATTTTATCTTGGCTGTTCACCGCCCTGAGTCCTCCGGGAGTAGGGCGGTAGAGAAATTTGATTAATAAATAAATAAATAAATAAATAAATAAATAAATAAATAAATAAATAAATCTATCATCTATCTATCTATCTATCTATCTATCTATCTATCTATCTATCTATCTATCTTCTTATCTATCATCTATCTATCTATCTATCTTCTTATCTATCATCTATCATCTATCTATCTTCTTATCATCTATCTATCTATCATCTATCTATCATCTATCTATCTTCTTATCTATCTATAGCTATCTATCTATCTATCTATCTATCATCTATCTATCATTTATCATCTATCTATCTATCTATCTATCTTCTTATCATCTATCTATCTATCTATCTATCATCTATCTATCTTCTTATCTATCTATAGCTATCTATCTATCTATCTATCTATCTATCTATCATCTATCTATCATTTATCATCTATCTATCTATCTATCTTCTTATCATCTATCTATCTATCTATCATCTATCTATCATCTATCATCTATCTATCATCTATCATCTATCATCTATCTATCTATCTATCTATCTATCTATCTATCTATCTATCATTTATCTATCTTCTTATCTATCTATAGCTATCTATCTATCTATCTATCATCTATCTATCATCTATCATCTATCTATCTATCATCTATCTATCTATCTATCTATCTATCTATCTATCTATCTATCTATCATCTACCTACCTACCTACCTACCATTCATCCACATCCATCCACTCATCTACTCATCCATCCATCCACCCATCCATCCATCCATTTCATCTATCTACCAATTTACCTTTCTATTTACCTATCCATCTAGTTATCTTTCTCTCTCTCTGTCTCTCTCTGATCTCACTTTGAAAAGCCCTTCTGTTACGGTCTTTAAAATATCAGAATACAAAGAAGGGAGGAAAAAACTGGAGCTTTGGGGTAAATTTAGAGAATCTATTTTCAGTCCGGTTGACTTCGCAGGGTTGTTGTGAGCATAGAAAAGAAAAGGGGAGGATTTTGCAGTTCTGTTTTGAAATAATAATAAAAATGAAATTTGAAATAATCACTGCCTATTCTGGCAGTTTATAAATTGTGACACTAACCTAAAAGAATTGTCCGGTGAGGATGAGAAGAAGCAGACCGTTTTGGAACTGTTGCCAAGGTATGTCCTGTCTCAAGAAGCTGGCCTGATGTTGGCTAAGCTAAAGAAGGTTTTTTCCTGGTTAATCCTTGGATGGGAGACCACCAAGAGCTGAGCCAAACCATCTGAGTCCAAAAATGGGTGGGGGTAGGGGGGAAAGCCCCTGGAACATGGACTTGTTGCCAAGACACTCTCCCAAGGACCTGGCCTGATGTTGCCTAAGATAAGGATTATTAACCCTCGGATGGGAGACCACCAAGTGATGAACCCAACTGGGAAGTCTGGAAAGTGGCAAAGGACAGGATGGAAACTTCTGGGTGAGGTCCTTGGAGTCAAAGCATGACAGCGAATGCAGTCCTTGGCTAAAGCTGGGGAAGGCAATGGGGAGGGGGGAGTCCAGGAAGGGGCCCAGGGGAATTCCAGACCCCAGGAACATTCTTCCCTCTTTCCCAGCTGCCGGTTGTGTTCCTGGCTCGGACGACCACGCTCCACCGTGCAAAAAAACAGCAGCCAGGGGGAATTCCAGCATCCAGGCGCTGCCAAACACCTGAAGCTGTCAACAAGAGGCAGGAGTGCGCGTGTGTCCCCCTTTTCTTAAGAGGAAAGGGCTAAAATTACATGGGCATTTGGGGTGGGGTGGGGGCTGCAGGAAGACCCTCTTTCACCACCTTGCCATGCCTGGAGCATCCATGGGGCAAGGAAGTCATTTGGATCTTGAAAGGAGCCTCTGCTGAAATCCAGCATTTTGGGGAAGCTTGACCTGTTGAATTTCTGCCTGCCACAAAGCCTTGGGCAGAGGAGTCCCTCTTCTACCACCCTGCCATGCCCAGATCATCAAGGGGGCAAGAGAAAGCAACTTGGATCTTGGAGGGAGCCTCAGCTGTAATTCTTAGCAGTCGGAGGAGCTTTTCCTGGTGAACACCTGCCTGCTGGAAAGCCTTGGGCAGGGGCAGAGAGACCCCATTCAACTGGTCCAAACAGGGATGGGGGAACCCTGTTTGGGGAAATTTGGAGACTGGAACACTCCTTGGGCAATTCAAGGACTTAGAACCCCCGGAATAAAATGCCTCCCAATTCTACCTGCCTTGCTGAGGTCCCCCAATTCGCCAGTTGGTAAAAGAGGGGGGACTCCCCCCAAATCCCCCCCTCTCTGTTTTGCTTCTAAGCATCTCCCTTTGGCAATTTTTGAACCGGGCTGGGCCAGAAAGGAAGGACCGAGCAGCTAAAAAGAGGGAGGGAATTGCTCTCTGCAACTTGGTGCTGCGTTCACACAACCTGGGTCAGGTGAATTGTTCCTTGCGCAAGAGCTCAGGTTTGGTATGATGATTGGAGAAAACTACGGTTTAGCCACGCTGATAAGTAACCAGGATTAAACCCAACCAAGCTTGCCATTCGCGAGGGGTTTTTCCCCCTATCGGCAGGGTAAAATAGAATAGAATGAGCCGCCAGGGACCTTGGAGGTCTTCTAGTCCAGCCCCCTGCTGTGAAATGTGTTGTGTGAATGTGCCATTAACTCCCCGGAAGCGTTGTCTGCTTTAGTTTTTCACCAGGAAAACAAGCCTCGAATTGTGGGTTGGAGGAACGAGTGGGGTTTGATGCCCCATTGGGAGGGGGGGGGTCCCTTCCCTTCTGCTGACACCCTGCAGGAACATGAACCTATGCATCCAACTTGCAATACCCGCCCTGGCCACTGGGGGCATCCCCACAAAATGGCTGGGAAAGATCCAGGGGCCCGCTAGGGGGCGCCCATAAGGCACTAACAACACCTCGGAGGGCGCCAGGTTGCAGAAAGGCGCTTGCCCCTCTCCCTGGGAACGAGGGGGCTTTTGCAATTTAGGAGGAAGGCAAGTCCAGACTTGCAAATCCGGACACGTCACGGGCTGCAGCCGCTCCGGCGCCCAGCAGGGGGCAGCAGAGAGAAACGCGCCCTCTAGAGTGGCTGTGCAAAAAAAACCCCAAAAACTTCACTTTATTTATTTATTTTTTTGCATCAAAAAAATTGCAAAATTGCAATACTTGAACCCGGTTTTTTTCAACCCGGGGACCTCCGGCTGGGTTTGGAACTGCCTTTCCCAGAATTCCCAGCGGGCCGGCTGAGGAATTCTGGGAGTTCCCACGCAGAAACTTGCAGAAAACAGGTGGGGGAGTGCGCAGGCTCTTTTTGCTTTGCAGCCCGGGAAGGGCGGGGGCTCCTCAGGTGCAGGTGTTTCACCTAATTAGCATATGCAAATGAGCTTTGCGGGACAGCGGAGCGCCTGAGCCACGTGCCGAGAGAGCTGGGTAGGTTGGTTTCCCTCCTGCATCCCACAAACCCCGAATCCTGGCTTGTTTCCCCAGAGAAGCAGGCGCTGAACGTGGAAGGGTAAATTGCCCGGGTCTCAGCTTTTCTTTGGGGTAGGAATTGGGGGGGGGGGATGTCTGGGCTTTTCAGAGCCCCCCCCCGCCCCCATTTCCTTATAAATGGCAAATAATGGCTTCTCCTTGGTCTTGCTGCTGGGGGGGGGGGCTGGAAGGATAAATGGAGGAGGGGGTCCTTTTCCTTTCCTTATTTCCTTTTTTGATTTCCTTATTTCCTCCTTTCCTTTCCTTATTTCTTTATTATTTCCATTCCCATTCCCATCTCCTTCCTCCTTCCTTCCTTTCCTTTCCCTCTTGCCCTCCTTCCTTCCTTTCCTCTTTCCTTCCTTCTCCTTCTCTTTCTTCCCTGATGTCCTCTCTCCTTTAATTCCCATTTCCTTTCCTCTTTCCTTCCTTCTCCTCCTCATCTCCTCTTCCTCCCTCCTTTCTTTTCCTCCCTTTCTCTTTCTTTCCCTCCTTCCTTGTTATTCCCATCTATTTCCTTCCTTCCCCAGGGCTGAAGAGGTTGTAGAAAAAATGCTTTTAAAAATAATTTAAAAAAAAAGCCTCTGATGATCTCGCGGCTCAGATGGCCAGAGATTTTTGCTACTGGTTCTCTGAACCACCCGCCTCCATCGCTACCGGATCGGGTGATCCGGTCCAAACCGGGAGCATTTCACCCCTGCTTCCCTTCCATTTTCCTCCCTCCCTCCCTTTCTCTCTCTCCTTCCTTTCTCTCTCCCTCCTTCTCCTCCTTCTCATTCCCACCTTTCCTCTCCTGTCCTGTGTTTGCATAAATCCCCAGATATAATTATGAAATCTGAATGAGTAAAGTCGTATTCAGTGGAAAAAGCAATTAGAATCAATTTGTAAAATAAACAACATTAATGTAATTTTCAATGATAAAATAACATCCAGCCCTTTGCAAACAAACGGTTTTTTAAACTTTTTGCTTGTTATGTGTGGAAATCTCTCCAGCTCCCTCTCTCTGTCTCTGTCTGTCTGTCTCTCTCTCTTTTTCTCTCTCTCTCTCTCACACACACCCGCTCTGGACCAGAGCATCCATGCAAAAATCCTAGCAATTCTCTTTTTCCCTCTGAAATCGCCTGCATTCACACCAGAGAAGTAACCTGGTTTGTGAAGCCCTTAACCCGGTTAGTTCAAGGTCTTCTACGTTCTGCCTTTGCAAAGGCAACAGGTCTCGGTGAATTTCAAGAAACCCTAAATGTTTTGGTCTGTTGCCCTTTTGAGTTTCCGGGCTGCCTTTGAAAACTTTGGAAGTCTTTTAATTTTTTTTTTTCTCTTTAACTTTGTCTTTGTGATCCGCTTTGGGGAAATCGCGTGTAAGTGGATCTGCAGATCCCGCAGGGGGAAAAAAATAAGGATTTAATCCAGAGGTTTTCAAAGTTGGCAGCTTTAAGACTTGTGGACTTCAGCCAAAGCTGGCTGGAGAATTCTGGGAGTTGAAGTCCACAAGTCTTAAAGCTGCCAACTTTGAGGATCCTTGATTTAATCAGTCGAATGCCTTTTGCAGGTTCGTGGATCCACCTGGACATTTTTCGTGGACGGAGAGCTTTTATCGCTCCAACATGTCGCAGGGATCCCAGACGCGGGAATTCGTTCCCCCCGAGGTCTTTGAGCAGCTGTGGGACATCTTGGAACAGTAAGTGGGGACGGGTTGGCCATGGGATGGGGGGGCCATGGATCCCCCCCATCAAGCTGTTAAAATCCGCCATCTTAATTCAGGACAGGTGGTCCTCAATTTACGACCACCATTGGAGAACTGGATGGTTTCGTTAAGCGAGATATCATAATGCAGCTACTGCAGTCCTCAACCTACGACCACAGTTGAGCCCAGAATGTATGTCGCTGAGTGAGAAATGGGCTTTGCCCCTGTTTTTACGACTTTTCTTGCCACATTTGTTCAGTGAATCATTGCAGTTATTTGGTTAGTAACCCGTTTGTTAAATGAATCATGGTTTCTTCATCGACTTTGGTTGCCAGATGGTCGCTAAAGGGGAATCATGTGATCTCCCTGCAACCGTCGTAAGTACATGCCAGTTGCCAAGCTTCCGAATTTGGATCACGTCACCCCGAGGATGCTGCAAACAGTCGTAAGTGTGGAAAAACGGTTCTAAGGTCACACTTTTCAGTTGCTGTTGTAACCTTGAATGGTCATTAAACGAACTGTTATAAGTTGAAGACTACCTGTATAGCTTTTTTTTTAAAAAAAATCCTGGGCTGATTTTGGGGTCCTGTCCCATGGGCCCCGAATGGTGGTTTAACCATGGTTAGCAAAATGAATCTGGCCTTTTAGCCATATAGAAAGAATAGAATAGAATATAGAAAATGAATAGAATAGAAATTAGAAGAATAGGACAGAATATAAAAAATTAATAGAACAGAGAATAGGATACTGTAGAAAATAGAATAGAATCGAATATAAATTAGAATAATAGAATGGAATGGGAATGGGAACGGAACAGAGGTGGAAGGGACCTTGGAGGTCCTCTAGTCCAGCCCCCTGCTCAAGAAGGAGACCCTATACCATTTCAGACAAGTGTCTGTCCAGTCTCTTCTTAAAAATTTCAAGCGATGGAGTAAACACAACTTCTTGTGGCAAGTAGTTCCACTGGTTAATGGTTCTCACTGTCAGGAAATTCCTCCTTAGTTCCAGGTTGCTTCTCCATCCGTTGCTTCTTCTCCTGCCTTCAGGGGCTTTGGGGAATAGGTTGACACCCCCCACCCCCCGATTTGTGGTAGCCCCACAAATATTGGAATACTGCTATCATTTCACACGGATTTTCAAGACCTTTTGTGCCGTGGTCGTTATGTGGCGGTCATAACACGAACACTTGAATTCATTGGCGGCCATGGGTTAGGGTTTGGCTGGAAACTGCTCTGTCGTAATTTGAAAAGTTCGTGAGGGACCAGTCGTAAGTCGAGCCCTTCTCTCTTCCAGGCCTTTGTGTTCCATCCAACCGATCGACCTGAATTTCCTGGAGGGGAGCCCCCAGGACGGCCCCACCAACAAGATTGAGATCAGCATGGATTGCATCCGCATGCAGGACTCGGAACTGGGAGACCCCATGTGGGTGAGTGAAGGAGCTGTGAAGGGCGGGGGGGAGGGGCTTCGGAGGGGGAGGGGATCACGTGACCCTGGGATGCTGCAACCGTCGTAAGTGTGAGAAACGGACATAAGTCATTTTTTTCAGTGCTGTTGTAAGTTTGGTCACTAAATGAATTGTTGTAAATGGAGGATTACCTATATATGCAAGTTCTCCCTCCTTCTTAAATGAATTCCTGCAGTTGTTCAGTTAGTAACACGGTTGTTAAATGAATCAGTGCAGTTATTAAATGAGTAACATGGTTGTTAAGTGAATCAGTGCAGTTGTTAAGGGAGTAACACGGTTGTTAAGTGAATCAGTGCAGTTAAGGGAGTAAAATGGTTGTTAAGTGAATCAGTGCAGTTAAGGGAATAAAATGGTTGTTAAGTGAATCAGTGCAGTTGTTAAGGGAGTAACACGGTTGTTAAGTGAATCAGTGCAGTTAAGGGAATAAAATGGTGGTTAAGTGAATCAGTGCAGTTGTTAAGGGAATAAAATGGTTGTTAAGTGAATCAGTGCAGTTAAGGGAATAAAATGGTGGTTAAGTGAATCAGTGCAGTCATTAAGGGAGTAACACAGTTGTTAAGTGAATCAGTGCAGTTTCAAGTTGCTGACCCGGTTGTTAAGTGAATCTAGCATTCCCCCTTCACTTTGCTTGTCTGAAGGTCGCAAAATGGGATCCCGTCATAAATACGGGGCATCTTCCAAGTTTCTGAATTTCAATTATACGACCCTGAGGGGGCGGGGGGACGGACGGACGGACACTGCAACGATTGTGAGAAAAACTGAAGTCACTGTTCCCAGTGGTGTCGCAACTCCCGTCTCTAAACGAACGGTCGTAAGTCCAGGATGAACGGCGTTCTTACCTCTCCTGCTGGTGGGCTGGTGGTGGTTCAGCCGCCTGGAGGCGAGGGGAGGGGTCTTCCGTCGGTGGAGCATGGGACCTGGCCTCCCTGGCCCCCTGCCCCTCCCAGGCGTGTGTGCGGCGTTGTCGCGCGCCCTCGGTTGTCGCCGCGGCGTGTGGCTCTAATCTGCTGTTGACTCAAGAGAGCTCTCGGGGGGCCCCTCCGACAAAGCTCCCCCTCCCCTCCATGCGCCTCTACGGGGGGTGGGGGGGAGGCGGTGTGAGTGTGTGTCTGTGTGCGGAATCGTCTCCTTGGACAGGGCTGAAAAACTTTGCGCAAACAGGGGAAAGTTTATTTTTCTGGCTTTTCTTTTTGCGTGTGTGTGTGTGTGTGTGTGTGTGTGTGTGTGGTTGTCAAATATCCCTCGACAGGTGTCCGCCCAGCCTCCTTGTGCCCAGGAGGGAAGTTGTGTGTTTGCTTTGCTGTTCCTCGGAAGGGAGTGCGCGGGAGTGTGGCGCTGCACATAGCCCCGGGGAAGGCTTTTTTTTTTTGGTGTGGGTGTTGAATCACAAACCCAGCCAGCTTCCTCCACCGCCCCCAGCCCCCCCTCTCCCCCCTCCTCGCGCCTAGCCGCAGGGCCCGGTGCCTGCCCAACACCTGCCTCTCCCGTCCAGCCCTACCTTGTTGGGGGGGAGACCCACACTTTGGGGGGAAGAAGGCGGGGTGGGGGGCACGTTCTGCCCAGAAAAAGGGGGTCTCCGGAAGACGGAAAGGATCTGGCCCTTGAGCAACCCCCTAGAGGGCAAAAAAGTCAAAATGGCACCCCCAAATTCTTGCTTTTTAAAACGGTGCTGTGTCTCTCCAGGCTGGGTGTGTGTGTGAGATTTTGTTGGGGGGTCTGGAGTATCGATGCACGGCCCGTTTGTGGAATTGGGTCTGTTTGGGGGTGCAGCTTGGATTTACGGAGAGAGACACCCCCCCTCTTCCCCCGGGTGCGAGAAAGACTGGACACTCCCGTTGCCTTTTCTAATCTGATTATTTTTATATTTTTTACCAGGGTGGATTTGATTTAAATCGAGTTGATTTAAATCACAATTTAAATCATGATTTAAATCCCTAGTAAAAAGGCTTGATTTAAATCGACTTGATTTAAATCCTAATTTTTAAAGAGCGACTGCCATCTCTGCTGCTCCTTTGACCCACTGTTGACTCACCGATAGTCCCAGTGTTGCAGAATCTACAGCCTCCTGCTACATAACTAAGCTCCATTTCATGCTGAATAAACTAAATTATTTATGCATCTTAAATAGAAAACTATCTTACGATAGATTTTTACCCCAAAAGTTTTTTATTAAAATAAATTCGATAAAAATAAAAAAAATCCGATTTAAATCAAAAAAATCCGATTTAAATTAAAAAAAACTGATTTTTTTGATTTTTTTAAACATCAATTTGATGTTTTTTACTTATTTATTAAATGGAGACGCGGCCCATCTCACCGCACCTTAAAAGCAGCAGGATCTAGCATTGAAATATGAAAATAAGGAGGGAGTCGGTGATTTTGGGACCCTCGTCTTCCAAGGCCAAAAGGAAAAGGGGGGGGGTCAGCTTTTTCTCCAACCGGGGGGGGAGGGGGGGAGTCCTGCAGAGGCATGGGACTTCAACTCCCAGAGTTCCTTGCTTCTGTGCAGAAGGGGGGGATTCTGGGATTTGAAGGCCAGGCCATTGGCAGCCATTTGGGGACGATGGGCGGGGAGGTTTGGCTTTGATTCTCCGAGGAATTGAAGTCTTCCTCTTTTATTCTGGTTTTTTTCCATTGGATTGCGAATTTGGGAAGTGTTTTTCCACTTCCCAAAGCTGGCTGGGGAATTCTGGGAGTTGGAAATCCAGAATTTCTCGTCAAGCTCTCAAGGTGGAAAAACACTTTCCAGCTCTTCTTAGCTGGCCTTGAAAGAGTAACTAGTGTTGCACCAGGATGGGAGACCACAAGGCGATCTCGGCCCGAAGAATAGAGCTTCGAAGACCCTCATCCCCAAAAGACCACCAATCCAAAGGCCTTCCACCCTTGTAACAAAACCACTCAAAGGCAACTCAGCTTGTTACAGGTAACCCTCAATTTACAACCCCAATGGAGCCCAAAACGTCTGTTGCTAAGCGAGACTGTCGTTAAGTGAATTTTGCCCCATTTTACAGCCTTTCTTGCCACAACGAATCACTGAGGTTAAGATAGTCACACAATAAGTAAATCTCGACTTTGCTTGTTGGAAGGTTGCAAAACGGGATCAATCATCTGACACCCCAACGTCTCCGGGACACTGCGACCGTCATAAATACGAGTCAGAGGCCAAGTGTCTGAATTTTGATCACCTGACCACGGGGATGGTGCAACGGTCGTAAGTGTGAAAAAATGGTCATAATGCCCCTTTTTTCCCAGCTCCGTTGTAACTTTGAACCGTCACTAAACGGGACGCCGTGTGCGTTGTATGTCGAGGATGACGGCCGATTGCATCTCGTCTTCCTCTTGGGAAGTTTGCAGCAGCCCAGGGTATGAAATGCATCTCCCCCCCACCCCCCACCCAGGATCCAGCCCCTCTGCGGGGGCGTCTGGCCCCCTCCCCTCCCTCCCTCCCCTCCCTTCCCCACTCATCTTCCCTGCCACCCCCCAGGCGCTCTGGCCTGGTTCAACCAGTTTGACTAAATGCCTTTTTGGGGATAAGCTGCTCTGCTAAATCAACTCCCGGTTTGATCAAATATGTCTCTTTCTTTCCCCCTTTTTTTTAAGCCACCAAAGGAAGCAGGCTTGGCAGGGAGAAGCAGGGAGCCAGGAAGGGTGAGGGGCACGCTGGCACCTAGGAGGGCTGGGGCTTCCTCTTGGAGAAGTCCTCCGGAGCTTTAAAACACCCCAAGATTAAGGCCGTGGCTGTGGCCCTAATGGGGCACGCATCCCCCCCTCCAATCTGCAGGAGCTCAGATGCCAGCCACCGGATGGGATACGGTCTCCTGCGTAGACTAGAAGACCTCCAAGGTCCCTTCCACCCCTAGGATTCTATGGTCTTGGGTAGGGGGTTAGACTAGAAGACCTCCAAGGTCCCTTCCACCCCTAGGATTCTATGGTCTTGGGCAAGGGATTGGACTAGAAGACCTCCAAGGTCCCTTCCACCCCTAGGATTCTATGGTCTTGGGCAGGGGATTGGACTAGAAGACCTCCAAGCTCCCTTCCAGCTCTCTGATTCTGTGTTCTTGAGCAGAGGGATGGACTGGAGGACCTCCAAGGTCCCTTCCACCCCTAGGATTCTATGGTCTTGGGCAGGGGATTGGACTAGAAGACCTCCAAGCTCCCTTCCAGCTCTCTGATTCTGTGTTCTTGAGCAGAGGGATGGACTGGAGGACCTCCAAGGTCCCTTCCACCTCTACAGTTCTCTGATTCGAACTCCCTGCTTGCTGGGGCAGCCATTCCGACAACCCCGGCTGCCGGGCGAGGCCTCTTGCAGAAGAGAAATATGAGTTGTGACCACCCAACTTTATTTTTTTTTTCAGCGTGCCTCCAGGACATGGGAAGCGTCCAGGGGGAACCACCCTAACATTAAAGACGGAGGTTTTATAGCCTGCCCAATTTCCTTTTCCAAAGAGAGGTTTAACAATGTGTTGGTTTTAAGTCTGGAGTGGGGGTGGCAGGGAAGTCGTTGGACCCCGAGGCCGGTCCCCGTGGGGGGGAGCATCATGTCCGAATGCCGAGGGTTGAGTGTGGCATCTGCAGGGCACCAGTGCCACAAAGGAACTCTTGCCTGCTTCCTGGATTTATGTTGCTCCATCACTGGAGGTTTTGAAGAAAATGGTTGTTTTCTTGTTATTTCTTGTTATTGTTGGCTGGTGTGGTGGCTGGGGAATTCTGGGAGTTGAAGTCCATCTTAAAGTGGCTAAGGTTGAGGAACACGGTTCTAGCATCTTCCAGAGCGCCCCCAGCCTCTAACCTCCAACAAAAAAAGATTGGACAACCAGGACAGTATGGGGTCTCCTGCTTCGAGCATGGGGCTGGTCTAGAAGATCTCTGAGGTTCCTTCCAGCATTACAATTCTATGATCTTGGGCAGGGGGCTGGACTAGAACAGGGGTCTCCAACCTTGGCGATTTTTAAGACAAAAGTCGGGGTAGCAGAACTCTGGGAGTTGAAGTCCACAAGTCTTAAAGTTGCCAAAGTTGGAGACCCTGGACTAGAAGACGTCTGAGGTCACTTCCAGCCCTACGATTCTATGATCTTGGGCAGGGGGCTGGACTAGAAGACCTCCAAGGTCCCTTCCAGCCCTATGAGTGTATATATATATCCTCCCGAAAAGTCTTTGGGTAGCAGAAGTGGTAAAGAAAAGTGTTTCCCACGGAAAGCAGCCGTTTTCAGGCCCCGAATTTTGCAACTTGGATTTGTTCCCAGATTTATCCTCCCTCCCTCCCTCCCCTTCTCCTCCCCTCCCCTTTTTCTGGAATCTGGAAGAGCCTCCCCATCAGGCTGCGAGGAAGGTTGGACTGCGAGGGCTCCCTGCACAGCCCACAACACGTGTTCCTAGCTGGGAAGATTCAGCTCCGCGTCTTCAAAGCGCGGCGCAAACATTTAATTAAAAAGGATTTCGATCTCAGCGCCAGAGGCGTTCGGGCGCTTTGGCCCCCGGGGGTTGGAAGTGGAGCAAAGAGTTGTTGCGACAACAACAACAATCACCACCACCAGCAGCAGCGTGCCGAAACGCCGGCCTGTGCTTCGGCCGCTCCCGACAGCCCTTCCGTTCCCAGCGTTGGAGGCTCGGGGTGGAAGATGGTCTTGGGAATTCATGCTGGCACCCCTGCAAAACTGTTGGGCTGAGAGAGGCCCGTTCGCTCAGCTTGCGTGGTCTGGCGCATGGTGGGTGCCCATTGGGCAGTTTGGTCTACTGGTTAAGGCATTGACTCAGAAAGTGGGAGATGGGAGTTCTAGTCCTGTTTTAGGCATTAAAGCTGGCTGGGTGACTTTGGGCCAATCACCAGGAGACGGTGAGTTCTAGTCCCACCATAGGCATAAAAGCCAATTGGGTGACTTTGGGCCAATCATCAGGAGACGGTGAGTTCTCGTTCCACCATAGACATAAAAGCCAATTGGGTGACTTTGGGCCAATCACCAGGAGACGGTGAGTTCTAGTCCCACCATAAGCATAAAAGCCAATTGGGTGACTTTGGGCCAATCATCAGGAGTCGGTGAGTTCTAGTCCCGCCTTAGCCATGACAGACATCTGGGTGACTTTGGGCCAATCACCAGGAGATGGTGAGTTCTAGTCCCACCATAAGCAAAAAAGCCAATTGGGTGACTTTGGACCAATCACCAGGAGACAGTGAGTTCTAGTCCCACCATAGGCATAAAAGCCAATTGGGTGACTTTGGGCCAATCATCAGGAGTCAGTGAATTCTAGTCCCGCCTTAGCCGTGACAGACATCTGGGTGACTTTGGGCCAATCACCAGGAGACGGAGAGTTCTAGTCCCGACTTAGGTCTGAAAGCTGTGACCATCTCTCTCTCTTATAGTCCAATCCACCTCACAAGATCACGAGACCCCGGGACACTGCGACTGTCATAAATATAAGTCAATTGCCAAGCATCCAAATGTACATCACGTGATCACAGGGATGTGGCAACAGTCGCAAGAGCGAAAACGGCCCTAAATCCCTTTTTTTCTGGTGCTGTTGTAACTTCGAACGGTCACTAAGTGAATGGTGGTAAGTCAAGCCCTGCCTTCCAAAATCCATCAGGGGCCTGCCAGGAGTTGAAGGCACAACGGAAATGGATATGATGAGCGCAGGCAAAATCTTTTTTGTATGCATGTGTGTGCAAAAAAACACACACCAACCCATGCCGAGTTCGAGGGACGCCTAGTAGCAAGGCGAGGCGGGGACTTCCCTCCTGAGAGGCACCGAGGTTTTCCTTCTGGGAAAAGGCGGAGAGGATTTGCATGCCACAAACTACAGTCGCGCACTCTTGCCCCACCGCAATCTGCTCTCCTCCATCAGATGCCCCGCAGAGATTTTTAGGTCTCCATTTTCCGGGATTCCAGATTTGGGGAAGGCTCTTTGAGCCCTTGGAGGGGAAATCGCATTGGGGGTGGGTGGGGGGTGTCTTCCCTTTCCTGGCACCTTCTTCATGTGCGCACAATGGGGATTGTCGGCTGGAGGAGGAAGATTCAGAAATAGGGATTCCGCCAAGCAAAGATGCTGCCTTGCAAATAATTCCCTTCCTGGTTTGAGTCTACGGAAAACCGGATGTGCCGGGGGGGGGGAAGGAGGGGGGAGTGTTGACTTGCAAAAACGAGTTTGTGATGGGTTGTGAAAAAAACCCCGTTTTAAGAGCAGTGTAGCACAATCTTGGCAGCTTGAACAGCAGCTTCAACTCCCAGAATCCCCCAGCTAGCATCTGTGGACTTCAATTCCCATAATCCCCCAGCTACCATCTGTGGACTTCAATTCCCAGAATCCCCCACCCAGCCTATGTGGACATCAACTCTCAATCCCCCAGCTAGCATCTGTGGACTTCAATTCCCAGAATCCCCCAGCCAGCCTGCATGGACTTCAACTCCCAGAATCCCCCAGCTACCATCTGTGGACTTCAATCCCATAATCCCCCAGCCAGCCTGCGTGGACGTCAACTCCCAAAATCCCCCAGATACCATCTGTGGACTTCAATTTCCATAATCCCCCAGCCAGCATGCATGGACTTCAATTCCCATAATCCCCCAGCCAGCATGCATGGACTTCAATTCCCATAATCCCCCAGCCAGCCTGCGTGGACTTCAACTCCCAGAATCCCCCAACTAGCATGTGTGGACTTCAATTCCCATAATGCCCCAGCTAGCATGTGTGGACTTCAACTCCCATAATCCCCCAGCTAGCATGTGTGGACTTCAATTCCCGGAATTCCCTGGCACTACTGCATTCCGTTTGATGTGTATCCCATGATGGCCTGCTTACTCTCTTGTGATCCCTTCCTCTGCAGTCTCTCCCCTCTAGGAGGTGGTGGAAGAAGAAGGAAAAAACAGGCATGGCTGGCTGGGGAATTATGGGAGTTGAAGTCCACCCTCATCAAGGGGCCAAGGTGGAGAAACACGGAGCTAGGGGTTCGCTCCCAGCGCTCTCCTGCTGTCCGTGACCGGAGAAGCAGGATGGGGGAGAGAACCGTTAAGAGGAAGACTGGCAAAACTTTCTCTCTGGAGTGTTTGAAAAAGCTCTTTGTGTCTGAGTGCTTTGTCTGAGAGCGTCCATCTGGCCAAGTGTTAAAAATTTCCAATGTAATTCTTCATAATATCAATTGTGCACTTCCTGTCGGCAATTGGCAAAGCACACAACTTGAGAAGAAGAAAAAAATTGGCAGAAAGGACAAGCTTTGTGTTTCCGGTCGTTTCGGGTGAAAGCTGTATTCAGCAAGAGTCTCTTGATAGTCGGCTTGCATTGCATTTTGGGGGTCCGGGCACTCAGCACCAAAAAGGTTAACCATCACTGGAATAATCAGTGAATTTATTTTTAAAAAAAATAATAATTTAAGAGTCAGAGGTGGATGGCGGTTTGAGCTGTTCAGTTCCCCGTCATTCTCACTAGCTGTTTTTATTAGTGTTTCTTATTATTATTGCTGGTATTATATTCTATATTATTATTATTATTATTATTATTATTATTATTATTATTATTATTATTATTATTATTATTATGATTATTATTCTTGGCCACACAGTTGAGCCAGAGGTTTAGACTGGATTTGGCCTTTTTGCAAGGTGTTCTGCGTAAACCTGCCTTTTGCAATGGAGTGGTAGGGATTTTGTCAATGCCCACGATTGTTGCTATGGCTTGTCACACTGTCGGCCAGATGTTTAAACTGGCTCTGGAAATTTTTATCTACCTCTGGAATCCTTCCCAACAACTTGGGATGGGCAACTTTGGATGTTGGGTGAAGTCTTGTCGTAGGATGGAAGCTGCCTTTTGCAATTGACTGATGGCGAATTTGTCAATGCCGATGATGTTAGAATAGAATAACTTTAACAATCAGCATACATTAAAATGAAATTTCGTTGCCTACGGCTCTCAAAGGGTCACCACCTCCAATATATACTACATGAACATGACAAACAAACAAACACAAAATTATGCATATACCCACATATATTCTATGACACAGAGAAAAAACACAATTTGGATGTATACATATACATGGTGAGAGAAACAAATCTTGTGAGTTTGCCAGACGGATGGCCTAGGGACAAAACCGTTCCAGAATCTGGTAAAAATCCTGCTTCGAAACCCCCTCCCAGAGGGGAGCAACAGAAACAGACCATAAAGTGTGTGTGTGGGGGGGTCTCTAACAAGGTTCTGAGCTCTTAAGCACATGGCGCTTATAAGCAGCATCCTGAATAACGGGAAGGGAGCTTCCTATAATCTTCTCCGCTGTCCTCACCACTCTCTGTAGGGACTTTCTATCTGAGGCACTGCTGCCACCAAACCAAACCAAACCGGGATGCGGTTTTGTTAAAACGCTCTCCATCGTGCCTCTGTAAAAAGTGGCCAGGACAGAAGGAGAAAGAGGTGCTGTCCTCATCCGATGCAGGAAATGCAGACGCTGGTTTGCACACTTCACTAAGAATAATGTGTGGATGTTCATTATTATTATTATTGTCGTTGGTCACATAGTCAGCCAGTTGTTTAGTCTGGATTTGGCCTTTTCATACGCTTATTGAGTCCTTGCCAAGGACCTGGGAGAGGCCGATGTGGATGTTGGGTGAGTGCTCAAAATCTTGTCGCTGTTCTGTCCCCGTCCCACAGTTAATAAGCCACACGACAAAATCTTTGAAGATAAAGCTGGCAGCAACCCAGTGGCTAGCTGCCAATTCAGACTTTACTCACACAAAACAAAGATTAGACTGCAAGCATTCCGATAAAGCAGGCAGAGTTTCAGCAATACAAGGATTAGTCCAAATGCAGTCCGACAAGGCAGGCAGAAGTCCAGTAACGCAGAGATCATGGATTATTTCTAGTTTTTGCTCGTCACAAACTGAACCGGCCACCACACCCACATTTATACCCTGTGGGGTGTGGTCCAGTGACTCAGCTAATCTCTGGCCCGCCTTCCCCTCTGCTGCGTACGCTTCTCCCTGCGCCGCTGTCGAGGATCCAGCCAGCACTTATCTCCTTCGTCGCTGTCCACCTGTGGCTGCGGGGACGTGCTTGGCTCTGGGCCTATCTCTTGGCCTTCAGTGTCCTCCGGAGGCATTGCCAGAGAGGAGGGTCCTGGAGAGGGAGGCCTTGCCAACTCCTCTCCCTCACTCTCAGAGTCTGCATCTGTCGATAGCCCAGGCTCAGGCAACGGAGCCACAACAGTCTCAGGATGTAAGCTGTTCCAAGTCAAGCTGCCTTTTGCAATTGACTGATAATGGTTTTGTCAATGCCGGCGGTTATTATTAGAGTTTGCCACACAGTCAGCCAGATGTTCGTATTGGATTTGGCATTGTTATCATTCTGCTGAGACTTTCCCAAGGACCTGGGATAGGTTTGATGGTGTTAGAGCTGCCGTCACAGAATGTAAGCTGATCTGCCTTTTGCAGTTGACTGATAGTTTATCAATGTCAAATATAACAAATAATATACTACAGGGAGTCCTCGACTTACAACCACAGCTGACCCCAAAATTTCTGTTGCTAAGTGAGGCATTTGCTAAGTGAGTTTTGCCCCATTTTACGACCTTTCTTGCCACTGTTGTTAAGTGAATCGGTGCAGTTGATAAGTTAGTGATTTGGTTGTTAAGTGAATCTGGCTTCCCCATTGACGTGCTTGCCAGAAGGTTGCAAAAAGGGGATCACGTGACCCCGGGACACTGCGACCATCATAAATGTGAGTCAGTTGCCAAGCATCTGAATTTTGGTCATGTGACCCTGGGGATGCTGCAATGGTCGTAAGTGTGAAAAAAGGTCATAAGTCACTTTTCCTAGTGCTGCTGTAACTTTGATTGCTCACTCAATGAATTGTAAGTTTTGAGAACTACCTGTATTAATCTTCGATGATTTGAAATAGGGGTTCATCCTGCTTTTTGGAGCAGATAGAGAAATCGGAGTGAAAATACGAGGGATTTGGAGGGGTATCAGGAGGTCTCCTAAAAAAAAACCCAACCAAAATGAAGTTACCAAGATTTTGGATGGAGCAAAAAAATAAATTAACTCCCAAGATTCTTGCTTTAGAGCAGTGTTTCTCAACCTTGGTAGCTTGAAGATGGGTGGACTTCAACTCCCAGAATCCCCCAGCCAGCGCTGCTTTAGAGCTCTTGGAACGGGATTGCAATCTCTGGACAGCCATTAGGGGGCAGTGAAGAGGTTCAGAACAGCTGAACTCTGGCGCCCTCTCCTGGTCACCCAGAGTCTTGCGGCGCAGATTGGCAAAACAGAGTTTGCAAAGTCCCCGATCAGAAACCCAAACAAGTGAAAATTGGGGAGACGCATCTCCTCAATTTTGACCAGATGTGTCAGTCATAAGTGCGAGGCTTGCTCGTAAATCACCTTTTTGGGTGCCATTGTAACTTCGAACGGTCATTAAACGAATGGTTGTAAGTCGAGGACTAGCTGTTAGAATTGAAACGGTTTATAGAGCTTTATAAATCTATCCATCTGATCTTGATTACGATGATCGACCAGAATAAAAAGGGTGGAATGCTAGCGGTAAGTAATTTTAAAAAGCTAAAACTGTCAAGTACAGGCAGTCCTCGACTTACGACACATCACCTGGTGACCGAAGTTATAACGGCACTGAAAAAAAGCGACTTATGTCCATTTTTCCACACTTCACCACCGTTGCAACATCCCCCGTAGTCACATGATCCCAATTTTGGATGCTTGGCAACTGACTCATATTTATGACGGTCGCAGTGTCCCGTGGGGGGGGCACACGATCCCATTTTGCGACCTTCCGACGAGCAAAATCTGTGGGGAAAGCCAGATTCACTTA
This sequence comes from Arizona elegans, assembly GCA_022577455.1. Taxonomy (NCBI): domain Eukaryota; kingdom Metazoa; phylum Chordata; class Lepidosauria; order Squamata; family Colubridae; genus Arizona; species Arizona elegans. The sequence continues at coordinate 1,842,505 of JAKOOJ010000005.1, read as the reverse complement.
ACTGCGATGATGCGTTTAACAACCGTGGCAAGAGAGGTCGTAAAACGGGGCAAAAGTCACTGAACTCTCTCGCTTAGCGACAGAATCTGCGATCGTAAGTCGAGGACTATCTAGAGAAGCGACGAATAGTTTTTAAAAAGGACACCAAGTTTAAAATAACAAAGAAAAATCCATTTTCCAGCCTCCGGGGCCCTTGGAACTGCCAGCTGTGTTTTTCCAGCTCGGGAGAGGGTCTCTTCCCTCTCCCTCCCCCCCCCCCCCCCCGAAAGCTCGGCCATCAAGATAAGGGGGACATTCTTGGGTGAAATCACCTTTTGACCAGCTGCTCCTGCTGACCTCTCCGCCTCTCCGGCCAAACGCCTCGGCCAAAGGGCAGCAGATGACCGGCTCCAGGGCAGAACCAACTTCCTGTCTGGCCCTGGACCTCCAGCCAGGTTGTCTTCTGCTCCCAAGGACCATCTGCCGTGATACCCAGCTGGCTGGCCAGGCGAGGGTCCTTGGCCCGGCCGGGAGGGGTCAGCTGGGGAGTGGGGTGCATGCCAACTTCCGTGCTTTTGAAGGAAGGAGCCCCCAGTGGGGCAGAAGGGCCTGGCCTGGCTCGGCCCTGGCATTATTTGGGGTGGGGGCGCAGGTGTAGGGCAGTATGCAGTGGAACCTGAGGGTCTGGCTAGCTAATTGGGAGGGGGGCTGCAGGAGTTTGTCCCATCCACAGTGACCCCTCCTTGCATTGCTCAGAGCCCCTCTGTGTTGGGTCTGTGGGCTTTTTCCTCACAGTTTCCATAGGTCATAAGTCCACCTCCCCCAGCCCCACCATTTCTCCTTCTCCATCACCCTTTTTCTTCCTCCTGCTTCTCTTTCATCACCACCATTCCTCCCCCCTCCCCCCTCCCCCGCAAACCCCCCTCCCTTCTAGCACTGGGGATGTCCCCACTGATCAAGGACCCTACAGCCCCCCACCCTTCTCTTCCCACGAGCAAAGTCAATGGGGAAACTGGATTCATTTAGAAACCCTGCAGCGATTCACTTAATTGTGGCAAGAAAGGTCATAAAACTCACTTAACAACTGTCTCGCTTAGCAACATAAATCTTGGGCTGAATTGTGATCATAAGTCAAGGATGACCTGTAATAAATAAATGGGAAACCTCAGAATGGTGCATAAGTGGTCCAGGTTGTGCAGAGATTTAAATCTTAATTTTTAAATAATGTTTTAATGTGTTATTGCACATAGGGAGGGAGGGAGGGAGGGAGAGAGAGAGAGGGAGGATGGATGGATGGATGGATGGATGGATAGATAGATAGATAGATAGATAGATAGATAGATAGATAGATAGATAGATAGATAGATGCTAGACAGGATAGAGTAAAGTAGAGTAGAGTTGGAAGGGACTTTGGAGGTCTTCTAGTCCAACCCCCTACTCAAGCAGGAGGCTTTATACCATTTCAGACAAATGGTTGTCCTATCTCTTCTTAAAAACCTCCAGTGATGGGAGCTCCCACAACTTCTTGTGGCAAGCAGTTCCATTGGTTAATGGTCCTCACTGCTAAGAAGTTTCTCCTTAATTCCAGGTTGCTTCTCTCCTTGTTGAGTTTCCATCCACTATTCCTTACCTGGCCTTCAGGTGGTTAAACTGACCCTCCCCCTTCTTTGTGGCAGCCCCTCAAATACTGAAATCCTGCTCTCATGTGCACCCCCCCGCCACAAGTCCTTCTTTTCTCTAGACTGGCCAAACCCAAATCCTGCATCCGTTCTTCCTATGTTTTAGTCTCCGGGCCTTTAATCCTCTTAGTTTCTTTTCTCTGCACTTTTTCCAAACTCTCCAACATCTTTTTTTTTTGTATTGTGGTGACCAAAACTGGATGCAGCATTTCAGGTGTGGCCTTACTTGGATTTGATAGATGATGGATGGATAAATGATGGATGGATGGATGGATAGATGGATAGATAGATAGATAGATAGATAGATAGATAGATATGGATGGATAGATGGATGGATGGATGGATGGATGGATGGATAGATAGATAGATATGGATGGATAGATGGATGGATGGATGGATGGATAGATATGGATGGATGGATAGATATGGATGGATGGATGGATGGATGGATAGATATGGATGGATGGATGGACGGATGGACGGATAGATAGATAGATATGGATGGATAGATGGATGGAGGGATGGAGGGATGGATAGATATGGATGGATAGATATGGATGGATGGATGGACGGACGGATGGATAGATAGATAGATAGATAGATATGGATGGATGGATGGATGGAGGGATAGATAGATATGGACGGATGGATAGATAGATAGATAGATAGATATGGATGGATAGATGGATGGATAGATATGGATGGATAGATATGGATGGATGGATGGACGGACGGATGGATAGATAGATAGATAGATAGATAGATATGGATGGATGGATGGATGGAGGGATAGATAGATATGGATGGATGGATGGATAGATAGATAGATATGGATGGATGGATAGATAGATATGGATGGACGGATAGATAGATAGATATGGATGGATGGATAGATAGATAGATATGGATGGATGGATAGATAGATAGATATGGATGGATGGATAGATAGATAGATAGATAGATATGGATGGATGGATGGATGGAGGGATAGATAGATATGGATGGATGGATAGATAGATATGGATGGACGGATAGATAGATAGATATGGATGGATAGATGGATGGAGGGATGGAGGGATGGATAGATATGGATGGATAGATATGGATGGATGGACGGACGGATGGATAGATAGATAGATAGATAGATATGGATGGATGGATGGATGGAGGGATAGATAGATATGGATGGATGGATGGATAGATAGATAGATATGGATGGATGGATAGATAGATATGGATGGATGGATAGATAGATAGATATGGATGGATGGATAGATAGATAGATATGGATGGATGGATAGATAGATAGATATGGATGGATGGATAGATAGATAGATATGGATGGATGGATGGATGGATAGACAGGCCATCTATTGGATGGAGAGGCTTCTAGATTAGAGGGGGGGGCAGGGGGCAGCCTCACCCCTCCTGTCTCCACCAAATGGGAGCTCATGATTAAGCAAATGCCTTTTAGGGACAGCCCCCTCCTCCCTCGTGTGCTCCCCCTCCCCCTTGCTCCAGAACCTTCAATCCAAGAATTTGGAGACCCCCCCAACCCCCTCCCCCACCCTTTCTTACTTAGAATCCGCCAGCCAGTCGTGTTGGAAAGAGAGTGGTGTGTATGTGCAATCGTGCATCCACGGATGGCTGGGTCCAGACTCCCTTGGAGGGTCTCCCCATCTTTTCTGCTTGAGGACCCCAAAGCGGGCGGTGGGGTGGGGGGTTTCCATCCTCTCAATTCCCTTGGCTGGCTTGACCTGGGCATTTCCCTGCTGATGGAGAAAGTGCCAGGGAAGGAGCCATGGGTATTCCCACTCACCCCATGCCCGGGGGTGTGTGTGTGCAGCTGGGAAGCTGATGTGACTAAGGGACCCATCCGGAAGGCAGCTGAGTTGGAGAAAGTCAAGAGGAGACGCAGGAATTCCTACCTCCTTGCTCACTGCCTACGCAACGTTGCCAGTTCTTACTAATGCCCGTAGGGAGGGGTGCCTTAAACCGGTGAACACAAGGCACTCCTGTCTGAGACAGGCAGTCCTCTGGCTTATAGCCCTTCGTTTAGTGACCGTTCGAAGTTACGACGGCCCGGGTGGGCTGAAAAAAAAAACTTATCGCCGTTTTTCACTCTACCTTTGTAGCCTCCCCCATGCTATGGAGCAACGGAGCCCCACATTTCTGTTGTTACAGCGAGACATTCATTAAGTGAGTTTTGCTCCATCGGACTTCTTCCCACCGTTGTTAAGTGAACCCCTGCAATCGTGAAGTCAGGAACACGGTCGTTAAGTGAATCTGGCTTTCCCCCTGGATTTTGCTGGTCAGGGGGTTGCAAGAAGAGGGAATCACACAATTAAAATTTGGACACTTGACTCACTTTTTTTTTTTTTAATTTGATTTATATGCCGCCCTTCTCCGGAGACTCAGGGCGGCTTACAATGCGTTAAGCAATAGCCTTCATGCTTTTGTATATTTATACAAAGTCAGCTTATTGCCCCCACAAACTGGGTCCTCAATTTACCTACCTTAGAAAGGATGGAAGGCTGAGTCAACCTTGAGCCTGGCGAGATTCGAACTTACAGTAATTGCAGACAGCAGATGTAAGTGGATGTTAATTAGTCTGCTGAGCCACCAGAGCTCCTTTACGACGGTCGCAGCGTACCTGGGCTCGCATGATTTTCCCTTCTTGCCACCCCCTGAGCAGCAAAGTCCACACGGAAAGCCAGATTCGCTTAACGACCATGTTCCTGACTTCACGACTGCAGGGATTTGCTTAACGACGCTGTGGGAAGAAAGGTTGTAAAATGGAGCGAAATTCACTTTAACCAGTGTTTTGCTATAAGGACAGAAATCGGGGGTTCCGTTGAGGTCTCAAGTCAAGAATAAATGTGCCCAAAGCTAGAAATACGATACATGAATTAAGTGCCTGTTCACAAAATCAAAAGTTAATGGACTTAAAATAAAGTGCTCGTATACAGCACTTAGAAGGAAATAGAAAATATAGGTGGCTCTATGCCACACTAAAAATGTAATCAATCAATCAATCAATCAATGCATTTCCAAAATAAAGAAATGCTCCTGTCTAAAATTGGAAATCGAATAAAGAAATAAGAAAATGCACTTCCCATCCGGACCTTCAATGCCTGGGCCTAAAACGATCCCCAGGCCTGCTTCAAGCTGGACGACAGTGACCAGGCCAAATACCGCCTCCCCCCCCCATCAAATTCCCTTTACTCCCCCTTTCTGATTTGTAGTGGAACTCTGCCTTGGGGGTGTGGGGGGGGTGTCCGTTTGTTTGCAAAGCAGCAAGCCTCATCCAGACTTTTACAAGTTTATAAAAACATAAAATAATAAGTTTATAAAAAGATTTTTTTAAGATTTATTTTTTAAGCCAGTCGCCTATAGAAGTTGTGGGTGCTCCTTTGAGAAAAGATTGAACTATTTGTCTGAATTGGTATAGGGTCTCTTAGAGCAGGGGGTTGGACTAGAAGGCCTCCAGAGTCCCTTCCATCTCTGTTCTTCCTTCCTTCCTCCCTCCCTCCCTCCTTCCATTCTCTCATTCCCATTTCCTTTCTTCCTTCCTCCTTCCTTCCTTCCTCCCTTCTTCTTTCCCTCCTTCCATTCTTCTCATTCCCATTTCTTTCCTTCCTTCCTCCCTCCCTCCTTCCCTCCTTCCATTTTTCTCATTCCCATTTCCTTCCTTCCTTCCTCCCTTCTTCTTTCCCTCCTTCCATTCTTCTCATTCCCATTTCCTCCCTCCCTCCCTCCCTCCCTCCCTCCCTCCATTTTTCTCATTCCCATTTCCTTCCTTCCTTCCTTCCTTCCTTCCTTCCTTCCTTCCTTCCTTCCTTCCTCGCTCCCTTGCTCCCTCCCTCCTTCCATTCTCTCATTCCCATTTCCTTCCTTCCTTTCTTCCCTCCCTCCCTCCATTTTTCTCATTCCCATTTCCTTCCTTCCTTCCTTCCTTCCTTCCTTCCTCGCTCCCTTGCTCCCTCCCTCCTTCCATTCTTCTCATTCCCATTTCCTCCCTCCCTCCCTCCCTCCATTTTTCTCATTCCCATTTCCTTCCTTCCTTCCTTCCTTCCTTCCTTCCTTCCTTCCTTCCTTCCTCGCTCCCTTGCTCCCTCCCTCCTTCCATTCTCTCATTCCCATTTCCTTCCTTCCTTTCTTCCCTCCCTCCCTCCATTTTTCTCATTCCCATTTCCTTCCTTCCTTCCTTCCTTCCTTCCTTCCTTCCTTCCTTCCTCGCTCCCTTGCTCCCTCCCTCCTTCCATTCTTCTCATTCCCATTTCCTCCCTCCCTCCCTCCCTCCCTCCCTCCATTTTTCTCATTCCCATTTCCTTCCTTCCTTCCTTCCTTCCTTCCTTCCTTCCTCGCTCCCTCCCTCCTTCCATTCTCTCATTCCCATTTCCTTCCTTCCTTTCTTCCCTCCCTCCCTCCATTTTTCTCATTCCCATTTCCTTCCTTCCTTCCTTCCTTCCTTCCTTCCTTCCTTCCTCGCTCCCTTGCTCCCTCCCTCCTTCCATTCTTCTCATTCCCATTTCCTCCCTCCCTCCCTCCCTCCCTCCATTTTTCTCATTCCCATTTCCTTCCTTCCTTCCTTCCTTCCTTCCTTCCTTCCTTCCTCGCTCCCTTGCTCCCTCCCTCCTTCCATTCTCTCATTCCCATTTCCTTCCTTCCTTTCTTCCCTCCCTCCCTCCCTCCCTCCAAGAAGGTTTTTAAGAAGAGGCCAGCCATATGTCTGAAATGGTAAGGGCTTCCTGTTTCAGCAGAGGGTTGGACTATTAGAAGACCTCTAAGGTCCCTTCTACCTCTGTTATTCTCTTAGTTGTGGGTGCTCCCAACACTGGAGGTCTTTAAGAAGAGACTGGACAGCCATTCATCCGAAATGGCAGCGTCTCCTGCTTGAGCAAGAGGTTGGACTAGAAGACCTCTAAAGGTCCCTTCTACCTCTGTTATTAGTTGTGGGTGCTCCATCACTGGAGGTTTTAAAGAAATTAGACTGGCTGGGCCGCCATTCGTCTGGAATGGTGGAGGCTCTCTTCATTGAGCAGGGGGTTGTCTGGAAGACCTCTAAGGTCCCTTCCGACACTGCTAAGTTTGCTATTGCAGGCTGCAAAGAGGCTCCTACAAGGCCTCTGCTTGGAGGGGCAGGCAAAAAAAAAAAAATCCCCCTTGCCTGTCCGTCCCCCGGTTTCCCCTTTGCCCCATCCCTGAGCTCTGCCCTCTTCTCCAAGCGGGCCCAGCCGGTGGGCGCAGGGCACTCTGTCTGTTGCTTCATTGTCGTGTGCCTCCCTCCTTCCCTCCTTCCGAGATGGGCGATAAGGATTCCTTAACCACTTAATGAGCTGGGAGCCAGGAGGCCTCCTCCCACCGGAGGAGTCCAGGTGCGCCGGAGTTTTGACAGGTAGAGCCAAGCGGGCCCGCCCTGCCCCCCCTTCCTCGCCCAGAGACAGGTATATAAGGGAATCCGCAGGGAGGGCGAGAGGCACACTCCGTCTCCCAAACGTCTAAGTGGCATCACCCATTGGGGTGTCTGGTTGGGTTTTGTTTGTTTGTTTTTTCCTTCCGAGGGTCTTTTGGGGGTGGGGGTGGGCTGGTGGGACGGAGATCCACCCTGGAGCCGGAAGAGAGGACAGCAGCCTTGCTTAACCTGACTGCTAACATGTTGTACCTGGAGAATAACGCTCAGACCCAATACAATGAGGTAAGGGGCACTTGTTGAACTCAGAAATGTCCTCTCTTTTTTTTCCCCCCACCACCACTTGGCCTTCTCTCCAAAGGAGACCCCCCAAATTTCTCTCTTCCAAAGGGACTCCTGTCCTCGGCCTCCCCATGAATGTGGGCCAAAGGGGCTTCAAAAAAAACCCCTCCTTTATTCTGAACTTTTACGCCCTCTTTAAAGGAGACTCCCCCCAAAAAAGTTCTTCTCTAAATTTCCTTTTTGCATTTTTCTGCTAACACTAAAGGAGACCTCAAACTTAATTCCTCCAAAGCTTCCTTCGTCTCTAAATTCCCTCCTTTTTTTTTTGCACTTTTTCGCTAACTCTAAAGCAGACCCCAAATTTGATTCTTCCAAAGGTTCATCTCCTAATTTTTTTTTTTTTGCATTTTTCCACTAACTTTAAAGAAGACCCTCAAACTTCATTCCTGCAAGCTTGCTTCTCCCCAACTTTCCCACGAAAGCTTCCCATGGATGGAAGCTTCTCTCCCGGCCTCTGCATAGATATGGACCAAGTCACCTCTAAAATGTCCTTTTTTGCACTTTTGCACTCTCTCTAAAGAAAGACCCCCAAAACGTGACTCTTCCAAAGCTGCTTGAGACGGACCGAGTTGTTCAGGCTTTGTTCTTTTCCTGTTGTGTTTGACACCCTGGCTGTGATTTGTCATCTGTCCTGATTTCTTAGCGGAATAACAGTCTGGCTGGCGAAAGGTAGAATGTTGGGTTTGTTTTTTTTTAAAGAAACACCCTTAATGCAAACAGTTTCCAGAAATGAGCCACTTTTGTCTGTTTTGACTGTTCAACCATTGTAATTTTTTCCGGGCGGCGGAGAAGACGTAACGCATAGCTGAGGTGGAAGAAGCGCATTGCATGCACAACTGTAGTTGTGCTGCTTTGGGAAGAAAAAAAAAAAACATGTTGAAAAACTTTGGCTCGAAACGGAGTTGAAATTGAGCAGATGGTCCTGAGTTTTGCACAACCCGCTTGGTTTTTTGCAACCGAACCGAGAAAATTCTCTCCGACAACAATCCATGTCTTCTCTCATTTAGCTGAAATTTGTGTGTGTGCGTGTGTGTTTTGTGTGTGTGTGTGTGTGCATAGCATCACTTGAACTCCCAAAGGGCTGGTTTTGGCTGAGATGCAAAAGAGCTGGTTTTTGGAGAGGGTTAAGGCTTGGACTGATGCAAACTTTGGGGGAGGAGGGCTCTTGCGTGGCCCTTGTAGAAAAGGGCCCCCTCTTTGGTGCATGTTGGACCTCCTGCCCGGGAACTGAGATACCATCCCTAAAGCAGAGGATAAACCTTGATTCTTTGCTGAAATCCAAGATTGCAACTCTGGAATTGTTTGTTGCAAAGGGCTCACCTCAATGACTGATCCCAATTCTGCAGTGTACCCCAATTGTGAAGGTGGCAAAGGGGCACCTGTGATCCTTGCTGGGGGAGGGTGTCTTGAAGGAAGAGAATCACTCAATCGTGCCCCCCCCCCAAATGTGCTTTTTCAAAAGGCCCCTTTGGCAACCCTAACTTTTGGGGACAATTGTGACCTGGATGACTGAGAATCTCCATAGACGCTGGATCTCGATCAACTGCCCTGCTGGCTAAATTTTCCAAGTTCTGTGCAGACTGCACCGGTCTGGACTGTGGCATCCCAGGTTGACCCAATCCAGGATTCTAGGTTTCCAAAGTTGGCTAGCTTCTTTGTTTGCTGGTGATTTTGGCATTCAGCGTGGCTCGTCCACAAAATGGAGGCGCCGTGGCACGGGCCGATCCTGCCCAATGGGAGCAGGTTTTGCTAGGCAGGGGTGGTGCAGCGTTCATCCTGGGGGCCCGCAGATCCTGCAGACACGGTTGGGTCTTGAGGGATCCGGCTGGCCTTGAGGGATCTGGTTAGTGTTGAAGGATCTCCTCCCTGGAGGCGAGCGGAGCCCTGATGCTTATTTCTGCTGAATCTTCGGCTGTGATTTTTGTTCACCAGTTTTTGCGCTCTGCTAAATGGGTGTCGCCCCCTCCCCTTCTCCGTGGCCTGGGTGAAAGGAATCTGAAAGTGATCTACCTGATCATCTTTCAAGACTGGAGGCAGCTTTGCTAATTCTCTCTGGGCGTCTTCAGCCGTCCGGCTTGACAGCTCGCTCATTCGCACACTTTAAAGGTTTGCAGACATCACAATTCCCTTTCTTGGAAAAGCTGGGTGCTTCCTTTGAACTCCGCGTGTGCGTTTGTGTATTTTGTCCTCTTCTCGACAACTTCCCCCATGAGAGAATTTTTTTTCTCCCCCTTAAAAAAAAAAGACAACTACTTGCTCCGTTTCCCTCGCCCCCCCCTTATGTTTAATTATCCATAATTAAACAAGAAAAGCAGTTTGGCGGATTTAAGAAAATTATACGGCGGAGAGAATGGTGGAGCACGCTGCTATTTTCTCACGGGTTTGGCCCGGATGCCTCGTTCTTTGCAAGGTTTGTGGGGGAGGAACTGGAAAATCCTAATTCTGGGTCTCTGGCGTCGTTCCAGCATCTCTGAAAACAGGGCCCTGGATGCCCCACCGGCAGGGCCCCCCCAAATGTTAAATCGGATCCCGAGGCTGGTTCCCAAAGACACCCCCCCCCAAAGACATTTTAAAAAATGTCCTAATTTTGCAGGATTGCAAAAAGGCATCTTGGAGGCTTTTGATTTTGGAGAAATCCAAAGTTTTTGGCAACTTTTTGGATTGAGAGGGATGGGAAAATGGATAGCCAGAATTCAAGACACGTTGCAGCAGTCTTCAGAGACTGCAATGTGGCAGAGAAAAAGGGGGTGGGCCCTCTTCCCCATCCCTCCCCGAGTTTCTTTTTCGCAACCCGCTGCATCGTTGCTATGTTTCTCGCCTTCCCAGGTCTGAGCGCCTGGCGCGCACCGCCCAGCCTCTTGTGCAAAGCCTTTCCGGAACTTTCTCCACGCGGCGCATCCCAAAGGCGCCTGGCCTTTGGGACGTCCTAGTGGAAACATCCTGAACCCCAAAGGCAGCACCCAGGAGCCGGCTTGGGGCCGCGCTTGGCCTCTCTGACCCTGGTTGCAAACCGGCTGACGTCAGGATGGGTGACGCGAGCCAGACGGTGGCTCTTGTCTCGGTCCTGACTCACCCGGCGCATCGCGTCAGCTCTCCTCGATGGCGGTGGGGGAAACACGGGGCGTGGGCCGCTGAACTGGGTGACCCCCACCGAGACGTGGCGGGGGGTGGTTAGGCAAGGCAGTGGCAGCCGGGTGCTGAGTTGGCTGTTTGGGCAGGAAGCCCGGAGGTCACCTCTCTGGCGCATCAGTGCTTCTCGTGGCATCGATGCCCTGCGGTTTTGATTCTTGACTGGCCCAGAAGGATTTTTGCAAAGGGGTTCAAGGATGTCAAGGCAGGGAGGGAAGGTTATTGTGCACATAACGCTCTAAGACAATTGCACAGCTAGTCCTCGATTTACGACCATTCGTTTAGTGACGGTCTGAAGTTACAGCGGCACTGGGAGAAAAAGTGACGAGCTGGAAAAGGAATTGTAGGAGGGTTTATTTTGGGGGTGCAAAAGAGAAGGAGGCCTAAAAAACAAGGAGTCCTTGACTTACGACTGGTTGGTGACCGAAGTTATAAGGGCGTTGAAAAAAAGGGAACTTAAGGCCGTTTTTTCCATTTAATGATGGTTGCAGCCTCCCTGTGGTCACGTGAGCAAAATTCAGACAACTTGACAAATGGCGTGTACTTACGACGGTTGCAGCATGCCCCGTGATCATGCAGTCCCTTTTTACGACCAGCAACGTCAACAGAGAAGTCAGATTCACTTAACAACCATGTGACTGACTTTATAACATCAGTGATTCACTTAACAACTTTGCAAGGAAGTCGTAAAATGGGGCAAAACTCATCTCACTCAGCAGTGGAAATGTGGGGCTCAATTGCGGTCGTAAATCGAGGACTACCTGCATTTGAGGGTTTGGGGGGAGACAACGGGGCTTGCTTTTTAAGCGGTCAAAGAATTTTTGTTTTTAAATGCACCCCAGTCTGGTTGCTCCCCGTTTTCTTGGGCCCAGAGATTAAACCAACCTGCCATTCTCAGGGATTACACAACTGCGTATTTGATCTACAGCAAGTCCTCGATTTACAACCATAATAATTCATGTTGCTAAGTGAGAACATTTTTTTAAAGTGAGTTTTTGTCCCATTTTATGACCTTTGGCGCCGGAGTTGTTAAGGGAATCCCCGCAGTTGTTAAATTGGTAACCCGGTCATTAAGTGAAACCTGGCATCCCTGTTGGCTTTGCTCGTCAGAAGGTCGCAAAAGGGGGGGGAATCACGTGACCTCCTGGGATGCTGCCACTGTCATAAATACGAGTCAGTTGCCAAGTGCCCGAATTTTGATTACACGACCCACGGGAAGGGCTGCAATGATTATAAATGTGCTGTTGTCATTTCAAATGGTCACTAAATGAAAACTGTTGTAAGTCGAGGGGTGAATGGGTTCAAATTTGCAAAACAGATGCCTTCAGTTCAGCTTCTGGTGACTTCATGTCTCCTTGCAACTTTTACTTTAAGTGACTTCCTTGCCCTGTTCTTTCCTTCCCCGTCTACAACCCTGGGGATTTCCTTGTGGCCTCCCATCCACGGACTAAGCACACAGCCCCAGGTGGGAGGGGCTGCCCCTTGGACTATGCAAAGGGAAATGGCAGCCCCTTTGCCAAATACTGGTCTTTTATGCTTAGACCGGTTATTTCTCAACCTTGGGCACTCGGAGACGGGTGGACTTCAACTCCCAGAATTCCCCAACCAGCATCCAACCTGCTTTGCATATGTTAATGAGCAGAGCCCTCAAAAATCCTGCCTTCGCTTTCTTTGGATTAGAGCTGAGATTCTCAATCTAGGTAGTTTGGAAGATAGGTGGACTTCAACTCCCAGAATTCCCCTGCCAGCCAACAGGGCAGAAAATGGGCAGAGTTGATGCCAGGTTCCCATCTTGCGGAGCTGTTGGCAGCCACGCTGATGCCCGGTGGGTATTCCAGCTTTTGCACCCAGCTCCTGCCAGAGGGAAGGTTGCGCCATGCTCTGCCCACAGTTGGGGTTGCACAATCCGAGCTTCGGCGCTGAGAACTTGGAAGAACCGCGCCTAGGGAAACGTAGCAGCTGGTTGAAAAACCCTGGGAACATTGCAGAATTACAGGTGGTCCTCGACCTACGACTACAATGGAGGCCAGTGTTTCTGTTGTTAAGTGGGGTTTGCCCCATTTTACGACCTTTCGTGTCACCGTTGCTAAGTGAATCGCTGCAGTCGTTAAGCCAGTCACACGGTTGTTAAGTGAATCCATCTTTCCCCATTGACTATGCTTGGCAGAAGGTCACAAAAAGGAATCATGACTCCCCCCCCCCCCCCGGGACACTCAGACCGTCATAAGTCTGAGTCAGTTTTGCTTTCGTGACCATGGGGATGCTGCAGCGGTCGTAAGTGTGAAAAAACGGCCATAAGTCCCTTTTTTCAGTGCCGTTGTAACTTTGAATCGTCACTAAACAGTTGTATCTTTTAGGCCTCCTTCGTTGAGGTCCCATAATGAGCTTTTGCGCCCCCCAAAATAAACCCGACTGTTGCTTTTAAAGTTCCTTTTCCAGTCCAGCTGGACTCCACACCCCATCTTCCACAGCAGACATCACTGGTTGGGCGTGCTAGCCGGGAAGGATGGGATAGCCAGTCTTAAAAAGTTTTTGGGAAGATGTTTTTGGCTTGCTGATAAGATGAGATAAGCTTTATTGCCACTTTTTTTTTCTGTGAACACACCTTTAAAAAAAAATGAAAATGTAAGGCTCTGGAGAATGGCACAGGAATGAATTCTGCAGGGGAGGCAGGCCCTGGGGGCACCAGGAGACCCTGGCTGGCTGTTTCCGCTGGTTGGTGTGTGTGTGTGTGTGTGTGTGTGGTTGTGTGTGTATGTGTGGGTTAGTGTTATCTGTTCCTTGGTTGTGAGCCATGGATTTGCTCACAGGAAATTGCAAGTCCCAGGAGTGAACAGACAGAGGGACTTCCCTCTGGGAAGGTCCCCCATTAGCGCTAAGTCTCTTTCTGGGTAACTGATTGATTGATTGGTTGGTTGGTTGGTTGGTTGGGTTGGGTTGGGTTGAGTTGAGTTGAGTTGAGTTGAGTTGAGTTGAGTTGGTTGGTTGAGTGCCAAGTCATGGTTGATAGATTTTCTCCGGATGATCTGTCCCCAACCTGGTCCTTCAGGTCTCCTAAGATGCATCCATCACCACCATAACAGTCTTCTCCTTTCTGCTGGTTGTCCTTCTCTTTCCTTCCACCTTTCCCAGCATGATGGACTTCTCAAAGGAGCTGTTCTTTGGATTGACTGACTGGCTGACTACTGTTAATGCATCATGTGCATCAAGTCAGGGTCAACGTTTAGTAACTGTATGGATAAGCCTTCTCTGTGGTGGATCTGTCCCTAAGCAGGTCCTTCAGGTCTTCCAACAGTGTTCCCATCACCACCATAACTGAGTTGATCTTCATGGATGGTGGCTTCCATCATGGTGGGCTTCTCAAAGGAGCTGGTCTTTGCATTGATTGATGGTTTGATGCCATCAGATCAGTGTTGACTCTTAGCAGCCAAAAGGATCGAGGTTCTCCATGGCTGATCTATCGCCAAACTAGTCCTTCAGGTCTTCCAACGATGCCAGTGACTGAATCCATCTTCTTTGCTTCTGGTTGTCTTCTTCTCTTTCCTTCCATCTTTCCCAGCATGATGGACTTCTCAAAGGAGCTGGTTTTTGCATTGATTGACGAATTGATTAAATACTGTCAGATCAGTGTTGGCTCTGAAAGATCACATAGGTTGACCTTCTGCAGATGATCTGTCCCCAAATTAACAGAACAACAAAGACCTTGGAGATCTTTTAATCCAACCATCTGCTCCTGAAATTGGTCCTTCAGGCTTTCCAACGGCAGTCCCACCACTGCTGTAACTGAGTCCATTTTGTTTGTTGGTGGTTGTCCTCTTCTTCTTTTTCCTTCCACCTTTCCCAGCATGACGGGCTTCTGAAAAGAGTTGGGTCTTGCATTGATTAACTGATTGATCAATTGATTAGATGACATCAGCGTGGCTTGTCAGCAACCACACGGATAGATTTTCTCCAGGATGATCTGGCCCTCAAACTGGTCCTTCATGATTTTCAATGGGGCACTCGTTGGCACTATAATTGAGTCCCTCCACCTTCCTGAAGGTCATCCTCCTCTTCTTTCTCCTTCCTCCTTTCCTAGTATCAAGAGTCTTCTCCAGGAAGATCTTCTATAAGGTGTTCAAAGTTGGAGTATTTGAGCCTGGTCATTTTGTCCTGAGTGAGAAGTCTTGGTTGGTTGTTTTGATGACCCATTGGTTGTTCTCTTGGTTGTCCAATGGTCTTCTCAAGAGTCTTCTCAACACCAAAGTTCAAAGATCTCAATACTCTTCTGTTTCTTCAAAGTCCAAAGTTTGGTTTCCATAGATCCTCACAGGGAATTGCACATCCTGCACAGTTTCGATCTTTGCAGGCAAAAACCCGTCAGAACATCTGGAGAACTTCTCCAAGCCTTTCGTGGCTGCTCTACCAAGTCTTAGTCTGCTGAGTTCTCTGAGCAGCATCCCACAACCTGTGGGCTTCCAGATGTGTCCTTTCCAAGGCAAGGCCCATAATTCTTAACCAGAAGTTGGTGGGAAGTTGGATTCAAGAGGGCTGAAGGACAGCAGGAGGGAGAAGCTTCCGAGATCACTAAATATGGTCCTGGAGGAATAGGAATTTGACCCATTTCTCCGTTCTGTGTTACTCAATGCAGAAGAATTACAAAAGAATGACGCATCAAAGTTTTCCTTTGGGAAATGCAAATATATATATATATATATATATATATATATATATATATATATATATATATATATATATATATATATATATATATATTCTGGGAGTTGAAGTCCACCAGTCTTCAAGTGGCCAAGGTTGGAGACCCCTGCCCAAGAGAACATCTCCTCAATGACCCTACATCCCACTTAGCACCCTTAACGAAGGATGCAAGGACTTCATGTGGCTCGCAGGAGGAGGTTCCCCCTGCAAGCCAGATGTAAGCAACAACCAAATCCACCTCTTCAGGTTTCTAGTCCTCATGAAACCAGGGAATGGAGAATCCCAGCCCACCTCGTTCAATAGATGCCTGCTGCTCTCGCACCACTCACACCCTTATTTCAAGCCTACTTGGTATTTGCCTTCCCCTTCCCCTTTTCAGATATATGTCTCACCTTTGTTGCACGCCATAGAGAAGGGCCGGCGTTAGGAAGTCAGTGGGCGCATTGGGGCAGGCGGGAAAGCAAACTGGTGAGGCCACAGAGCTAAGGGACTCTTAGGCATGCGCCTAGTCCCTCTTGAGGAAGGCTTAGGGAGACGTTGGAGTCGTTCCCGAATAGTCCTCTGCTGGAAATGGGACTGGAGGGCGAGCGATAAACACCCAGGGATAGTCTTCGACTTACAACCGTTTGTTGAGCGACCCTTTGAAGTTCTAGCGGCACTGAAAAAAGTGACGTATGACTGGTTCTCACACTTAAGACCGTAGTGGAATCCTCGCAGTCATGTGATCAAGAATTGGGTATTTGGCAGCCTTCCTTCCTTCCATCCTTCCTTCCTTCTTTCCCTTCTTCCTTCCTTCCCTTCTTCCTTCCTTCCTTCCTTCCTTTTTTCCCTTCTTCTTTCCTTCCCTTCCCTTCCTTCCTTCCTTCTCATTCCCATCTTCCTTCCTTCCCTTCTTCCTTCCTTCCTTCCTTCCTTCCTTCCTTTTTTCCCTTCTTCTTTCCTTCCTTCCCTTCCTTCCTTCCTTCTCATTCCCATCTTCCTTCCTTTCCTTCTTCCTTCCTTCCTTCCTTCCTTTTTTCCCTTCTTCCTTCCTTCTCTTCCTTCCTTCTCATTCCCATCTTCCTTCCTTCCTTCCTTCCATCCTTCCTTCCTTCCATCCTTCCTTCCTTCTTTCCCTTCTTCCTTCCTTCCCTTTTTCCTTCCTTCCTTCCTTTCTTCTTTCCTTCCTTCCTTCCTTTTTTCCCTTCTTCCTTCCTTCCCTTCCTTTCTTCCTCCTCATTCCCATCTTCCTTCCTTCCTTCCTCTTCCTCCCTCCCTTCCTTCTTTCCTCTGTCTTCCTTCTTTCATTCGTTTCTTTTCTCTCTCCTCCCTTCCTATCCCTCCTTCTCTTCTCCTCTCTTCTTCTCTCTTCTCTTCTCCTCTCCCCTCCCCTCCCCTTCATATTTTTGCAAAAAAAAAAAAAAACCAAGAAAACACTCTTGTCTGGCCTTCCCCCTGCGAGGTTTATCTCCCTTTCTGGAGAACGTCTCCTAGAGAAACAAGGTGACATCTTCCGCTTGGTGGATTGGCACAAAAGATTGCTTTGCTTTTTCTTTAAAAAAAAAACAAAAACCATCCAGGAAAATCATCTTTTACGCATTCCAAGCACTTAGTGTTGCATTCAAATTTGGGGCACTTCGGACGTCTTCTGGGCTGTTAATTGCAGCTTGTCTTCCGAGGTACCTTCGGCTAGCAGAAAATAGGGTGGATTGGGCCCCCTGGGCAGCCCTGACCTCTGGGCCAGTCTCTGAACTCAGCCTTCACCTTCCCCAAATCCCTGTCCTTTGGGGCAGACTCTAGAAATAATCCTATTTTTTCCACCTTTTCATTCCTGCCCGCGTAAACACCTGAATAAGCCCATTTGTGGCTGGCTTGTTTAAAAAAAACAGCCTTGTTTTGCTCAGAATGAAGTTATTTTCCTTCTTACTTCAATCCAGGGATGGGTTTGGGCCTCCGCTCGAATGTTATTTTCATTTGAGAAAACAACAACAACAACCCAGGTTGCTAGTCCTCAAGGGGTTGGTTTATGCAGGACTGAAAGAGCCTGCAAGAAATCCACGATAAAACCAGCACGGATAGCAAAAACCAAAACCGTCGTAAGTACATGCCAGTTGCCAACTAGCCTCTGAATTTGGATCACGTGACCCCCGAGGATGCTGCGACGGTCGTTAAGTGTGAAAACCGGTCATGGCTCGCTTTTTTTCCCAGTGCCTTTGTCAATTTGAATGGTCACTAAATGAATTGTTGTAAATCGAGGACTGGCTGTACTGATCCACTTTTTGCATTGAACTTAAAACTTAAAAACTGCTTTATAGGATTATGTTAAAACTGAAAAACCTAATTTTTTTCTTTAAAAAAGAAAAAAGAAAACTTGGTGTATGGGATGAGGCTAAAAAGCTCTTTCTCCCCTTAAACTTTGGAGTGGAAAATAAATAAACTCACACATAACAAAGTATATTTTGGGATCGCCTCGTCCCTGTGGCTTTTGCACAGATTCACCCTCGTGAGCAGCTTCTGGTTTTTGGTCGGTGAGAAAAAAGCTGCAAGTGTGGTGGAAAATTTTCTCCAGGGTTTACTACGCATTAACTCAGTTGTCACTTGCAAATTATGGGACTTTACAACCGGAGAAAAGAGAAGAGGAGTGGAGTGGAGTAGAGTAGTTGAATAGTAGAATAGAATAGAATTTTTTATTGGCCAAGTGTGATTGGACATACAAGGAATTTGTCTTTGAGCATGTTTGGAGGTATTCCTGACGGACACCCATTTGCTCTTAATGGCCCGTGACATTGAAAAAAAAAATTAGCTTGGCTTATTTCCCAGCCACTCTCTCCTAATGTTCAGGATGGGGATGTAGAAATCCCTTGTCAATCATGATGAGGGGGCTCCAAAGAGGGAGGGAGGGATGACACACGCCCTGGTGTGATGATGTTGACACCATCATTGTGTCTAGCAGAGATCCAGAAGGTTTCCCATGTTTGGAGGAAGGCAGGTTTTTAAAGCCTCCAAGTTATTTTTATTTTATTTTATTTTTATTTTATATTATATTATTTTATCATTCTACTCTATTATTTCTTTGTCTTTTCCTTTCCTCTTTTCTTTTGTCTTTCCTTTCCTTCTCTTCCCTTTCTTTCCCCTTCTTTTCCTTTCCTTTCCTTCCTTTCCCTTCCCTTCTCCTCGCCTCTCTGCTCCTTCTTTCCTGTCTCTGCTATTCCCCTCCTCTCCCCTCCCCTCCTCTCTTCTCCCCTCCCCTCTCTGTTCCCCCCTCTCTCTTCTCCCCTCCCTTACCCTCCCCTGTCTGCTCATCCCCTTCCCTCTCCTCCCCTCCCCTCCCCTCTCTGCTTTTCCCCTCCCCTCCTCTCTTCTCCCTTCCTCTTCCCCTCTCCTCCTTTCCCCTCTTCTCCCCTCTCCTCCCCTCCTCTCTTCTCCCTCCCCCTCTGTTCTCCTCCCCTCTCTGCTTTTCCCCTCCACTCCTCTTCCCCTCTCCTCCCCTCCCCTCCTTTCTCCTCCCCTCCCCTCCTCTCTTCTCCCCTCCCCTCTCCTCCTTTCCCCTCTTCTCCCCTCTCTGCTCCTCTCACCCCCCTCCCCTCCCTATACCTGCCCAACTCATAAATAGGCTTACAGTTCTTGAACTCCTGGATTTGCAAACTTTTCATGTTTTTATATCTGCCTTTTTTCCCCCCGGGGGTGGGGTGGGGGTCCGGTAAGCTGCCCAGCATCGTGTGGGAGAGTCCCGAGGGGTGGCATATAAATTTAGTAGGTAAATAGAAACCCACCGGTGTCCGCTTTGATGGGCTGGCCTTGGAGGCTCCTTCTGCGTTGGTCTTTTGGGGAAAGAGGGGCTGCTTCCCGGAGGAATAAAATAAGAGGATGAGCCAGCAAATCTGCCTCCCCCTCCCCACAATCTCGTAAAAAGCAGTTTAGTCATCACGTTGGAACTGAGTTAAAGGAAAAAATGATTCTGGGTCATTTTTATGAGATCTTTTTTATTCGCCTGACCTGTTTTTATAGACTCAGCCTTGCTCAGCGCGCTGAAAGTTGTACGCCTAATTTTTTGGGGGGTGGGTGCTGTCTTAACCGGGCCAACAGGTAGTCCTTGATGCACGACCGCCATTGAGCCCAACATTTCCTAAATGAGGCTGTTTTTAAGAGAGTTTGCCCCATTTTACGACCTTTCTGCCTACGGTTGTTAAGTGAATCACTGCAGTTGTTAAGCGAGTCGCACGGTTGCTCAGTGGATGTGGCTTCCCCGTCAACTTTGCTGGTCATAATGTCTCAAAAGGGGATCAGGTGACTCCGGGACACTGCGACCGTCATAAGTTTGAGTCAGTGGCCAAAGCCTCTGAATTTTTGATCCTGTGACCGTGGGGATGCGGAAGTGGTCGTAAGTATGAAAAACGGTCATAAGTCCCTTTTTACAGTGCCGTTGTAACTTGGGCCACTAAATGAACTGTTGTAAGTCGAGGACTGCCTGTACATTCTCCCGGCATTTGTGCGATGTTGTGTGTTTGTTGAGTTCGTCAATGGCAGTGCGAGACTCACTATAGATTAGCTGCGCAAATCTTATCCAGGTAAAAATTAATTTTTCACTCGTTTTTATTTGGCTACGGCTGTCCTTGACTTATAACCATTCGTTTAATGGCCATTCGAAGTTAAAATGGCACAGGAAAAAAGCAACTTATGACCGGTTTTTCACAATTACGACCGTTGCAGCATCCTCATGGTCAGGTGATCAAAATTCAGAGGCTGACTCGTATTTATGACGGTCGCAGTCTCCCGGGGGTCACGTGGTCCCCTTTTCTGATCTTCTGACAAAGCAAAGCCAGGGTTTGTCAGAGTATGAATATTCATAGACTGGAATAGATCAGCCAATGGGGACTGAATGGAGACATGGTCAGCCAATGAATAGGCATAGCAACTAAACCAGCCAATGGGAGCTGATTGGTGAATTGAAAGTGAAACTGGAAAGAGCCTGGGCGTGGCTCTGGGTTAAGCTCTGAAGCTGCAAACTTGTCTGTCTGCTGTACTTTGCTTCTGTTTTGCTTGTAACTGCTACCATGGAAGATACCTGCTATTGGTATTGTACGTGTATCTTCATCTGTTATTATGTATATAAAGAAGTTAATGAATCCTGCTGAATCGGTTTACCCGTGTGTGCTTTCTGGATTTAATTTCTGCAACAAACTCTGACAGGGTTAGGGGTGCAGTGATTCACTTAACAACGGTGGCAAGAAAGGTCGTAAAATGGGACAAAGCTCACTTAGCAGTGCAAATTTTGGGCTCAATTTTGGTCATAAGTCGAGGAATACCTATCCTTGAGGAATAATTGGTCTCCTTGATCTATTCTTGTGACCTGAATTCTTCAGACCATGGAGAACAAGGTTTCAGTTGTTAAGTGGGGTTTGCCCCATTTTATGACCTTTCTTGCCACCATTGCTAAGCGAATCACTGCAGTTGTTAAGTCAGTCACAGGGTCGTTAAGTGAATCTGGCTTTCCCATTAACTTTGCTTGTCAGAAGGACGCAAAAGGGGATCACGTGACACCTGGGACCGTCGTAAGTGCGGATCAGTTGCCAAGTGTCTGAACCTTGCTCTCGGGAACACGGGGATGCTGCAACGTCGTACCTGCGAAAAACGGCCCTAAGTCCCTTTTTTTCAGTGCCGTTGTAACTTTGGACGGTCACTAAATGGACCGTCGTAACTCGAGGACCACCTATATCTAGGGACAATGTGTTGCCTGTGAGGAGAAAGTGGCAGAATGGGGAAAAAGCACAACGAGGCAAAGTCCTTCCCTGCGTGCATTGTCTGCAAGTACAAAAATGCTTGCAAAATGGGGGGGAGGCGGGAGGAGGGTTCGAATCCTGCCACGTTGGTCACCAGCTCCACGGTCTCCCTGCAGACTCTGGAGAGCGGAGGCCGTGACATCCCACACGCGGTGACACTCTGGCCTACATTACCAGACGATGGGAAAAGTGCAGGCCGGGTTGGGGGGCCACCTGGAGGGAGACAGAGGTGTGGGAAAGGGGGGAGGGCCCTGCAGCTGGATAAAAGAACATTTTCAG
Source organism: Arizona elegans (assembly GCA_022577455.1). NCBI lineage: Eukaryota > Metazoa > Chordata > Lepidosauria > Squamata > Colubridae > Arizona > Arizona elegans. The sequence goes on along the minus strand of JAKOOJ010000005.1, from coordinate 1,821,227 downwards.
GAATCCATTCAGCCGTTCCTCTCCCAGCATCCTTCGTTGATTGTTTTCTTGCAGGCATTTCGTGACCCAACTAGGTAACATTATCAGTGCTGGAAGGGAGAAGGATTTGCAGAGAGGAGGAGGAAGATTGTGGGGTCCTGGGTGCTTCTCTGAGCTTGGTGGTTTTACTGCAGACGTTTCATGACCCAACTAGGTAATATCATCAGCAGGGTGGATAAAAATCAATGATTTTTTTTAAAAAATAAAAAAATCAGATTTTTTTAAATTTAAATTGGATTTTTTTGATTTTTATCAAATTTATTTTAATAAAAAACTTTTGGGGTAAAAATCGATCGTAAGATAGTTTTCTATTTAAGGTACATAAATAATTTAGTTTATTCAGCCTGAAATGGAGCTTAGTTATGTAGCAGGAGGCTGTATATTCTGCAACACTGGGACTATCGGTGAGTCTACAGTGGGTCAAAGGAGTAGCAGAGATGGCAGTTGCTCTTTAAAATTATGATTTAAATCGAGTTGATTTAAATCAAGCCTTTTTACTAGGGATTTAAATCATGATTTAAATTGTGATTTAAATCAACTCGATTTAAATCAAATCCACCCTGATCATCAGTGCACCAGTATTGGGTCAAGATTGCAAGAAAACCACCAAGCTCAGAGGGCACCCAGGACTCCACAGTCGTCTTCCTTCTCCACCTTCCCCTTCTTTTCTCCTCCTCCTCTTCTTCACTTCCTCCTCCTCCTCCTCTTCTCCTCTTCCTTCTCCTCCTCTCCTCCTTCCCCTCCCCTTCCTTCTCTTCCTCCTCCTCCCCTCCTCCTCCTCTTCCTCCTCTCCTCCTTCCCCTCCCCTTCCTTCTCTTCCTCCTCCCCTCCTCTCCTCCTCCTTCTTCCTCCTCCTCCTTCTCTTCCTCCTCCCCTCCTCCTCTTCTCTTCCTTCTCCTCCTCTTCCTCTTCCTCCTCCCCCTCCCCTTCCTTCTCTTCCTCCTCTCCTCCTCCTCTTCCTCCCCCTCCTTCCCCTTCTCATCTCTTCCTCCTCCCCTTCCTTCTCTTCCTCCTCCCTTCCTCCTCTTCCTCCTCCTCCCTTCCAGCACGGAGGATGTTCTCTAGCTGAGTCTCACGAAACGCCTGCAAGAAATCCACCCAGCTCAAGAGAGCACCCAGCATCCCTCATTTCAACCCTGAGCTACAAATACTCTCTTCTAGTAACATGTTAAGTGGCAGGGAGTTCCAAGTGCAAGACCTAAGACCAAGAAGGCTCTTCCTTGGGGTAAAAAAAAGTCCCATAGGCTGGGAGGGAACGGCATAATGCCCTCAAGGTGTCCCCTAAAGCGTTGTGGCTCAACCTGGAGCCCCTCCCAGCGTGTGACACTTCAAATCCCTTCATTTTTGGTGTGGCCTAAAAGCAAAGCCTCGCCCGCAAAGGGACGTTTGGAAGCTGCCCGAAGCAACTCAGTTTGTCTCCCACGGAGAACCTGCCTCCTTACCCTCCCTGGTGGCTCTGATTCATGGTAGGATGTGCAATGCCAGCCTCCCGTTCACGGATCCCGTCTTTTGTCTCGCTGGCAAAGAGTCGTCTGCTTCGAATCAAAGCCGCTTCTGAAAAGCAGCGTGATTCACTTCTGTCCTTCCCAAACCAGCTCGGGAGAAAAGAAAGGGGGTAAAGAGATAACGCTCCCCAAAACAAGGTCAGATTCTGCCATTGTGGGGCAGGGAGAAGCCGTTAAAAGAAACGTCCACTTTGCAAAAAGGAGCAGATCTTGCCGGGCTCTGCAGAGAGAAAAAAAAAAACCCTTAAAAACCCTCCCACATACCACCATAGTGCATCCTGCAAAGAATTGCTCCGTTGCACCCTTTCCCTGCTCTAATTTTTAAAGAGGGTGGCAGGGAAATTGCAAAAACCTTCCCTAACCCTAACCTTCTTCCTTCCTACTTTGCAATGGCCAGATCGGCAAAGGAGAGATTGGGAGACAATTCCATCTTATTTTCCATATTACATATAATTCCATATGTTATACTTGTTTTCTCCTACATGCTTGACAAACTAAATAACATAACATAACATAACATAACATAACATAACATAACATAACATAACATAACATAACATAACATAACATAACATAACATAACATAACATAATAAATAAAAAATAAAATAAAATAAAATAAAATAATAAAATAAAATAAAATAAAATAATAAAATAAAATAATAAAATAAAATAAAATAAAATAAAATAATAAAATAATAAAATAAAATAAATAAAATAAAATAATAAAATAATAATAAGCCAGCCAGCCATTCGAAGTTGGGCACTTTCGTCAGCAAAATCTTGCTTTTTTTCCAACACTAATCCCGGAATTTTGTATAGTTCTAGAACTGGGGATCCTTTCTCCAGTAAAGCTATGAAATATTACACTTCGTCCCACCCTCTGTTGCATTTCTTTTAAAATATTTGTGAACTGCCTGCATCAAGAGGACGGAAGTGTTCTGGGTGACTTGCTTTAAATCAGTGCTTTTCAAAATTGGCTACTCGAAGATGGGTGGACTTCAATTCCCAGAATTCCCCAGCCAGCCATCAATCTTCCAGGAGCCAACTTTGAAAAAAAAAAACCTGCTTTGAGCTGGCTGGGGAATTCTGGGAGTTGAAGTCCACCCAACTTAAAGCAGCCAAATTTGAAAAACATTGCTTTAAATAATGGAGACTTTCTCCTCCTCAAATCCTCACCATTTAATTTTCAGCAAGGGAATTAGAATAGAGGTAGAGTAGAGTAGAGTAGAGTAGAGTAGAATAGAATAGAATAGAATAGAATTCTCTATTGGCCAAGTGTGACTGGACACACAAGGAATTTGTCTTTGGTGCATAGGCTCTCAGTGTACATAAAAGAAAAGATACGTTCATCAAGAATCAGAAGGTACAACACTTAATGATAGTCATAGGGAAACAGTCAATCTTAAGGATACCAACAACAAGATTACAGTCATACAGTCATAAGTGGGAGGAGATGGGTGATAGGAACAATGAGAAGATTAATAGTAATTCAGATGTAGTAAATAGTTTGGCAGTGTTGAGAGAATTATTGGTTGATGGCTTTTGTAAAAAAACTGTCCTTGTGTCTAGTTGTTCTGGTGTGCAGTGCTCTACAGCCTCGTTTTGAGGGTAGGAGTTGAAACAGTTTATGCCCAGGATGCGAGGGGTCTGTAAATTTGAAAGACAACAGAGAAGAGAGAAGACAGTATGCAGATTTTCATGTGAAGTGGGATGTTTGGATGGATGGATGGAAGGGAAGGAAGGAAAGGAAGGGAGAAAGAAAGGGAAGGATAGAAAGGCGAAAGGAAGGAATGAGGGTGGGAGGGAAGAAGGAAAGAAAGAAAACAGGAAGGAAGGAAGGTCTCAAGAATTTAGAAAAGTTAGCTCATGCAATTCCACCCAACCCAATCACTTTCTGGATTATTATTATTATTATTATTATTTATTGCAAAATTTTCCTCTTCACTTACCTTTTCCTCGCCCCACTGAGTGCTTTCCACAAAACGTTGCATTTGGTTTATAACTTTAATTTTTTATCCCTTGTGGTTTGGTGGAACAAACAAGAAGATGCGTTTATTTGAAGGGTGTGCAACAACTCCTGTTTGTCTCACATTGAAAATCTGCACATTTATCTCCTGGTACTGCTTTCGTTTTCAGTGCCAATTTGCTTTCACTATTAGAATATTTTAAATTTTCTCTTCTGAATCGAAATTATCGTGAGGTTTGTTGAGTTGAATGGCTTGGCCAGGGTTTAAAGTGTATTATGATCCTGTAATATTCTCCTTTGCGGGGAAACATTGCAGATGGAGACTCCAAAAAAAGAAATCACAATTATTTTTTCTTTCTGCTGTTGTGCATTTTCCTTGGTTTTCTGCCGCTTTGACTTTTCTGTAATTTCGTGTGCTGTTTGTTCACGCATCTCTTGTTTTTCTTGACACGTTTCAAGGGCGCATGTACCAAATTGGAGAAGAGGGTTTTAAAAATGATTTCACAATCCTTCGACAAATTGTTGGAAATATTTAAACCCAGTTTTCCATTTAGAAATCATTCAGAGCAAATGAGAGCAATTAAAGTTGTCAAAAATAACCAAGATCGTTGTATGATGGATACAGTTTAGAGGAAAGAATGCAAATAAATCAGTAAATGTGATTTTAAGAATGGTTTAGTAAAATGTGTAGCAAAAGTTTTGCTTGGATACATTATTATTGAATGAAGGTAACTCTGTAAAGAATTTGAATAGTTTTCTTTTTCCAGCTAACCAATTCTGTTAAAATTTACATTATTATTCGATGAATGCAATTCTAAAGAATCGAAGGTAGCTTTCTTTTTCCAGTTAACTGAGATTGTTAAAATTTATTTTAATTATTTAAAATGTGTCACATTTTCTCCCATTAAATTTGCAATTAGCAGTGAGGTTCACGGAAGTGAAATTTTATTTCTAGTTTTAGGTCTAATATTTTGTCCTGAAATTTTTGCATAATGGACGTTTCCTCTGAGGGGTATTTAACATCCTGTTTGTGAAATATTCAATTGGTTAATTTCATTCTTAAGATTGGGAATCTTTCAAATTAAACCGCAAGGCGGATGAAATAGGAGGGCATGATAAAAATAGAGAAAATGAAAGTTTTGACTACGTGAAAAGTGGCTTGGCCTTAAGGTGATTCTAGCATTAATAAAGGATGGCATATTTAGATTTTTCCCATCTAAATCTCTCTCTCTCTCTCTCTCTTTCCGATCTCTCTCTTCCTTCCTGAAGGTGTTAATTTTTTGCCTTGCAAGGACGCTTTGCATTTTGACGCAGTGAAATGTTTGAAACCTTCTAAGAGATTTTACCTAACAGAACATCAGAGTTGGAAAGGTCCTTGGAGGTCATCTAGTCTGACCCCCTGCTCAAGCAGGAGACCTTATACTATGTCAAACAAATGCTTGTCTAATCTCTTCTTAAAAACCTAGTTTTTATTTTTTTTTAATCTTTTGGAGATTTGATTTGAGCTTGACTCTGTGGCAGGAATCCATCCATGCTGGTTTTTGGGGAGATGGTTGTGGTTTGCAATGGCTTCTTCTCCCTGTTGGGGGACAACCTTGTGGCCTTCCCACAACCAAGGACTAAACCAAGATCTTTCCTGACCTGGGTTGTGTCCAAAGATCATCCAGGCTTGTGGTTAACAACAGGTTTACAATCACAATTGGGAGCAGCTAGCCATCATAGAACAAGGCGAGTTCTAAGCGCAGCCGATTTTACGACCTTTTTCACCATGGTCGCTATGCGAATCACACAGTTGTTAAACCAATCCAGCTCCCCCCCCCATTGACTTTGTTTGTCAGAGGTCAGATGGGAAGGTTACCAATGGGGATCATGTGACCCCTGGAACTGGCGTGAATACACACTAGTTGCCCAAACCTGAAGTTTTGTCATATTACAATGGGGTTGTGACGGTCATAAGTGTGAGGACCGAGCCTTAAATCGCTTTTTTTTCTCAGTGCTGTTGCACCTTCGAACGGTCGTACGTCGGGGACTTGCTTGTAAAAGCCTTAAACTGCTTGGCAGAGAGCTTTAACTTTTGCAAAGGGGAGCCATCCGTTCTGTCTCCCCGGCTGCGTTGGCAGGAAGATGGATGGTCCTTGGTGCCGCTTGGCTGGCAGGAAGCCTTCTCGAGTGACAGGGGGCCTGTCCTAATTGGGCTAATCATGCTCCGGGGTTGTGCGTTCGGAGTGCACAGCCGTTTGTCAAAGGGGCTGCCCCCCCCGCACCCCCCCCACCTATCGCCAGGTAAATCTAGTGGAAAGAAAGTGATGAATGGGCCCAGCCATTCCGAAAATCCCATCAGCCGGCAACGTCGGTCATGCCTCCCTGCAAATATGGGATCATTGCACACTGCCGGCGGTGGAGGCAGGCCGCTTAGGAGAGGGCTGTGTGTGTGTGTGTGTGTGTGTGTGTGTGTGTGTGCATCTGCAGATGGTGTGATTAAACCAAGGATCCATGGCTGCTGTTGTCAGAATGCATCTGAAAGATGATTTCAGGCTCCGGAGGAACTGCCAAAGTTTTGCAGGCTTAATGTCTTTCTTTCTTTCTTTCTTTCTTTCTTTCTTTCTTTCTTTCTTTCTTTCTTTCTTTCTTTCTTTCTTTATCTCTCTCTCTCTCTCTCTCTTTTCTTTCCTTTTCATTCCATTTCTTCCTTCCTTCCTTCCTTCCTTCCTTCCTTTCTTTTCTCCCTCCCTCCTTCCCTCTTTCTTTCTTTCTCTCTCTCTTTTCTTTTCATTCCATTTCTTCCTTCCTTCCTTCATTTCTTTCTTTTCTCCCTCCTTCCCTCTTTCTTTCTTTCTCTCTCTCTTTTCATTCCATTTCTTCCTTCCTTCCTTCCTTTTCTCCCTCCCTCCTTCCCTCTTTCTTTGTTTCTCTCTCTCTTTTCTTTTCATTCCATTTCTTCCTTCCTTCCTTCCTTTTCTCCCTCCCTCCTTCCCTCTTCTTTCTCTCTCTCTCTTTCTTTTCTTTTCTTTTCATTCCATTTCTTCCTTCCTTCCTTTTCTCCCTCCCTCCTTCCCTCTTTCTTTCTTTCTTTCTCTCTCTCTCTCTTTTCTTTTCATTCCATTTCTTCCTTCCTTCCTTTCTTTCTTTTCTCCCTCCTTCCCTCTTTCTTTCTTTCTCTCTCTTTTCTTTTCTTTCCATTCCCCTTCCTTCCTTCCTACCTACCTACCTACCTACCTACCTACCTACCTACTTCTATAAATCACCTCAAGGCAGTGAACATACCTTAGCAGATTCTTAACAGAGTAATAGAGTTTGAAGGGACCTTGGAGGTCTTCTAATGCAGCCCCCTGCTTAGGCAGGAAACCCTAGACCAGGGATGGCTAACCTTTTCCGGACTGTGTGACCACCACTGCACATACCCCGCCCCCACACATGCACATGTGACCCCCCACGCCCTGCCCCCTGCATGCACACACGATCCCCCCGCATGTGCCCCACACATCACGGCAGAGGTCCGCCAACCAGCTGGTGGCAGGAGGCGCAGGTGCAATGGCAGCGGAGCTGAGCTGCAGATGTTCAGCCCGAAATTTGGAATTCCTGTCCACTCTCGACTCCTTCCCGAGAGAGGCAGAGATTCTTGTTCAATAATATTAAAGGTCTCATCGCAGGATGTAAGCTGTTGCAAGCCAAGCTGCCTTTTTGCAATTGACTGATGGGGATGTTGTCAATTCCGAAGATTGTTACGCTTCTTGCACAGTCAGCCAGATGTTCAGACTGCTTTTGGCGTTTCTGTCCAGCTCTTGAGTCCTTCTTAAGGACCGGAGAAAGACAGGTGTGGATGTTGGATGGGCGTTACAGATCTCATGGCAGGATTTAAGCTGTTCCGAGTGAAGCTGCCTTTTGCAATTGACTGATGGGGATGTTGTCAAGGCCGCTGGGATTCAAGTGGCCCTCCAGATATTTTGGCACCTAATCACTATTGGGGCTACCTCCGCTTTCTTTTGCCACAGTCGTTCTCTTTCTATTTGCAGGTCTTTGTATTTTGAGATCTTCTCCCACTCTTTCCCTTCTCGTCTGCTGTCATCAGATACTGCCACATTCCCTAAACAAACTTTTTTGTCTTTCTTATTGACAATTGTGACGTCTGGGGTGTTGTGTGGCAGATGCTTGTTTGAATTCTAACATCCCTAGGCAATTCAGCTTCTTCACTTTTTATGACTTTCTCTACAGGCAGTCCTCGACTTACGACAGCCATTGAACCCGGAATTTACGATGCTAAGCAAGAAATGGATTTAAGCGAGTTTTACTCCATTTTTACGACCTTCCTTGCCACATTTGTTAAGTGAACCACTGCGGTTGTTCAATTAGTAACACGGTCCTTAAGTGAATCAGGCTTCCCCGTTGACTTTGCTGGTCAGGAGGTTGCAAAAGAGGATCACTTGACCCCGGGACACTGCAACGGTCATAAATACGAATCAATTGCCAAGTGTCCAAATTTTGATCACGTGACTATGGGGAGGCTGCAACGGTCGTCAGTGTGAAAAAAGGTCCTCAGTCACTTTTTTCAATGCCATTGTAACGTTGAATGATCACTAAGTGAATCGTCGTAAGTCAAGGACTGCCTGTATTTTATGGTCCCACCAGTTCTCGCTTGCAGGCAAATGATATTTCTTGGAAATCTGCTTAGGCGACTGAGTCTGTGCAGAAGCTTAACTGCCCTGTATAGAGGAGGCTCCCTTTGTATTAAGCTCTGCTCTGCTGAAAGGAAACTAACTGTTCTCTCCTGCCTTGTGCGTTGCTTGTAACTGCTACTATGTTGAAGAAGAATCTATGTGGGTATTGTACATTTATCTTCATGTATTATTATGTATATAAAAGAAGTTAATGAATCCTGCTGCATCCGCCTGCCTGCGTGTGCTTTCTGGATTTAATTTCTGCAACAAGCTCTGACATAACAGAGTTGGAAGGGACCTTGGAGGTCATCTAGTCCAACCCCCTCCCTGCCCAAGCAGGAGACCCTACACCATTTATGGCAGAGGGCAGCCCAGTCCCTTCTTGAAAGCTTCCAGGGATGAGGGTCCCACAACTTCTGAAGGCAACTTCTGTTCCATCGGTTGATTGTTCTCACTGTCAGGAAATTCCTCTTTATTTCTAGGTTGAATCTCTCCTTGATCAGTTTCCATCCCTTATTCCTTGCCTGGCCTTCAGGTGCTTTGGAGAATAGCTTGACCCCCTTCCTCCTCTCTGGGGCAGCCCCTCAAATATTGGAAGATGCTCTCCTGTCTCCCCTGGTCCTTCTCTTCACTAGACTAGCCAGGACCAGTTCCTGCAACCGTTCATCCTATGTTTTAGCCTCCAGTCCCCTCATCATCCTGGTTGCTTTTCTCTGCACTCTTTCCAGAGTCTCAACCTCTTTTTTCTAGTGTGGTGACCAAAATTGGATGCAGTAGAATAAAATGCAGGTTTGACTCAGGATTGGGGCAGTTCTGAAGGAGGCTTTTATAAAGTGGTACTAACACTTCACGTGATCTTGATTCTATCCCTCTGTTTATGCAACCAAGGATCATATCAGCTTTTTTGGCGGCGGCTGCTACATACGGCTGGCTCGCGTTGAAGGGATCGTCTACTAGGACTCCAAAGTCCCTCTCACAGTCACTGTTTTCGAACCAGGTTTTGCCCAAACTTGGTAATACATATTTAAATGCTGCAGCAGCCAAAAAAGCCAACACACAGTCAGTCCTGCATTAACAGGGGGGTAGAATCAAGATGACAAGAAGTGATAATACTGCTTTATAAGGCCTTGGTAAGGCCACACTTGGAATCCTGTGTCCACTTTTGGTCACCATGATACAACAACAACAACAATAGAACGTGATTATGGATGAAACATGTGACAGTGATACCCATGGTCATCGGGGCACTTGGTACCATGTCCAAGAATTTTATAAAATGCATCAAGAAATTGCAGCTTCCTGCAATAACACCAGGAGAACTGCAAAAAACTGTGCTACTTGGAATATCGTACATCTTAAAAAGGTACTTGGTTGCAGGGTGGATTTGATTTAAATCACAATTTAAATCATGATTTAAATCATTAGTACAAAGGCTTGATTTAAATCAACTCGATTTAAATCCTAATTTTTAAAGAGCAACTGTCATCTCTGCTACTCCTTTGACCCACTGTGGACTCACCGATAGTCCCAGGGTTGCAGAATATACAGCCTCCTGCTACATAACTAAGCTCCATTTCATGCTGAATAAACTAAATTATTTATGTATCTTAAATACAAAACTACATTACGATAGATTTTTACCCCAAAAGTTTTTTATTAAAATAAATTCGATAAAAATCAAAAAAATCTGATTTAAATAAAAAAAAATCTGATTTAAATAAAAAAAATCTGATTTTTTTTAATTTTTATCCACCCTGCTTGTTTGATCCCTAGGACGCTGGTAGCAACCCGTATCAACCATTAGCACCAATCAATGGTATTTGTGATGCATTTTTGAATGTTCAGCTGACTGAGTTTCATGTTTAATGAATAAGCTTATAATCATTATCATCATCATCATCATCATCTAGCAAGCTAGACATGACTAAGTTGCTAAATTAATCCATTGGTTATTATGTAAACAACATACATTTTGAGAAGATACTTGGTCGATACCTAGGATGTGGGCAGCAACTCATATCAACCATCAGAACCAGTCAATAATATTTCTGATACATTTTTAAATGTTCAGTTGACTGAGTTTTATATTTAATGAATAAAAGAGATGATAATAATAATTCTGAGATCCTACAAAGAATGCACAGAAGAGCAACAAAGATGAGGAGGAGGCTAAAACGTAGGATGAACGGTTGCTGGAACTGGGTATGTCTAGTTTAATGAAAAGAAGGACCAGGGGAGACATGATAGCAGTCTTCCAATATCTCAGGGGCTGCCCCAAAGAAGAGGGAGTCAAGCTATTCTCCAAAGCCCCTGAAGGCAGGACAAGAAACAACGAATGGAAACTAATCAAAGAGAGAAGCAATCGGGAATTAAGGAGGAACTTCCTAACAGTGAGGACAATTAACCAGTGGAACAACTTGCCACCAGAAGTTGTGGGAGCTCCATCACTGGAGGTTTTTAAGAAGAGACTGGACAGCCATTTGACCAAGATTTTCTAAGGTCTTATCTTGGACAGGGGTTGGAGTAGATGACCTCTGAGGTCCCTTCCAGCCCTAGGATCCTATGATTCTGGAAGGAAGGGAGGGAGGGAGGGAGGGAGTGAGGGTGGGTGGAATCTTATCAGAGGGAGATCCAACCTGGAGAAATTTCCTGACAGTGACAACAATTAACCGGTGGAACAACCTGCCACCAGAAGTTGTGAATGCTCCATCAGTGGAGGTTTTCGAGAAGAGATTGGACAGCCATTTGTCTGAAATGGTCTAGGGTCTCCTGCTTGAGCAGAGGGCTGGACTAGAAGACCTCCAAGGTCCCTTCTGGATCTATTCCGATTGATTGACCTACATCTCGTTGTGGCTCTGTTATTCCTTACGTTCAATGCCCGAGGGTGAGCTAGAGACGATGGGAGTGAGATGTATCTTCAGAGTGGAGACCCACCCTTATTTCTCTCTCCCCCCCACCCAAATCCCCTTTCCTGGAGTTTCTGGGGCACGTGTTGAGCTGTCTCAGTCATCCTTTGTTGTAGAAGGCAAAGGAGCCAGCTCTGTTTGGGTTGGGGGGCCGTGCATGACCGCCAGGCCAAATTCCAAAGCAGCTTTTCGCCCCTGGGAGGGAGGGAGGGGGACTGAGCTGCCACCCCCCTAATCGTCCCTTTGTCGGCAGGCGGCACGCCTCCCAGAAAGTCATCTGCCGGTGACCCCCCCTCCCCAGGCTCTGTGGGGATGGAGGATGGGGACAGGCTTCAGACAGACATGTTGACCTCTTGGTCACCAGCAGCTCCTCAAGCATTCCTGGCCGCAGGCTCCAGCCTCCCCCCCACCCCGTGCATGGGGGTGGGGGCCGTCTTAACGCACCTCCGATCACCTGGATTTTGGGCTGCACCTGTCCGGTGAGAGGGGGGTCACCCAGGCGAGCGGGGAGAAGAAGGGTTAGAAGATCAGAGGAGCAGCCAAGGAAGAAGTCTGCCAGCTGCTCATGTCAAGGAGAGGATTAATGGCTATTTAAATAGCAACCAGGAGTCGGAGGAGGAGGTGGTACCACCAACGAGACCGATGGCCGGAGGCTCGCAAGGAATGCGTTTTTGGCGGTTTGTTTTCCTCTCTCTGGCCTTCCTGTAGAATCTCAGGGGTCTCCAACCTTGGCAACTTTAAGACTTGTGGACTTCAACTCCCAGAGTTCCTCAGCCAGCTGTGCTGGCAGAGGAACTCTGGGAGTTGAAGTCCACAAGTCTTAAAGTTGCCAAGGTTGGAGACCCCTGATTTAGATGCCTCAGTGGAGCACCCGCTGCTGGAGGAAGCTGGGGAGGCGTAAGGGGGAGAGAGTCAAGGGGGCTCAAGGCTGAGACGCAGGAGAGGCCGAGAGACCTCTGGACATCTGGAAAGATGGCTCTTCCTGGCGGTGCCAAGCCGGAGAGGTTGACCAAACTGCCATGGAAGGCATTCCGGCTGGGATGGTTGTGCATGGGGTTGGGTTGGATAAAACACAGCAAGCTTTGCCAAGATCATTGATGATGTTACCTAGTTGGGTCATGAAAAGGTCTGCAAGAAATAAAGAAAAAAGCCAAGCTGAGAGACCACCAAGGACCCCACGGTCTTCTTCCTCCTCCTCCTCTTCTTTCTCCTCCTCCATCTCCTCCTCCTCCCTTCTAGCACTGATGATGTTCCCTAGTTGGATCGTGAAAAGTCTGCAAGAAAACAGCCAAATTCGCAGCTTCAAGGACCCCACAATCCTCCTCTTCCTCTTACCCCCTCCCTATTTTCCTCCTCCTCCTCCTGTCCACAAAGCCCACTCACTTCTAGCACTGATGATGTTTCCTACTTGGGTCATGAAATGCGTGCAAGAAAACTACTAAATTCAGAGAGCACCAAAGACTCCGCAGTCCTTCTCCTCCTCCTCCTCTTCCTTCCTGCAAACCCTTCTCCTTTCTAGCGCTGATGGTGTTACCTTGCTGGGTCAAGAAACATCTGCAAGAAAACCACAAAGCTCAGAGAGCACCAAGGGCCCCACAGTCCTCCTTTTCCTCCTCCTCCTCTTCCTGTCTGCAAACCCCTCATCCTTCCAGCACTGATGATGTTAGCTAGTTGGGTCATGAAACATGAAGCTCGGAGAGCACCAAGGAGCCCAGAGTTCAACCCTGAGCTACAAATATTGTCTGCTTTTAAACGTGTCTTTTAGATTAAAGGAGGCATCAATTAAGATGTTGGAAGAAGGTGAAGATTCCTCCCTTAAGCCTCCCTATCGGATATTATGACCGTCAGGGCAAAAACGCCTGCACCAATTAAGAGGGAAGGAAAAAAATCTCTCTTCTTAATTGGGAGGCCAACATTTGGATGGAGGTTTCAGACGTTTTGCAAATGTTACGTAAGTGCCTTTGTCTGTCGGTGAGGCTGGGACAAATGCGCAGACAAAAAATGGAAATAAAATGGAACTTTTTCAGCCCACGTGACACATTACATTCACCCCGTGCTGGCAACGGGGGGATTCTTGTCTCCCGCGTTGTGAAATTACATACCAAGGCTCAGAAATCTGTTATTGCTAATCTCTCCTCCCCTCCGTTGTGAATGGTCACTGTTCTTATCTCGCCTTGGAGCTTTGTAGGGAAAGCGGCCAGCCTGTTGTGCTTCCATTGTGCATTTTGCGGGATCTCGGCAACGTGTGTGTACCTGCCTTCGGATGTTGCCGAGGTTTTTCGCTTCACCTCCCTGAAAATAAAATCGAATCTGGCAGAGAAGTTGGTTTTCTGCTAGGAATGGAGATAGCTGAGAGCCTGTTGCATTTAGCCCCAAGTGAAAATGACATTGAATGCAAACGCTGGAATTTGTCAGGAGGGGCAGCCTTAGTTTGAAGAGCTTCTCCAGATGTCAGAGGGAGAAAGGAAGGGAGGGAGGGAGGGAGGGAGGAAGGAAGGAAGGAAGGAAGATGAGAGACAGAAGGAGAACGAAGGAAGGAAGATGAGAGAAGGAAGGAGAAGGAAGGAAGGAAGATGAGAGAAGGGAGGAAGGAGGGAAAATGAGGGAAAGATAGAGAAGGAAGGAAGATGAGAGGATGGAGAAGGAAGCAAGGAAGGAAGGAAGAATGAAAGAAGATGAGAGAAGGAAGGGAGGCAGGGAGGGAGGAGAGAGAAAGGGAGGGGCAGGGAGGGAGGGAGGAAGGAGGGAGGGAGGAAGGAAGGAAGGAAAGAGTAAGGAGGGGGAAGGAGCAAGGAAGGAAGGAGAAAGGAAAGAGGAAGGAAAGAGAGGGAAAGGAAAGGAAAAAAAAACAGGTCTGTAGCTGATGACTTTGGAGTTTCTTAACTTCTTCTCTCTGGCAATATAGTTACAAACATAGAATCAGAGGATTTGGAAGGACCTTGGAGGTCTTCTAGTCTGACCCCCTGCTCAAGGCAGGAGACCTTATACCAGGGGTCTCCAAACTTGGCAACTGTAAGACTTGTGGGCCTGAACTCCCAGAATTCCTCAGCTAACATGGCTGGCTGGGGCATTCTGGGAGTTGAAGTCCAGGAGTCTTAAAGATGCCAAGTTTGGAGTCTCCTCTTGAAAATTTCCCGCGATGGAGCACCCACCACCCCGAGAGATTAAGCCTGAACGTGCATTTAATGGAGGAATGGTTTAATTGAGGCCCTTTGCAACCCAGTGTTAACAAGCCTGTGGAATTTAGGGCAGCTCATTGTGGGGACGAGATGGGAAAATGTTGAGAGCCATCAGGGCAGCTGCATCCAAGGGTCCCTGCAGTGGTGGGTCTCAAAAGTTGGCCAGATGACCCATGGAAGCCTGGGGTGGCATCGTAAGACTTGACCGGCTGAATTGCCCATTTGGCCAACTCCATCATGTCCTGGGAAATGCGTGGTACCCATAAGAAATTGGAGAAGGAGGGCCCTTTCCTGATTCGGGAGGGGGGGGTCTTTGCTGTTCTCAGAGCTTACTTGTTCTCTTGGAGACGTTTCATGACCCAGCTAGGGAACATTATCCGTCCAAGGGAAGACGGGGGTTTGCTTTTGGTTTATATACTGTTGCTTGCCTTGCCATTGTTGTGTATGTGGTTGTGTGTGTGTGGGGGGGTAGTTTTCCCTTTGGCGTTTCCTGGATTAGGGTATCGTTTTCTGCTTGATTGTTTGTCTGGTGTTGATCCCTGCTTTTTCACTGAGGATATTCCCTAGTTGGGCCATGAAACGTCTGCAAGAAAACCACCAAGCTCAGAGAGCACCAAGGACTCCATAGTTCTTCTCCCTCCCTCCTCCTTCTCCTCCTCCTCCTCCTCCCATTCTCCTCCTCTTCCTGTCTGCAAACCCCTCATCCTTCTAGCACTGATGATGTTACCTAGTTGGGTCATGAAACACGAAGCTCGGAGAGCACCAAGGAGCCCAGAGTTCAACCCGGAGCTACAAATATTGTCTGCTATTAAAAGTGTCTTTTAGATTAAAGGTGACAACAATTAAAATTTTGAAAGAACATTAAGATTTTTTCCTTAAGCGTCCCTATCGGATATTATGAATGTCAGGGCAAAAACACCAAGGACCCACTGTCCTCCTCCTCCCCCTCCCCAAAAAGCCCTCTCCCTTCTATTACCAATGATTTTATTTATTGATTGATTGATTGATTGATTGGTTCGATTTATATGCCGCCCTTCTCCAGAGACTCAGGGCGGCTTACAATGAGTTAAGCAATAGCCTTCATACTTTTGTATATACCTGCTTAGTAGGGCTTTCGGCCCCCACCCTAAGCGGTGTTCTTTTTTATACAAAGTCAGCTTATTGCCCCCACAATCCAGGTCCTCATTTTACCTACCTCGGAAGGATGGAAGGCTGAGTCAACCTTGAGCCTGGTGAGATTTGAACTTGCAGTAATTGCAGGCAGCTGGTGCTACTTAACAGCCCTTTAGTCCGCTGCACCACCAATGTTAGCTAGTTGGGTAATGAAATGTGTGCAAGAAAATCACCAAGCTCAGAGAGTCCTCCTCTCCTCTCCGCTCCTCCTACCACTCCTTCTGATGATGATACCTAGTTGGGTCATGAAACGTTTGCAAGAAAACCACCAAGCTCACAGAGCACCAAGGACCCCACAGTCTTCCTTCTTCTCCTTCTCCTTCTCCTTCTCCTTCTCCTTCTCCTCCTCCTCCTTCTCCTTCTTCTCCTTCTCCTTCTCCTTCTTCTACTCCTTCTCCTTCTCCTCCTTCTCCTTCTTCTCCTCCTTCTCCTTCTCCACTTCCTTCTCCTTCTCCTTCTCCTTCTCCTTCTCCTTCTCCTTCTTCCCCTTCTCCTTCTCTTCTCTGCATATCCCACTCCCTTCTAGTACTGATGATGATACCTAGTTGGGTCATGAAACGTTTGTAAAGAAACCACCAAGCCCAGAGAGCACCAGGACCCCACCGTTCAGTTCTCTGGTATTGTTGCCTACTTGATCAGAAGCCAACCCACTTTGCATGGGTTTCCCAGGTGGTTCCTTGGCTTAAACAGACAATCCAAGTCCTACTAAGTGACTTGCACCCGTGCTCCACCCGGTAACCCTTCTCTCTCCTCTCTTCCTCTCCTCCTAGCCGCAGTACACCAACCTGGGGCTTCTGAACAGCATGGACCAGCAGATCCAAAACGGCTCTTCATCCACAAGCCCATACAACACGGAGCACGCCCAGAACAGCGTCACGGCCCCGTCCCCCTACGCCCAGCCCAGTTCCACCTTCGACGCCCTCTCCCCGTCTCCGGCCATCCCCTCCAACACAGATTATCCGGGGCCTCACAGCTTCGACGTCTCATTTCAACAGTCCAGCACTGCAAAGTCAGCCACATGGACGGTGAGTCAACTTTCGGGGATGGGTTGGGTCTGGTTGGGTCCCCAAAAAAGGAATAAGGCGAGGGCAGCTGGATTTGGCATGGAGGAGGTCCTGTTAGGGACGGTTGCTTGGCCTGCCAGGATTGTGGGTAGTCCTTGATTAGAATATTGTTTTCTGCTCGACTGTTTGTCTGGTGTTATTCCCTGCTTATTCATTGAAGAGTTTACCTAGCTAGGACATGAAATGTCCGCAAGAAAATCAAACTCAGAGAGCATCAAGGTTCCTACAGTCCTCCTCCTCTTCCTCCCCTCTTCCTTTAGTCCTGCTGATGTTAGTTGACCAACTCTGAATGGTCACTAAGCGAACTGTCATAAATCGAGGACTACCTGTATTCCAGATCTTGAAGGTTCTGTAATGGGTAGGTTCTGGGCTGGTTTTGTTAACTGTAGGGAGAGGAGGAGATCTGAGAGCTCATGGGACAATCCAGATTTTTTCTCCAAATTGTCACAGAATTGTGTTTTTTTTTTTTAAATAATCACACACAAAAGTTAGTTGGGTCATGTTAGCAGTTTTCTAAATTAGAGCATTGTTTTCTGCTCGACTGTTTGTCTGGTGTTATTCCCTGCTTATTCATTAAAGAGGTTACCTAGCTGTGTCATGAAATTTCTGCAAGAAAACCACCAAACTCAGGGAGCATCAAGGACCTACAGTCCTCCTCCTCCTTCTCCCTTCTAGCCCTGATGATGTTACCTACTTGGGTCATGAAACGTCTTAAGAAAACCACCAACCACTCAGAGAGCACCAAGGACCCCACAATTCTCCTCCCCCTCCCCTCCTCCTCCTCCCCTCCACAATCCCCCCTCCCTTCTAGCAGTGATGTTCTTCCCTAGTTGGATCATGAAAGGTTTGCAAGAAAACTACCAAGCTCAGAGAGCACCAAGGACCACATAGTCTTCTTTCTCCTTCTCCTTCTCCTTCTCCTCTCTGCATACCCCACTCCCTTCTAGTACTGATGATGTTACTTAGTTGGGTCATGAAACGTTTGCAAGAAAACCACCAAGCTCAGAGAGCACCAAGGACCCCACAGTCTTCCTCCTCTTCCTCCTCCTCCTCTCCACAGTCCTCCTCCTTCTCTTTTCAACTGGTTAAAAACAAAAAAGAGACAGAGAGGTTACTTATCATTGCTGGTGCTGTTTTCTCATGGATTGCTGGGGTGAGGTAGCTGTTGGAAGGTATTTGGGAATGTAGGGTAGAACTTAATAAGTGAGGTGTCATCAGACCGTATTCCTGGAAACCTGGTCTGCAATTAAGCCAAAGAAGTGGTAATTTTCTTACTTGCCCAGGTCTTTTGGAAATTGCAAGGCCTCTGGGCACCTCTGAAATGCTAAGGTCGTATTAACAGGAGTCCTCGATGTACGGCCACAATTGAGCCCACGATTTTGATTGCTAAGAAAGACGGTTGTGAAGCTCCATTTCTTGCCCTTTCTTGCCACCGTTGCTAAGTGAATCCCTGCTGTTGTTCAGTTAGTAACACCGTCACTAAGTGAATCTGGCTTCCCCGTTGCTTCGTCGGAAGATCGCAAAAGGGGGATCACGTGATCCCCCCCCCCCGGGAACACTGCAACGGTCATAAATACAAGTCAGTTGCTAAAAGTCTGACTTTTGAACATGTGACCACAGGGAGGCTGCAACAGTCATAAGTGTGTGACAATTGGTCATAAGACACTTTTTTTCAGTGCCATTGTAACTCTGAATGGTCACTAAGCAAACTGTCATAAATCGAGGACTACCTGTATTCCAGATCTTGAAGGTTCTGTAATGGGTAGGTTCTGGGCTGGTTTTGTTAACTGTAGGGAGAGGAGGAGATCTGAGAGCTCATGGGACAATCCAGATTTTTTCTCCAAATTGTCACAGAATTGTGTTTTTTTTTTTTAAATAATCACACACAAAAGAGGAGATTTTGTAGGAGAACACATGGAAAGACATGGGGTGGAGTCTCACTTGGTTTTTCTCCTGATCCCAACTGATTGGGGGAACGTTGGCCATGGTTGAGCTCTTGCCTTGCTTTGGGGACCTTCAAGATGTGTCTTCAGAAACGTGTCTCTATAGTAGTGGCCAAAATTGTGGAAACCTTTTGGGAAAAGTGTATTTTCTAAAACTAGCTAATAACACCACTTTTGGGGGGGGGGAGTAATACTACCATAAAATGATATATCCATGGAAAGATAATATAATCAAGAATGTAATGCAATAACTTTTATAGAGGACTTGCTATTAGAATAGCAGTGACAGTATAAAGAAGAAAAGTGAAACACGTAGAAAAAACGAGAGATACAAAAATGATCCCCATGTCAGTTAATCCGTAGTTGGGTAACCTTTAGCATGAATTACAGCCTTACAACGTCTTCCCATGGAGGGAACCAAGTCTTTGAGTTCTGCAGCTGTTCTAATGTGAAACCAAGATTGAATGATGGCTTCTATTAACTGGGTTTTATTGCTGGGTTGCTTCTGACTAACCAGTTTCTTTAGTTGGCTCCATAGATTTTCCATTGGGTGAAGGTCTGGGCTATTCCCAGGCCATTCCAGCAGTGGAATAGGATTATCTTCAAACTCCAGAAGAAAAAGTGGTGTTATTAGCCATCAAGCCTCAAAAATACACTTTTCCCCAAAAGGTTTCCACAATTTTGGCCACTACTGTATATCTAGAGATAGATGAGAGACCAAGGAAATAGCTTTTCTGAGAACTTTCCTTAAAAAATATACTGACCAAAAAAAGCCACTTTCTAATCCAGACTGGTCTTTTTCTTCTTCTCAGCTCAACCAGGATGGAGAACATGGTTTGATGGGTGGTTTAGTGCTCTCTTTCAGTGTCAGCTTAAGACTTGTCAGCATGGCTGGTTGGGGAATTCTGGAAGTTGAAATCCACAAGTCTTAAAATTGACAAGTTGGGAGATCCCTGGATTAAATTATTCTTCCTGAGTTGAGGAGCTGAGGAGACCCCATAACACGAGGGGGGCCTCAAGCAGAATCTGGGAGTTGCGTCTTTCTAAAATTGAAGGAAATGTGTTTGTCTGAATCTGGAAGCTTCATTGCTCCAGGACTGTTATCATGTGTGAAGGCTTTTGGTCCCATCCATATGTGTTGGCCTGCACCCTTGATCTCATGAACATTGATTGACTGCCCTGATTTGTCCAGGTGGTGGAATGCCAACTATCATTGCAAGTGAAGATCTTGAGAATTTGGTGGCTCTTCTCTTGCTTCCTGAAGCCTTCCTTTGTGTTGTCACCCTTGACTTTCACAGTTGTCTTAACTTGGCCCAAAGTCAGAAGATATTAAGATCTCATCGCTGGGCTGCTTAAGTCAACCGCTTCTTCTTTTCACTTGATGTGACTTCAGGGCTCTTCAGCCAACAGTTGTCATCCTCCTTTCTCCTTAATGACAGGTTAGGAACCAACCCAACTGGAAGTATCTCTTAGGTTACCATGACCTACTAACAGTTTTAATTGAATGGTGCTCCACCCAAGGAGTTCCTGAAGGTTGAATGTCTTCTCACAATTTCCACCAACTCTTCCAAAAGTGACTTGAATTGCCAGAGGAGATTTTATTTTCATCAAGCTTTCTCTCTTGAACTCGTTTCTTTCTCCTGGTGGGTTAGCAAGCAAGTTGAGAACCAACTTAGAAGTAAGGAGAAATTATTCTGACCCGTGAGAACAGTTGATCAGTGACGTAGCTTGGCGTAGCCTGGAGTATGGATGCTCTATCAATGGAGGTTTTCAAGGAAATACCAGTGGGCCTCAACCTATGACAACAATTGAGCCCAACATTTCTGTTGTTAGGCGAGACCGATGCTAAATGAATTTTGCCTGATTTTACAACCTTCCTTGCCACAGTTAAGTTAGTAACCGGTTCCCCATTGGCTGTGCTTGGCAGAAACTGGCTGGGAAGGTTGCCGGATAGAACACAATGCCAAAGAGAAAGAAAGAAAAAAGAAAGAGAAAGAAAGAAAAAGAAAGAACAAAGAAACAAAGATTGATTTAAGGAGAAAGAAAGAAAGATTGATTTAAGGAGAAAGAAAGATTTAAGAAAGGAAAGAGAAAGAGAAAGAAAGAAAGATTGATTTAAGGAGAAAGAAAGATTTAAGAAAGGAAAGAGAAAGAGAAAGAAAGAAAGATTGATTTAAGGAGAAAGAAAGATTTAAGAAAGGAAAGAGAAAGAAAGAAAGAAAGTTTGATTTAAGGAAAAAGAAAGATTTAAGAAAGGAAAGAGAAAGAGAAAGAAAGAAAGATTGATTTAAGGAGAAAGAAAGATTTAAGAAAGGAAAGAGAAAGAGAAAGAAAGAAAGATTGATTTAAGGAGAAAGAAAGATTTAAGAACGGAAAGAGAAAGAGAAAGAAAGAAAACAGAAAGAAAGATTGATTTAAGGAGAAAGAAAGATTTAAGAAAGGAAAGAAAGAAAAATTGATTTAAGGAGAAAGAAAGAAAGAGAGAAAAAAGATTTAAGAAAGGATAGATAGAAAGAAGAAAGAAGAAAGATTTAAGAAAGGATAGAAAGAAAGAGCAATCCTCAACCACACAAGCAAAGGCTCCCACCATTCCTCCACCATACGTAGATCAAGGGTGCGTGTGAATGGTCAGCCCCAGGTGTGAGGTCTCTTGCACGAGAGAAGGAGGAGGAGACGATGGCGTCATCCTCGTGTGAGACCTTTGGACGTCTCTAGTTCCCACGCAGGACTCTCCGTGCAGGGGCCTTCGGAAGCCCTGCGCCCTCGTGCCATTGGGTGATTCCCCCCCCTTCCTGCCAGCTGCCCACCTACTCACCCCATTGTTTCTGGGAACACAATTTGGCAACCTACGCTCCGGGAAAAACCAGTTGCGGGAAAGTTGGAAATGAACCTCCCCCCTTTTTTTTATTACCGTCCCCTCCCTGCCCTTGAGAGGAAAAAAAAAAAAGCAAAATATTTGCACCTAAGTCTGCAATCTTCTGCTAGTCTCGTGAAAGGAAGAATTCCAGCTGCAGCCTTTAGAGCCTAAGAATTGGCTATTTTTACAGGGTTCACCGCCCCCCAAACAAACGCTTTGAATGCAAGTACCGGTACTTACAACAGTTACAACAACACTAAAAAAGCGACTTGCCACGTTTTTCGGTACTTCCAACCAATTGGAGCATCCCACGTGATCAAAATTTGGACGCTTACCGACGTTCTCATACTACACGACGGTTGCAGTAAAAAACATGAGTTACATTTAAGTTAAAATTACATGCAAACAGTTGTAAGTTTCCTATTTGTTATTTAAGTATTTTATGTTTTATCTTGTTTTTAACGTGGTGGTAAGACGCCCAGAGTCACCTCTAGGAGAGATAGAAGGGATATAAATGAAATCAGTGAAATAAATCATTTGAAAAGCTAAAATACATATAAGATATCCAAAATTTAAAAAAAAACAAACTTTTTTAAAAAAACCAATAAAGCTTATTGAAAGGGATAAAATATTAAATATAAAAAACAGAATAGTTAATATATGGTAATTAAAACTATCCTAGACCAAAACACAAATAATAAATTACATATTCATTAAAGCTCATTGTTTTTCTGGCAACTGCGACAATTTTTGGCCCTACTTCTAGTCCTTAATTTACAACCATTCATTTAGTGACCACACGGACTTGCAACACCACTGAGAAAAGTGACTTACAAACAGTCCTCACACTTACGACTGTTGCAGAATCCCCATGATCAAAATTCACGCAACCATGGCAAGTGACTCATATTTATGACGGTTGCAGGAATCCAGGTTCACTTTACGACCAAAGTGAATCACTTAACATCTGTGGCACAAAAAGTCATAAAATGAGGAAGAACTCAGTTAACAAGTGTTTCACTTAGCAAAGGAAATGCTGGTTCCAATTATGGTTGTTAAGTCGAGGACTGTCTGTAATTTTAAATTGCAGAGCTTTTTTAAAAATGAAATATTTGTCTCTTCTTCACCCTTCCTCCACAGGCACCCCCCACCCCGAGGGAACTCTGAAATCCAGTTTGAAAAGGGGTCCAAGTTGCTCCTTCAGATGGTTAGATTAGGGGAAATTAAATTCCCACGCTTCCGTATGTGTGCGCGCAAAAATCAAACTCTTAAGAGTTTGCAGAGAAAGGGATCTTAAGGGATCTCCAAACTCCTCTATTTTGTTCAGAGGACATGCAAAGTTTGGGGCAAGCTCCCCCTTAGGATGACAGGCAAGATCAATACAGGTAGTCCTCGGCTTACAACAGTTCGTTTAGTGACTGTTCGAACAGTAACAGCGGCACTGGAAAAAGTGACTTAGGACTATTTTTCACACTTAATGACCATTGTAGCATCCTCGTGGTCATGTGATCAAAACACTCGGCAACTGACTCATATTTATGACAGTCACAGTGTCTCCAGAGGGGGGTGTGTGTGTGTCACGTGACCCCCTTCCGCGACCTTCTGACCAGCAAAGTCAATGGGGGAAGCCGGGTTCATTTAACGACCATGTCACTAACTGCTGTGATTCATTTAACAACTGTGGTAAGAAAAATTGTCAAATGGGGTGAAATTACTCACTTAGCAATGTATATTTGGGGCTCAATTGTCGTAAATCAAGGACTAGCTGTATCGGCAGAAGTTTTAAATACTTGCCCCTGTGTCTAGATTAACAAGGGACCAACCTCCCTTTTTTTCGACGGGATCCTTCCTACAACTTCTCTTTGGGGTGTTGTAGGGAAACCTCAAGAGAAACAGATCAGGAGTTTGAGGGTGTGGTGTTTGGCCCCAGGACTTTTCCCAAGTTTCACACACGGAAGACAACAAAACCCAGCCCAATTTTCTTGCATAAGATGGGGTGCTTTTAATTTTGTTTGGGAGGGGCTCCTGGGAGGCCCTGGAGGGTCTCGGGTTACTGGGAGTGGGGGGGGGTGAGTTGAAATTTCTGGGTAGTGATTCTGCAAGGAAAGGTATTATTATTTTACTTAATGTCGGTTTATTTTATTCCTCACTTGATTTTTTAAAATTTCTTTTGCTTTGCTGCCTGTTTTGTTTTTTATCTTTTCATTTTTTTTGCTTTCTTTTGTTTTTATTTGGCATTTTATTTTGCATATTATTTTATTGTATTCTTTATTTTTTCCCCTTTCCTTTCCTTTCCTTTCCTTTCCTTTCCTTTCCTTTCCTTTCCTTTTCTGTTTTCTTTTTCATTTTGCCTTTATTTCAATTTTTTCTCCTTTTGTCATGTCTTTTGTTTTATCCTGTTGTTTATTTTTTATTTTATTTTATTTTTATTTTATATGTGTGTATAATAAAATAAAAAATGAATAAAATTATATATATATATGTATGTATGTATGTATGTATGTAATGACAGTTTGCTCACCCAACATATTGTATTTTTATTTTAAATTGCACATGGATTAAGCGTGCAAAGACATCCAAATTTTCATTCAGGAGAAACTCTGGTTTCCCAGGTGATGGGTGCAGATGAGGATGGATCTCCAGAGGAAAGGGGCTGAAATGAAGGGGGAGGGGTGTCTGTTGGGGACCCCGGAATCAAGACACCCCACTGCCTACCCCCTTGCCATTGGGGCCCTGTTTCTGTGGGGTGCATCTAATCCTCGACTTATAACCATTCATTTAGTGACCAAAATGACAGCAACACTGAAAAAAGTGACTTAGGGCCGTTTTTCACACTTAACGACCGTCGTAGCATCCTCATGCTCAGATGATCAAAATTTGGACGCTTAGCAACCGACTCGTATTTATGACGGTCGCAGTGTCCCGGGGTCACGTGATCCCTTTTTGGCAACCTTCTGACCAGCAGAGTCAACGGGGGGATGCCAGATTCACTTAACGACCCTTAATAGATGCAGTGCTTCCCTTAACCACAGCGGAAAGAAGGGGCAAACCTCACTTTTAAGAACTGTCTTGCTTAGCAAGGGAAGTTTGGGGCTCACTTGGGGTCGTATGTCGAGGACTGCCAGGGTTAATGGCTTTGGGAAGGAGAAGACTGGATGTAACCAAGTGATTCAAATATTCTGTGCCGTGTGAAGATGGATCTTCAGGCTTTTTCTGGGGGAGTCTGTTGGGGAGGGGGGGACCCTGGCCATCGAGGTCATCTTTCTGTGGTGTAGAAGGTGGCCAGGTTTAATGGTCTGTGTGAATGGCCTTGAGAGAAAGAAGGGAGAGAGCGGTGTGGAATGATTATAGGGTCTCCTGCTTGAGCAGGGGGTGGGACTAGAAGACCTCTGAGGTCCCTTCCAGCTCAGGGATTCTGTTCTGTTCTGGATAACTGACAAAGGCAAGGTCTCTCAGTCCATACAAAAAAAGGGGGGGCATGGGAAGCATTTCAGTAAGTACACCCCCCCCCCAGTTTACCCTTAAGTGTTGTTCCTTATGATTCTTGATGAACGTATCTTTTCTTTTATGTACACTGAGAGCGTATCCACCAAGACAAATTCCTTGTGTGTCCAGTCACACTTGGCCAATAAAAAATTATGTTCTATTCTACTCTACTCTTTATTCTATATTTTCTTCTCTTCTCTATTCTATTCTATTCTATTTTTCTATATTTCTATTCCATTCCATTCCATTCTCTACTCTACTCTACTCTACTCTACTCTACTCTACTCTTCTATGTTCTCTTCTCTTCTCGTCCTCTTCTCTTCTCTTCTCTTCTCTTCTCTTCTCTTCTCTATTCTATTTTTCTATATTTCTATTCCATTCCATTCTCTACTCTACTCTACTCTACTCTACTCTTCTCTTACTCTTACTCTTACTCTTACTCTTACTCTACTCTTCTATTCTATATTCTCTTCTCTTCTGTATTCTCTTCTCTTCTTCATTAATTAGCAATTTTATGATGTTTGTGTGTCTATATTTTTCTTGACTGTACATTGCCTTGAGTCCTATGGGAGAAAGGCGGTATAGAAATATAATAAATAATAATAATAATAATTCTCTACTCTACTATTCTATTCTATATTCTCTTCTCTTCTGTATTCTCTTCTCTTCTCTTCCCTACTTTTCTCTATTCTATTCTATTCTTCTATATTTCTATTCCATTCCATTCTCTACTCTACTCTACTCTACTCTACTATTCTATTCTATATTCTCTTCTCTTCTGTATTCTGTTCTGTATTCTCTTCTCTTCTCTTCTTCTATATTTCTATTCCATTCCATTCCATTCTATTCTATTCTATTCTATTCTATTCTATTCTATTCTATTCTATTCTATTCTATTCTATTCTATTCTATTCTATTCTTCTATATTTCTATTCCATTCCATTCCATTCCATTCCATTCCATTCTATTCTATTCTATTCTATTCTATTCTATTCTATTCTATTCTATTCTATTCTTCTATATTTCTATTCCATTCCATTCCATTCCATTCTATTCTATTCTATTCTGTGAGTAAAAGTAGAGGAGAGGAAAAGTAACAGAATAACAGAGTTGGAAGGGACCTTGGAGGTCTTCTAGTCCAACTCCCTGTTCAAGAACGAGGCTTTCGACCGTTTCAAACAAATGGTTGCCCAATCTCTACTTAAAAACCTCCAGTGATGGAGCACCCACAACTTCTTGTGGCAAGTCGTTCCACCGATTAATTGTCCGTATTGTCAGGAAATTCCTCCTTAGTTCTAAGTTGCTTCTCTCATGGATGAGTTTCCGTCCGTTGCTTCTTCTCCTGCCTTCTTTGGTGCTTTGGAGCATAGCTTGACTCCCTCTTCTTTGGGGCAGCCCCTCAAATATTGGAAGATCGCTTTCATGTCACTCCTAAGTCCTTCTTTTCATTGAAGTAGACATACCCAATTCCTGCAAAATCTTTTCAGTCTGTTCCTGTAGGATAGATCTGGGTATCCTGGTGGAGCATTTTCTCAGGACTATCTCGCAGGGCTAACGTAACACCTGCTCTTTTTGTTGGGGGAAGTCTGGTTTGACCAGGGTGAGCGAGAACAGTTGTGGGTACAACGAAATCTTGGCACCAGGCTCTCAAACGGACATCCCAGCTGTGGGTGGATCATACTATATGTAGTCCTTGACTTACAACAGTTCATTTAGTGACCGATTTTCACACTTAATAACCGTTGCAGCATCCCCACGGTCACGTCATCAAAATCCAGAGGCTTGACAACTAACTTGTACTTGCAGACGATTGATTCACTTAACAACTGTGGCAAGGAAAGTCATAAATTGGGACAAAATTCACTTAGCAAATGCCTCCCTTAGCAGGAGAAATTTTGGGCTCAGTTGTGGGTCGTAAATCGAGGACTACCCATAACCTCCTAAATCGTTTTGATGATTGAGAATTGAAGTGGAGAGGCTGTTTTGGGGAGGCACCTTCTGGGGTTCTCTGTAGATCCCTGTCAAAATTTTTGGCATCTTTTATTTTATTTTATTTTTTTTATTTTATTTTATTTCTATACCGCCCTTCTCCACGGGTGGTGTACAGCCAAGATAAAACATTGCATATAAAATTTAAAAACAATTTAAAAAACAATTAAATAATTTTGGCCCAAGATATTAAAAACAACCCAATTAAAACCGAATTCAATTATTCCGAATTCAATCTTTTGAAATCTGTTGGACCTTTCTCCATCTTCCCATCATTTTACTTCCAGAAATTCTAGGCTTTAGGATGGGTAGACTTCAACTTTAAAATTTGTGGACTTCAACTCCCAGATTTCCTCGGTCAGCATAGCTTACTCTCTTGTAATCCCTTCCTCTGCAATCTCTCCACTTTGGTGGGTAAGAGAAAAAGAAATGAACACATCCGGCTGAGGAATTCTGGGAGTTGAAGTCCACAGGTCTTAAAAAGTTGCCAAGGTTGGACATCCCTCCTTTTTAGGAGATACCTGGAGAAACTCATCAAAAGTCCCCCCCCCCCCCTTCCTGATTGAGATTATGAAAATGCTGGTTCTGGTGGGCGGGTGTTCATGATTTTGTCAAATCTAGACTGTGTGACTTGGCTCACTTTCTCGAGCCGCCTGAGTGTGAGGAAAGCATGGTCTAGCAAGAAAGCCGAAATTAATTTGGGAGCTTCCCAGATAAGAAAAAGATAGTTATTTTGTTAGATTGACATCTCCTCCTTTTGTGCAAGAATTCAAACCGCATCTGCAAAATTCCCTCCCCCTGTTTTCCCAAACACCGCAATAAAGACTGGGAAAAAAGGAATTTCCCAGTTCACCCAATTATCCCGTGGGACTGGGGCTGGATTTCAAACCTGACACCTACCTACCAACTCCTAAACCAGTGTTTCTCAACCTTGGAAGCTTGAAGATGGGTGGACTTCAATTCCCAGAATCCCCCAGCCAGCGCTGCTGGCTGGGGGATTCTGGGAGTTGAAGTCCACCCATCTTCAAGCTTCCAAGGTTGAGAAACACTGTCCTAAACAATTACACACTCATACACACACAAACACACACATTTTCCTTAAAACACTGGCATTAGAGAGCATGCTTCCTTTCCATCAAAACCTCTAAGGTGGTGGCAGTGCAAAATCCCACAAGTCCCTGACTTACAACGGTTCGTTTAGTGACCGTAGTTACAACGGCACTGGAAAAAGCAACTTAGGACCGTTTTTCACACTTAACGACCGTTGCAACATCCCTTTAGTCACAAGATTAAAATTCGGACGCTTGGCTTCGTATTTATGACAGACGCCGTGTCCTGTGGTCACATGATCCCCCTTTTTGCAACCTTCGGACGAGCAAAGTCAGTGGGGGTGGGTGGGGGGAAGCCAGATTCATTTAACAACCATATTGGTAACTTAAGAACAGCAGTGATTCACTTGATAGCCGTGGCAAGGAAGGTCGTAAAACGGGGCAAAGACACACTGAACAAATGTCTCACTTAGTGGTCTCCATTTCCATCCCTAAGCAAGACAGTTGATTAAATGAGTTGGCTCCCGTTTTCTGACCTTTTTTTTTTTTTTGCCAAGGTTGTTAAGCAAATTACCAAAGTTGTTAAGTGAATTGTATGGTCATTAAACGAATCTGGTTTCAGCTCTGGACCAATCTGGGAGGAAAGATGCTGAGGCTCTAGAAAGAGTGCAGAGAAGAGCAACCAAGATGATGAGGGGGGCTGGAGGCCAAGACAGGAAGGAGAAACAAATGTGTGTCTTAAGTCAAACACACTTGTGGCTGCAAAAGCTGACGCACAAATAAACGCGGCAACTTGTTAAGGCGATGCAAACGATCACACTCGCAATAGCACTTAGACTTAGGTATATACCGCTTCACAGGACTTTGCAGCCCTCCCTAAGCGGTTTACAGAGTCGGCATCTCGCCCCACCCCCTACCCCAATCATCTGGATCCTCATTTTATCGACCTCGGAAGGATGGAAGGCTGAGTCAATCTTGAGCCGGTGAGAATCGAACTGCTGGCAATGGGCAGAGTCAGCCTGCAGAACTGCATTCGAAGGAGGGAGGAAGGAAGGAAGGAGATGGGAATGAGAGGGAGGGAAGGAAGGAAGGAAGGAGATGGAAATGGGGGAAGGAAGGAAGGAAAGAAAGAAATGAGATGGGAATAAGAAGGAAGGAAGGAGATGGGAATGAGAGAAGGAAGGAAGGAAGGAAAGAAAGAAAGAAAAAAGAAAGAAAGGAGATGGGAAGGAGGGAAGGAAGGAAGGAGATGGGAATGAGAGAAGGAAGGAAGGAAAGAAAAAAGAAAGAAAAGAAAGAAATAAAGGAGATGGTAATGAGAGAGAAGGAAGGAAAGAAAGAAAGAAAGAAAATATGGGAATGAAAGGGAGGGAGGGAAGGAAGGAAGGAGATGGAAATGAGGGAAGGAAGGAAGGAAATAAAGAAATGAGGGGAATAAGAGGGAAGGAAGGAAGGAGATTGGAATAAGAAGGAAGGAAGGAAGGAGATGGGAAGGAGAGGGAAGGAAGGAAATAAAGAAATGAGGGGAATGAGAGGGAAGGAAGGAAGACGAGAATGAGAGGGAAGGAAGGAAGGAGATGGGAATGAGAGAAGGAAGGAAGGAAAGAAAAAAGAAAGAAAGAAAAAGAAAAGATGGGAAGGAAGAAAGGAAGGAGATGGGAATGAGAGGGAAGGAAGGAAGGAAAGAAGAAAGAAAGAAAGAAAGGAGATGGGAATGAGAGAGAAGGAAGGAAGGAAAGAAAGAAAAGATGGGAAGGAGAGGGAAGGAAGGAAGGAAGGAAGGAAGGAAGGAAGGGCAATGGGTGGAAACTCCTTAGAGGAACTAAGGAGAAACTTCCTGACAGTGAGGACAATTAACCAGTGGAACTGCTTGCCTCCAGAAGTTGTGGCTGCTCCATCACTGGAGGCTTTTGAGAAGAGACGGGGCAGCCGTGTGTCTGGAATGGTCCAGGGTCTCCTGCTTGAGCAGAGTAGAAGCCCCCCAGGGTCCCCTCCAGCGCTCTTCTTCTGTTATTCCGAAGGGAGCAGCTGCTGGCGGAGGACCTGAGGCACCCAATCTGGCAGCTTAGCCCGTTAACCTCCTTCAGAGTCTTCCGGGCTGCTCAGCCGGTTGTGCATCTTGTGGCAAGGAGTTGCCCTAATTGCCTTAGATCCCGTTGAAGGGAGGAGAACTTTCTCTCTACGGTCGGTCGGGCACCTTCCGCTACTCGGCTTCCTTGGCTCAAGCCCGCTTGCAAGGGAGGAGGACCGAGGAAGGCGGAGGGGACGGCCAGCAGCTTTTGCATGCTCAGGGAACCTGTTTTGGCTGCCCCGTCCGAAGGGCTGGGCTGCTGGGAGAAGTTGCTGCGTTTGCAGCTTTCCTTGAGTCGCCTGTTGGGTTTTAGCAAACTTTCTCTGCAGGAGAAGTTCTGTCTGCAGGACATCACCATCTCTTTCTCCTTCCCCTTTTCCTCCTCCTCTTCCTCCTTCCTCTTCCCCTTTTCCTCCTCCTCTTCCTCCTTCCCCTTCCCCTTTTCCTCCTCCTCTTCCTCCTTCCCCTTCCCCTTTTCCTCCTCCTCCTCCTTCCTCTTCCCCTTTTCCTCCTCCTCTTCCTCCTTCCCCTTTTCCTCCTCTTCCTCCTTCCTCTTCCCCTTTTCCTCCTCCTCTTCCTCCTTCCCCTTTTCCTCCTCCTCTTCCTCCTTCCCCTTCCCCTTTTCCTCCTCTCTTCCTCCTTCCCCTTCCCCTTTTCCTCCTCCTCCTCCTCCCTCTTCCCCTTTTCCTCCTCTTCTTCCTCCTTCCCCTTTTCCTCCTCCTCTTCCTCCTTCCCCTTCCCCTTTTCCTCCTCCTCTTCCTCCTTCCCCTTCCCCTCTTCCTCCTCCTCCTCCTCCCTCTTCCCCTTTTCCTCCTCTTCTTCCTGCTTCCCCTTCCCCTTTTCCTCCTCCTCCTCCTTCCTCTTCCCCTTTTCCTCCTCCTCTTCCTCCTTCCCCTTTTCCTCCTCTTCCTCCTTCCTCTTCCCCTTTTCCTCCTCCTCTTCCTCCTTCCCCTTTTCCTCCTCCTCTTCCTCCTTCCCCTTCCCCTTTTCCTCCTCTCTTCCTCCTTCCCCTTCCCCTTTTCCTCCTCCTCCTCCCTCTTCCCCTTTTCCTCCTCTTCTTCCTCCTTCCCCTTTTCCTCCTCCTCTTCCTCCTTCCCCTTCCCCTTTTCCTCCTCCTCTTCTTCCTTCCCCTTCCCCTTTTCCTCCTCCTCCTCCTCCCTCTTCCCCTTTTCCTCCTCTTCTTCCTGCTTCCCCTTCCCCTTTTCCTCCTCCTCCTCCTTCCTCTTCTCTTTCCCCTTCTCCTCCTCCTTCTTCCTCTCCTTCCCCTTTTCCTCCTCCTCCTCCTCCTCCTTCCTCTTCTCCTTCACCCTTTCCTCCTCCTCTTCCTCCCTCTTCCCCTTTTCCTCCTCCTCCTTCCTCTTCTCCTCCTCCTTCCTCTCCTTCCCCTTTTCTCCTCTTCCTCCTTCCCCTTCTCCTCCCACTTCTCCTTCCTCTTCTTCCCTTTTTCCTCCTCCTCCCCCTTTCTCTTCTCCTTCCCCTTTTCCTCCTCCTCCTTTCTCTTCTTCCCCTTTTCCTCCTCCTCCTCCTTTCTCCTTCCCCTTTTCCTCCTCCCCTCTTCCTTTTCCTTTTCCTTCTCCTTCCTCTTCTCCTCCTCCTCCTCCTCCTCTTCCTCTTCCTTCTCCTTCCTCTTCTCCTTCCCCTTTTTCTCCTCCTTCTTCCTCCTTCTTCCCCTTTTCCTCCTCCCCCTCTTCCTTTTCCTTTTCCTTCTCCTTCCTCTTCTCCTTCTCCTCCTTCTCCTCTTCCTCTTCCTTCTCCTTCCTCTTCTCCTTCCCCTTTTCCTCCTCCTTCTTCCTCCCTCTTCCCCTTTTCCTCCTCCTCCTCCTCTCTGCAAACCCCTAGCACTGTGATGTCAGTTGGATAATGAAACGTCTGCAAAAAACCCATGAAGCTCAGAGTGGACCAAGGACCCCCCCCCAGTCCTCCTCCTCCTCTTTCTCCACCACCACTTCTCCTTCTCCAAAATGGTCACGTCTAATTCTTCCTCCTCTTCCTCATCAAGTTATATCTAAAAGCAACATCACAGAAGCTTTAGGAGGAAGGAAACTCTGGATGGAGAAGACAAATTTGTCATTCTGGCAGGTCTCCTTTTCAAATTTGAAGAGCTTATTTGTGTTCAAAGGATTGAAAGGTGAACTGGGTCTGTGGAATAAGCATTTCGGTGAAATCCTTCCAGACTGGAAATCCCCTGAAAGTCTCCTGAACAAATAAGAAATGGAGTTTGCTTCGGTTCCATTGTCTGACTGCCATACCAAGTCTTGCAAAGTGACGCGGTGGCTGCGATTTTGGGGAGGGGCCGGGAGTCTGTGTGTATATACATTAAACCAGCTTCCAAATATAATATCATATCAAAGACTGCAGCTCAGATGGTCCTGCTGAAGACAATTATTCAGTCTGCGTTTTGCAGCCTGCTAATTTTTTCTTTCTTCTTCTCTGAGCTCATGCAGGAGTCAGGATGCAGCTGTCCTTCAAATGCAGATTCTGAGTTTCCAATATATTATTTTGTCTAAATATGGCCCATGGGGGTGTGGGATTTGGGCATAAAAATCCATGCCTGCCCTTATTAATTAATTTTCTCAGATTTATCTGTTTCCTTACATGAAGGGCTTAACTCACCCACCCCAGGAAGAGGCATGCAATTTAAATAAAAAATTACTATGGCTACAGGGAATCCTTGTCTTGCAACCATTTGTTTAATGCCCATTTGAAGATACAACAATTGAAAAAAACGAGTTAGCAGATCACATGTGATGGACAAGTGCAAAAGCAAAGAATTACAGGACACAAATACATACATGGTTAGAAAAAATGTTGAAGCAGCACATAGATTATTATAAGCCAGAAATATTTTGGTTAGGTGTAGTACCAGAGAAGTGCGATAAAGGTAGGATATATTTAATACTACATGTTTTGACAGCAGCAAGAAATGTATTTGCACAGCATTGGGAAAATGAGAATACACCTATAGAAGAAGATGGAATTTTTAAAAATTTAGATTGTGCAGAAATGGACAGATTGATGTTAAAGATAAAAGGAAGGGAAGGACATGGCATTTGTTTTACAAATGGTTGGATGACACAGAGGTAGACATTAGGAGTTAGAAAAATATTACTGTATAACAGTGGTGAAATCCAAATTTTTTTACTACTGGTTCTGTGGGCCTGGTGTGGCTTGGTGGGCGTGGCAGGGGAAGGATTTTTTTTTATTTGATTTATATGCCGCCCTTCTCCGGAGACTCAGGGCGGCTTACAATGCGTTAAGCAATAGCCTTCATCCTTTTGTATATTTATACAAAGTCAGCTTATTGCCCCCACAAACTGGGTCCTCAATTTACCTACCTTAGAAAGGATGGAAGGCTGAGTCAACCTTGAGCCTCGTGAGATTCGAACTTACAGTAATTGCAGACAGCTGGTGTTAATCACAATGCTATCAGTCTGCTGAGCCACCAGGCCTGCAAAGGATACTGCAAAACCTCCATTCCCACCCCACTCTGGGGCCAGCCAGAAGTGGTATTTGCCAGTTCTCCAAACTACTGAAAATTTCCGCTACTGGTTCTCCAGAACCTGTCAGAACTTGCTGGATTTCACCCCTGCTATATAAGCTAATTAGAATATAGAATACAGAATAACAGAGTTGGAAGGGACCTTGGAGGTCTTCTAGTCCAACCCCCTACTTAGGCAGGAAACCCTACACCACTTCAGCCAAATGGTTATCCAATCTCTTCTTAAAAACTTCCAATTGATCCAGGCAATGCGCTGCTCACCAAGCACCTGTGTATGTAAATTGAAAATGTATAAATAAACTGATTAAAAAAAGAAAAGAAAAAAGCGAGTGAGGAACCATTTTTCACACTTCACATCCCCACAATTGCGTGATCAGAATTCGAGTGCTTGGAAACTGGCATGTACTTATGACGGTTGTAGCATTCCCGGGGTCACGTGACTCCCTTTTGTGACCTTCCGATGAGCAAAGTCAACGTGGAAGCCAGATTCGCTCAACGACTGTGTTCCTCACTGAACAACGGAAGGGATTCGCTTAACGGCTGCGGCTGGAAAGGTCGTAAAATGGGGGCAAAGCACGCTTTCCAACTTTCTCGCTCAGCCACAGAAATGCTGGGGTTGCGAGTCGAGGAAAACCTGCACAATTTCATCCACCCAGCCGAAACGGAGTCAGCGAGGCTGTGTGAATGGACGCCAGAGAAGCTGTCCCTGGTCGTGCAGGTACACTCCAGCTACCTGGGAACCAAGCATCTTGCAGGTGGCCGCTCCCAAAAACATCACCTGAAAGGCTCCAGGGTGGGGAAGGCAGAGCTGAAGGATCTCAAGAGGATGACAAGTGGTGTCATTTCCCTGCCGTGACATTTTATTCATCCCGTCCCAAAAAGGTATGCGAAGGAGACCAGCTCTGTTCCGCTTGGCCACTGACTCACCTGGTCCTGGATGAGCTCATGTCTGTTCCTCAGGTATTTCTCCAAGGAAGACACTCCTTCCCCTTGGCTAGCCAGGATCCTGGTAACAGTAACGGGACAGAATAACAGAGTTGGAAGGGACCTTGGAGGTCCTCTAGTCCATCCCCCTGCTCAATTAGGAGGCCCTGTACCGTTCCAGACAAGTGACTGTCCAGTTT